>CM041297.1:123086754-123451065 GCA_023052935.1 Piezodorus guildinii
TGGTAAATTTATCCGTTTTTTATCAATGCTGATGAGATTATATGGATATTTTTTAAGAAACCGCGAAATTAAAGTTACTTTTGGAGGAATAAATTTGGCATTAAAGCCCTGCCCGAATATTTTAATCAGAATGAAACCTAGATGGTATTAAAGCCCAATAAATTTAACATTTATATAGCGAGTATAATTAATGTAAAATGCGTTGCATAAAGTGGCTGTTCTGGTTAGCCGATTTTTTTCAAAAATATTCTGCAGAAGTCTCAACTTGGATTCAATAAAATTACTAATTGCAAATTATTTATTTGGTTTATTATTTCCAAATAACTATATTAGGGTACGTTTATAGTTGCTAATAATTTCGATTTTTCTCTATCTTTAATAATAACCGAGTTTTTGTGCAATTACATCCATTGTAATTTGCGACTCGAATATATAGATCAGTTTTTTTTTTTGTTTTTTTTTTCGCGCTTTACTGACTCTAAAATTCTATACACATTTTACTCAATCTTCAAAAATAACTAAGTGGTGGATGGACTTTTAAGTAAAATTTCAATTTTTAATTTTCCTTTTTTTTATAATTATTCGCAGTTTTTTTTTTGTTTAAAAAAAAATCTATTACTTTTCATCTATGTATTCAAAAATAACGGAGTTAAAAGCGTATAACTAGGCAAGATTTCATTTATTTTTTTTCATTTATTATTATTATTTATTTATTTATTTTTTTGTTATTGTGCTTTACTGATTCAAAAACTCTTTACATGTTTTTCTCTAGTTTCAAAAATAACTGAGTTAGGGGCATATTTAAGGGTAAAATTTCGAAAACTTTCGTTTTCCTTTTTCTCTTTTTTATAATTATTTGAGGTTTCTTGGCTAAAAAAACATTAATACATTTTGTCTCTATCTTAAAAAATAACTGAGTTATTGAATAAAATCACTTTGAATCGGCCGCCATTTTAAAAATAATCAGCTGATATCGACGTCTATGTGTCTCTGGATCATGGTTGTATAAACTAGTATTTTTGTGTCATATTAAAAAAAAACAAAAAAAAAAACGGTCTAGTAGTTTCGGAGAAATGCCGGAGGACAAATGGATTTTTTTTTATTCGTTATTTTTTTATTGAATGTTTAAACATGGCAAATTGCGATATTTAAACAGTAATATCTTAAAGAGGACTCAGAGAAAAATTATGAAACTTTAACTGTCAATATACGATGAGTCCCCTTAACATAAATGTAGTGACTTAGTCTCAACAGGTGCTCCATGTATAAAGTTCTCTTAGCAGCTTAAGAAAAAAATGCTTATAAAAAATATTTGCTCTAGTCCTTTTGCGGTTTCCAGAACAAACAAAAAATAGTCTTACGATGAGTGCACTATCTGGTGCTTAGCCGGATTCCCGAAAAATAAAAAAACAGGCTTTTAGCGAAGTAAAAGTTTTTAAAAGGAAAGTTTAAAATATTAAATATTGAGTATAATAATATTAATTTTGTATTTAATCCTTCTTTTCTTCATTATTATTTTACTTTTTCCTCTCCTTTTTTTTTTTTTTTTTTTCCTGATTCCTTTATATACATTATTCAACTTTTTACTTATTTGATAAAATACATTTCTGCCTGTAATGAGCAGAAACATATGTGACCCGCTGCCAAGTTCTTGTAGCAGTGGAGAAGGGGAACAAATTAGCCGAAAATACAAGTTATTTTTTTCAAAAACTGTATATAGACATATCAATTTGAAGATTATGTACTTGTTAGAAAATAAAATATTTTTTTTTTTACAAAGAAACTTTTTTTGAGTTTCGCATCTTTCATTTTTATAATAATTATTAATACTATGTCAACTTGTTAGTTCTTTTTAAATAAACCAAATAATCTCTAGTTACTAATTTTAATTATCTTATAAGAAAGTTTTGTTTAATCTTGAAAATCAGGTTTATTACCAATAGTTTCTCTATAAAAATAAACTACAAAACCCTACTAGGACCGAATGATGAGAAAAATGAAGAAAATACTTACTAGAGGTAGATAGAAAATGTCAAGCATGAAACTCCTTAATAATTCCACTCACCTGAAAAAAAAAATGTTATATTAATAAACAAAGACTAATAACAGAATAATTTAACATATTTATTTATAAAGTTAACTATATATTTTTCTCTCGTAAAGTTATAATGAATGTCTACATTCGCTTCGTAAAATTCATTTAATAATAATATATTGGACTCTGTAATAAAATTGAAATCCTTAACCACATTTTTTCTTAAGTTTGTCTCCATAATATGCTTAGAATGCTAGTATAAGAGAAATAAATTATTCCTTAACTGTAGAATAACTGTAAAACCAAAAGTTTCACATCTCGTAACCTAGTGTTCTATTCTATATTTGCACTTTATGATCAAAAAGTTTAAGAAAATCAAACAATACCAAAATATTGTCTAAACGAATAACCTACATATTTTAATTCATTATTGATTTTGTAGAATCTATTGAAACAGTCATTTAGAATTTGCAATTTTTTTTCTACTTATTCTAAATAATAGTTTCCCTACTTGCCTGACTTTTATTTTTCATTTCTTCTTTAAAAAGCAGTTTGTTAAGATTGATAGATCAAACTCTCAGGTTTTTCCTAAGAAAAATCTTTATTTGCACGTGCAGAAAAACAAGCGGTACTAAATGGAAGAAGGGAAAATTTCCAAGAAGATTAAGAGCCAAATCCTCAAAATAAGAAAGTAAATATACTACTTCAAGCAGAAAATTAAATTTTAACATTTCTAAGAATATTAAGAGATATCAAGGAGCTATTACTCTTCTATCTTTAGATTATAATTTTCGTATTTAAAAAAAATCTCCATTTAATCAGCTTTAAAATGGTACAAAACAAACTTACCTTCATTGTCCAACCACGGCTGCAAGAATGAAGCAAAAATTAAATAAAAAAACAAGACCAAGAGAAACTATAGGTTTAGTAGGTGTCCTATAAATGTCTAGTATTGTAGAAACCGAAACTAGACATCAAGGGAGACAAAAAAGTTCATATGACCTATAATCCGATTGTCAACAGTTAGGGAGGAAAATCATATTTTGATATTTTTTTCTTTTCAGTGAAAACCATGGATCACAGCAAAAAACTCAATTCAACCTCAACCGCTAAGAATCGGACGATGGGTCACATACGAACTATTTCTTCCTCTTAAGGTCTAGTAGTAGGAGTGGGCATAATCGAATGACGAATATCGGATCATTCGATTATTTCAATCATTAGAATTAATCGATTATTGGATTAATCGGTTTGGAGAAACGAATGATCGTTCGAACTGAATTGTTTAACGATAATCGAGGGATTATAAGGAGCGCGGATAACCGAACGACCTTTTTTTTTTTTTTTTTTTTCTCATCACATAAATTATATGCATATTTTCCATCAAGGCTCAGCCAGCTCGATCCATATTAATGATTCGGTCATTCGATTATTTAAATCATCGAAGTCCGATTATCCGATTATGACATTCATTCGATTATGCCCACCCCTACTAGTAGGTTAAGTGTTAGGGTATTGGAATAGGTGCTCAACTTCTTTGTTATTAGCACCAAATATATTTATATTAACACTTTTAGTTTATTATTTTCTATAATGAACCTTTGTAATCGACCAAAAAGAAAAATTACCCCATCTTAAACTTTGAGTGCTTACTTTTCAAGATGCGTAGAACCCGGATAACGAACATGAATAAATCCGTTTGTCCGCCGAACAGTGGGCAATATGACCGATTGAGGTCGAAATTCTGAATCTTGTCTATTGAAATATTGAAATTATGAATCTTTAATCTGTACGGTCCCAGATTACGGAAAAAAATATTCTAAAAATTATAAGAAAAAAATATGAAAACTAATTAATTTTTTGACACGATTGGCGGGCGCACAGTGATCAAAAATCAAATTTATTCGCTAAAATCTAAAACTTCCCTATATTTCACGTTTGAAGTCCCAGAATACGGGAAAAATAATACAAAAAATTTAATTATGGCTCGGAGTTGCTAAAGCCTGCAAATAGGTATATTTTATATCATTCAGAAAATTCTTGAAGTTAAAGATTGTAACACTTTTGATTCGGAATGTTGTGTTTGAAAAAAATTATGTATCACCAAAAACGCAAAAAAAATCGCAAAAATTCTTTGTACAATAATATCTAAAGACTAGAAGGATTGATGAAACAAATCCTTGGGGTAAATTGGGGGTTATATAGTTTCGTTATTTCGTTATTGAGTAGGGGTATACATTTACAAATTGCTAATTTAAGTGGCTCTTCTGGTAATCTCATTTTGATAAAAAAAGTTTTGTAACGTCTCGGGCGTATATTTGTCTTAAATATGAAATTTCAGTTTTCGCACGCACACACACACAGACCTTTTTGCGGGACTTGGTTATTTGTACTCAGGGGATCCTAAAACGTGTATTTCCATTGAAAACTGGAATTCGAAAATGTTCACGATCGCAATACTTTCCCTTACTATATATAGTAAGTGCAAAGTAATACATACATACTTGGTACAAAGAGATTATCTCATCTGAGTGATGAGCAACGCTTATAATTTTATAAACGCTTATAATTTTTAGAGAGGCGTTTAGAATACTTTTATAAATTTATAATTCTTCCTAGAGGGCGTTAAAGTATACTAAAGAAAATATATCCTAATTAAAAGGGGGCAACGCAACCAATCTTTTCTTTGCCCAGGCTTAGAAATCATAATTTCGATGCTTTAAGTTTATTAAAAGCTTAATTCAATGAAATATACGAATTAGCAATGGCCTTATATTTGACAAAAGAAACAGAAAGGAGTTACAAATGAAATCACCATAATAGAAGAAGGGAAAAAGCAGGAAGCACTTTATTTAAGTTCCTTCTGCAGATTAATCGAGTTTGGGGCGAAGTAGCCTTAGAGTGTGTGTCAATTAGAAAAATTGCTGGTACCACTTTAGCCCCTACCGTGGGGCCACTCTTCTCCAATGTGCTCTGCTTTTAGACTAAACGCTATCGAAGGCAATCCTCTCTCGCTGCCCAGGTGTTGGGTCTCCGGCCAATGGACTCCGGGCTAATAATCACCTCACTCCGCTCCAGGGCCGATCGAAGGGTTTGGTATTGTCTTCCCACTGGGGGAAATACAGGAATTGAAACTGCATGATAGTATATGACTGGTGTAGAAGAAAGAAGTGCAAGAAACGTTTAAAATAATTAATTTTTGGATAAATCAAATCAGAACCATATCAGAGTATTAAGTAAGAATCGTGAAAACAGAATAAAAGCTCGTTATGATTTTTTTTTTTTCGCGCTTTACTGATTCTAAAACTCTATACATATTTTTCTCTATCTTCAAAAATAACTGGGCGTATTAATGGGTAAAATTTCATTTTTTTTTCCTTTTTTTTTTATAATTATTCGCGGTTTCTTGGTCAAAAAAACTCAAATATTTTTTTCTCTATCTTTGAAAATAACGGAAATTCGGTGGAATTGCATCTATTTTATGTTGTGCCTTGAATATATGGATCAACTTTTTTTTTTTTTTTTTTAATTTTATCGCGCTTTACTGAATTTAATACTCTATATATATTTTTCTCTATCGTCAAAAGGTGCGTATTAATGGGTAAAATTTCAATTTTTAAAAATAATTATTCACGGTTTTTTGGTTTAAAAAACCCTAATAATTTTTTCCCACATCTTCAAAAAAAAACAAAAAAAAAACGGAGTTTTGGTGGAAGTAAATCTATAATAAGTTGTGACTTGATTGGATCAACTTTTTTTTTTATTTCTGTTTATCGCGCTTTACTGATTCTAAAACTCTGTACATCTTTTTCTTCGCCTTCCAAAATAACTGAGTTATTGAAATAAATCACTTTTAATTAGCTGCCATTTTAAAAATAACTAGCTGATATCAACGTCTAGGTGTTAGGATCATTGTTGGATGCCCTAGTATTTTTATGGCGAATTTAAAAAAATTAACTGTGTTATGGGCGTAAATATAGGCAAGATTTTAATTTATGTTTATTTACTTTATTTTATTTTTTATAATTTTTGGGCGTTTTTGGTTGAAAAAAAATGATCTACATCTTCAAAAATAACGGAATTACAAGGGTATAAAATAGGCAAGATATATTTTTGTTTCCGTTTCGTTTATTTTGATTATCGCACTTTACTGATTCCTTCTTCTTCTGATTTCTTTCTTCAAAAAAAAAAAATCCTGAATCAAAGACTTATTTATGGATAAAATTTCATTTTTTTTCCTTTTCTTTTTTCTCTTGTTTGTAATTATTCGTGGTTTCTTGGTTTAAAAATTTAATAAATTTTTTCTATAGCTTAAAAAAATAACTGAGTTATTGAATTAAACCACTTTTAATCGGACGTAATTTTTAATGGTTATTGGGTCTCTAACATTTTCTCTAAATTTCAAGTTATTATCTTAAATAATATGGATTCTAAAGATCCATTAAATTAGCTTTGTAGATCGTTTGTAGTTGTGAAGATAAATAAGTTAATGGAGGAATGGCAGTGCTGACAAAATATTTTGAGAGTTACATGGTAGTACAAATAATTTGCAATGCAATATCTATTACATCTTTTCATTATTTCTTTATGTATGTAGATTCAGGGTCAAATATATCGTCTACCATGTTAATAATAGCTAACTTGATGAGATTGAGATATTCATGGTAAAATCTGGACATTGTCAGTCGGGTCAACAGGTCAATTTAAAATTACATATTTCGCCTAAGGTGTTTCAAAGAGGTGTCGAGTTACCCAGTTATACGACGGGTAAAGTGACTCTCTCCCTCCACCTGCAAAAAATATTTCCTAGGATCACACTTTTACCAAACCATTAACTCCCAGCTCCTTCTGTTGGTTTTCTGTTTGCCAGACATATTATATATTTTAAATGTACATCAGTCCCCAGAATACATTTTTTATTCTATTATATTTATTTTTTCTTCAACCATTAAAACACGATGTAGTGGGAAAATAGCAATTAAAAGACCTAAACCATTTTACTCTTGATGAAAATACGATTTATAAATGATTCAGTTTCCACTTATCCATTTATTTAGGGGTGTTGTTTATTAGTGAGAATGATTTAATTACATGCAGTGGGTCTCTCAACCATTTAAATAATTTTATTATGAACTAGCTGTTGCTCGCGACTTCGTCTGCGTCAATTTCTGTTATTATGATCGCTATTAAGAAGTTTTTAAAATAAAATATTAGGTTGCCCGGAAAGTTCTTTGGACAAAAATTAAAATTGATGAAGAGCTTAAAATTTATTTATTTTATCGACAAAATAGTTACCACTGTTAGCGAATATCCTTTCCCAACGGGATGGAAGGTGCATTATCCTTTTTTCCCAAAAATCACTGTCCTTACTCCTGAAGAACAATATTTTAACAATTTATTCTACAAAGGAACATCCATATAGAAGGAAAAATTTTTTTATGTAAAAAAGGAAAAAGTTTCTATGTGCGGTAGGTGCTTTTTACGAATATGTGATCTGCCTGTATCCTCATTCGGAAGATTTTTAAGTAAATATTTTTTAAGGAAAACGAAATAAATTAACTTAACAAACATTTTCATTCTTCAAAATTTATACTATTTAGTTTAAAAAAAAAATTAACTGGAATAAATCAATAAAAAATAATAAAACTTCGAGCATATTTTAGGCATTTGCCAGAATGTTTTGTTATTTTTTTTATTTGATCAAGGATTGGTTCGACAACAATAGCCAGTTATTTTGAGCCGCCCTCAACTGACATCATATTGCCTAGCTGATTCCTAGCATTCGATAGAAGTGGAACACTAATAAGAACAGAATTAAACCAAAGTTGTGTGTCACGTTGATCAGAATTTTTTCTGTTACCATGTAATAATGATTGATCTCTGTTAGAGTTGATTAATAGTTAATTAGCAGCCTAATGTTATATAACGAACCGTAATGATAGCGAATCCCCATCCCATCCCGTAATTGCAGTTGGGATGAGGGATGGAAGAAGTGGTAGCCTGGATTCGGAGGGGCTCTTTCTTTCCCGGAGAGGAGTCAATCCTCCCAATTGACAACCCCTAACGAATTGCCCTCTCTAACGAACCATTCACCCTCAGTCTCAAGCCTGTACTTCTTATCCGTCTCCAATTAAACCGCAACTTTCAATATATTTCAATATTTCACTTCAATAAGAAAAGCTTTCGACTGCCAATTAAGCCGTCAATCAAGTTCTCGTAATGCGTCGTTCCTGAGTAAGTTTTGTACTATAGAGAGGAACTTAATGGACTATAGAAACTAGTACACGCGTCAAAATAAACATCAAATCTGTAAACAAACGTTTTTTTTTTTTTTATATCGTAGTCCCTTGTGGTTTGGGTTGAAAATCCAGGATCTGTAGGTTTGTAGGTGATCTAGATCCAGATTTTTGATTCATTGACTGATCCCTCAGTGAAGGCTGAGGCTCCCTACATATTGTTGTTAGGGAAAGAGTTTGAAATACAGAGTTCATACAAAATTTTAGCCTGACAAAGAATTTAATCTGTCTCCTAGTGATGTAGTCAGTCACTGTCAGACGTTCGAAGTTAGAGTGCAGTATGTCTGTTTTAGTCTTTTGTAGCGCCGTATATCTTACTATACGTCTCAGCACGCCGTTCTGAAACTGTTGGAGCTTCTTCGCCTAGGCAGGTTTTATATTAGCTAACATGGGTGCACCATGCAGCAGCGATGGCCTGATCACGCTCTTATGAATCACCAATTTGAGGCAGAGTGACAGGTTTGGAAATGCCAGAAGATGGTTCAGTCGGCATGTCTTGGTCCTCACCATCTTTATTTTTTACTTATCTATATATATAATATATAGTGACGTTAAGTATTAGTTTTTGAATTCCAGTTTCCACCGAAAATATACATATTAGGGTCCCCTGAGTCCAAATGAACAAGTATCGGAAAAAGGTCTGTGTGGGGTAAACCTGGCTCGAAAATGATACGTTATATAAAACTAAAAAGGACCAAGCGGAATATGCATACGTATATCAGACAAATAATGGATTAAAAATGGATATTTTAATTTTTGAATAACTGAGGTACATATAATTTTTAAGTAACATTGTTATAAATATTTTAATGATGTTTTTTAATTAGTATACAAAAAAAAACTATCTTTTGATGTTAGTTGATAATGTGTTGATGTATTTAAGTGAGTCCTGATGATGGGGAAGATTTTTCTTGGAATTTGGAAACCAATTAATTATTTGATAGAAAACACATACAATAATCTGGATTTTATAATTTGACTGTAATTATAATTGTATATTCTACAGCAAGGAAGTAATTAAAGTTGACACAGAAAAACATATATTGCTACTACATAAAAAAAAAAATAAAAAGACGCATAGACATAAACATTTAAATGAATGTCGGGTCTTTTCTTATGAAATATCACCCAAATCCATGGTAATCTACTGTGCCTGTAAAACTACAAGGCCATTAACTTTACTTTAATTTCATGAAATGACAAAAACTAAGATTTTATATTATCCAACTTTTTTTTTTTTTTTTTTTTTTTGTTCAGGAAACTTGATCAGGACTCCGTCAAACTGCAGAACGCCAAAACGCGGAAGTAGGATTCGGCAATGCTCTTCATTACAAAGCAACGTTGTTTGAGGCATCTAAAAGCTTTCCAGGGCCTCTTTGCTCTGAATTATTCCAGAGAAATAAACCTTGCGGACCGAATAGCCATCCATATTTAATTAGCCAATTACCTTTTGATAGATCGCTCCCTTTGTACGATTCTCCGTTATACTTCCAGTCAACTATATAGGCTCATGGAACCTTTTAACAATAATTGAGTTCCAGAAAAGGAAAACTAACATCCAAGTCGATGGATCTTTCTTGGAACAAGTATATAAAGCTTAAGTCAGTCGAATACCGTACCAAATAGATTTCCTTAGGTTTTTAAGACTAGTTTATATTTTATATGCTTGAACAAAAAAATGAGGTATTAAATATTATAATTCAATCACCACTGTCTTGAAATTCATTGGATTATAAACCAATAAAATATTGTTTGATAGTAGGTACAGTCATCCATCTATAAAAATATTTCTAGACCAATTATAGTGTCGTTACGCACGAAAGCTCACGCCTCGTTATAAGGAATGACGAATCAACCAGTCGATTAGAAGACATTTGAAATAAAAAGGTAGGAAAACTTTTTTTTTAAAAAAATGCTATATTTATGTTTATATTGAAACAGGAATAAAACATAATAGATAATATAAAAATAAATAGTTACAATAGCTTTGACAGTTAATTTTGTTTTTTTAATCTCATTAATCTGACAAGTTAAATTATGATAGTATTATGTTAATTATAATAACAAAATAGTTTATTTATGATTCATTACGTACCTACAAAGTTTTCAGAGAGGAAATTAATATAAATTATGTTGTAAAATAAGTGCATAACCGTTTTTACTAGTGATTTCAATAAAAACTTCAGATTATTGTAAATATTTTTAATTACATGTTGATATCTTTCAGGTGATTGTTCAAGTCTGGTCGTCATCAACAGTTGTAGAACAACTAGAGCCCTTTGCGTATTTCAAGTGAAAATTATTTACCAAGTAAACATGATTATATAAACACATAGAGGATTAATACGAGCTTATTTTAGAACCCAATTAGTGCTGATAATTTATTTTTCTTGTGATCATCGTTTAGATTAGTTTAACACTTGACTTTCATTTACTATTAATCTTATATCATTTGTCAGTAAGTTCTACAAATTTAAATTAGAAAGCAGCGGTTCTTAAAATTTGAAAAAACGAATCTTAAAATTACATGTCTGTGATGAGGCTCACTACTGGCTTTATGGAATCATAATAAAGTGAACTATAGCTAACATCAGTTACTCAATTAGGTACAACAGCATTCAGCAAACTTTTTGCAAGAAACTAGTTTACTAGTAACTTGTTTTAAAATATTTAAAAATTATTTTAATAAATTTTTAAAGATGTTAATAATGTGATAATTTCAATGTAACGAGAGAATTTAACATTGATACAGTTCTAATGTCTTAAATATTGGTTTTTCAAAAACATAATGCAGGATTTTGAGTTTCCTTTAAAACACCCCTTTATATAACAAGCTGTTTAGGTTTACTAGGTTACTAGGTTTACTATGTATGTTAACAAATATTAATCTTTTTCCAAACGATAATGTTCGATTACCTCTGAAGATTTTTAATGTAAAAAAAAAAAAAAATCAGTCTCTTCTAAGATGTCAACACTTGATAATCGTATTATTTTGTTTTACGAGCTTAAAATCAGCCGGAATAGAGGAAAACATCAATCAAGTCTCAGGCAAGGACAGCATTAATAAGTGCCCTCTAAAAATGATGAAATTTTTCATTAGCAGACTTTAGTGAAATTAAATCACAGAACAATTGTTCAAGAACCTGCAGGAAAACGACCCTTTTCAGTTCAGAATTGATACTTGTGATGAAAAGTGGATACTTAAAGATAATATCAGACATTATGGAAAGCAGAACTACAAAGGAAAACAAGCACATTTTCCAAAGCCCTCAACTCATTAAAAAAATGGTGATAGTTATTGTTTCGTGGGCTTCATCTGGTTTGATACACTACAGCATTTTAAATTATGGAGAAATCCTCAATGCCGAATCGTATCGCAGCCAAATACATAAGAATTTGGCAATGATAAAGCCTTCTTTGTTCAAAGACCAAAACTTTAGTAGCCGTGTCCGCCTTACACTCCGGAACTATCGCTAACGGATTACAATCTTTTTAAGACAATTGGACCGTTATTTACTGGACGAAACATTTAACAAAGTAAATTATAAAACGTATTTTTGGATTATATCAATTTTAAACCGAAACCAAATAACGAAACAATGAAATAAGTTCATGAATATTTCGTCACTTTTTAATAACGATTTGTTTGTTGTTTATTCGTTTAACGTCACTTTATGCTACTATGGCTAATCGGACAAAACGATAATAACGATTTTAATAATAATAATAATATTTAATAATTATAATAATAATAATAATAATTATTTAATAATAATATTTTAATAATAACGATTTTATTTGTTAAATACATTTTTTTGTAAAATCTAGTAAAAAAAAAAAAATATGTGGCTTTAGAATTCTTCCCTTCCTTGGACAACCAATAGATCGTGGATATGTCTATCGATAATTTACTTTTCAGCAATATCTTTTTAGAGATATACAGGTAAAAAAGTCTACCTGAACATATTCCATTGATTCTACATAACGTTTCGTTTGCAGTTACACTGTATCGTGCCAGTCCGTTTTTAAGAATCCGCAATACACTTGTCGATAGCCTTATCTGAGAAGTCTCTCTATTAAAATACAGATCACGCGAGGACTAAAATAGATTTCGCAACTCAGTCCTGAAGGAGAGAGAGCTAAGAATGTACAAAAGTAAATGAATTCCGATAAAACTACGACTTGGGATCTGTTTCCACATATAGTCCAGGCAATTAAAGTTGTGGCTCGGCTGGAATTAACTGTAGATAACGCACGCACTGTGGCGTGCCAGCTGCCATTACCCAACCCTCGACTATTCTGTTAATTTTTGTCCTATCTCTTGGTCGCTAACCCCGGGTAATACCTCCGAGTTACATTAAAGCTTTCGGCGCCGTACCTTCCGGTAATGGCTTCATATCCTAGAGGCCGATCCGTCAATTAGGCTTGTCACGAGTCATTAAGGTCTCTCTGGAATATTTAGTAAAGTTGTAGAGATGGAGGGAGGAATAGTTAGCGAAGTAAATGATATTCTAGGCTTATAGTCTGAGACAGATGGTCATTTGTTTATAGTAACTAAGACAAAACTTGATCGGGCCCAATCTATAAATTTATCTATATATACTGAATGGTGTCAGAATTGGAGAACTAAAATAAAACCAACAAATCCCACAAAATTACCTTTTTCCTTTCGTCGTGAACCTATGACATTCTACCCTACAGTGTCCTTCAATTTCATTCCGCTAGTCCATGTTGAACAGATCCGATATCTAGGACTCCCCCTTGACAAATGCCTAACCTGGAACCCTTGCACAAGACTGAAACGACAAGAGACTGCTCGACGTTTTCAGCTACTTCAACACTCATTAGTAGTCTTCCACGTAACTACAAAAAGATCATCTACATGATTATCATACGGCCTATATGGACTTACGGAATAGAGCTTTGGGGCTCAACTAACAGATCAAATTCTTAACGTATCCAATCCCTACAATCCAAAATCCTTCGTAAAACCTTCAATGCTCCTTACTTTGTAACTAATAAACTGATCCATAAAGACCTCTATATTTCGTATTTTGCTGATTTGGCCCGAATCAGATATAATTTATTTCATGAAAAATTTCATTCCCACTCTAATAGTCCAGTTTCAATCCTTTCTCCTATATCAATACCTGATAATCCTCCGAGACATCTGAAAAGAATTTCGCCACAAAACCTACTAGCTTAGAATAGCTTCAGAGTGCTGCCGCAGGGTAGATTCTCGACATGTCTTGTTCATGCCTATTTTCTTTTAGCCAATTTACTAGATGCGTAGTACGATACAGTTATAAATATCAATAAATAATATTTTTTTTAAATCTATAAAAATAGTATTAAAAGACGAAATTGGATAATGACGACTTTCACCGTTTAATTTTAACACATACATCCATAAAAACCTAGAGAGTTATCTTTATATATTTCCCAAATTACCAGAAAATCAATCTCTTTCCTAAAAAAAGTTGTCCTATAAGTAACAGATGGCTAGTCTCTTAGTGTCATCTCTCATACTCCCCCACGTAGACCACGGATGACTAGTAAATGGAGGATTCTCTGAGGAAAATGCGATGAGGCTAAAGAAATTAATAAATAGATTTATAAGATTTATATCAACGGCCTCCCCAGACGATTACACTTTTCTAACTGCTAATCTGGTCCGGGTTGCTTTATATTCCCGAAGAAAGTACTTACTAGGTATCTTCTAATTCCAATCCTTGTTTGCCAGAAAACCTTCCTATTTATTTGACCTTCTCATTCTTCGCTCTCTCAGATAACCGATTCATATATGCCCCCTCAGAGCACTACATCCGTTAAAAACGTCCCGTCATTAAATGAAAAGAGCCAAATAGTTTGTAATATTTTTTTAATTATCTTTTTACAAAAATAACAGTATAATAAACCGTTGGATAGCTAAAGATTATAGACAAAATTTTATAAAATACAAAACTTGTAAAAGGTAATGGAAAGTGACGAAAAGAGAATACGCTTGTACAACCGATTGTTGCACATACCTAGTTAAAGATATTGGATACAATTAGTTGACCGTTGAGAATTACTAGAAGGAATTAGTCTGGGTGGCGGTCGATGAATGAAACGATTAGGTAGTTTCAAACATTTATTTTTTGTTAACATTATATGTGTAAGCTGCTATTAATTAATTTACTGTTATATGTTAAATCTTATTACTTCTTCTTATGTTAGTATTACAATTTTACTTATTGTTGTCAGATCCCGTCTAAAATGCGGTATGTATTTTCCATTCTACCTACCTACATCCCATTGCACCAAATTTTTATCTCCACTCTATTCCATATTTCAATGTATTTTATTTCATGTAATTTTTTATACCGAATGTACATTATCTTTTCAGTCATTGTAATTTAATTAACCGATTTCTTACACATCTAGTTCCTTTTTATTTTTTAATACTGACATCTTTTAGCTCAATATTTTTTTAAAATAGTATATTTACTCTTATTTTAAATATATCTTTTTACCACTTTATATCAGAAAATAAATCGTTGAAACTACCTAATTGTTTCATTCATCGATCGCCATCCGGACTAGTTCCTTCTAATAATTAAAAATAGATTATTCAATAAAACAAGTCTTTTTATCGAAAGTCAATCCGATTCCAAGTTTTCACCTCTATATTTACTTAAAAGCTCTTAAATTGAATTTAAAAACAGATGTAAGTAAAAGTTGTGGATAGTGCGCACCTGATTTTTTAGTTATAAAATTATTTAAAAGTACAGAGATCTCATCTGCGCCTTAAATAACATCCCACTGCAATTTAGACACTTTAGTAATGCCAAACTTTTGTGATCGATAATCAATATCTTTACAGTACCAATATCGCTTAGTGATTCAGTATTTTTGTCACGTACATAATTTGTCCAACATTAATTCATTAGGTAACCAGCAGGATAAACTATAAAAAGTAATAAATTTATGTAAATAATAAGATTAGGTGCTAAACGGTCAAATAATCCGCAGGCCTTGAGAGAAAAAGAAATAAAAATATTTAAGAGGAGCGAACCGTGTTTACTGAAGATAAAGCGAGGAGGAACAAAGGGGTTAGGACCCCCCCCTCTCCTGCCTTTCTACAAAATTGAATTTTGCTTTGATAGCTCTCGGATCATCAATTCTTATTATCTCGGAATAATACAAATTATGCAAATATTTATTTACATAAGCACTCTCTTTTGATTCAAACATTTTTTTTTTCTTCTTATTTTATTATTCCCCTTTAGAATTTTCATTCCTTCCTGCTTAGGCGCTAAGCAAACTCAATATTAAACAATTTAAGTAAATAAAATTTAACTGTAGATTTATAATTAAATGAAAAAAAAAATATGAACGTATTTCTATTACTTATCTGTTTAAAATTCAAAAAAAATATAGGCGTATAATAACTAAAAAAAAAATTGTTAACTCTACAAACCCTGCAGGGTCTTGGGGTAAATAGTTTTCCATTTAATATAGGCCTAGATTACGCTTTCCTCTGATTTTCAGGTATCCGTTTCATAGAAGGTAGGTGTGTCCCAGAAGGTCTTCTTCCCCACTGTTTGATCTAACAAAATAAATAATTCTGCCACGCCGGGATTCGAACATGGGTCCCGAAGTAGACCATCCTATAAACTTTACCACGCCGCTATCACTTATTATAACTAAAGATAAGTTTGATTTATATTTATATATATTCATGCTTAGATTTTATCATAGAGTATATAGCTTTTTCAGTCAAATTCAATTTTCAGTCAAATTCATAATTTTTTCATCAATCATAATTCTTAGTCAATATAATTTTTTCAATCAAATTCATAATTTTTTCATCAATTCATAATTTTTCAGTCAATTTCATATTCTTGTACCCATTTTATACAGTTAATTTAATGAGGTTTTGCTACCAAGAACTTAACATTTTTATTAAATCTTGTTGTTGTTTATCCATTTAACGTCACTTTATTTACTGTGCTTAATCCGACGGTGCAGCGGGAGTCCTAAGTTTTGCCTACTCAGGTTTACTTAAGATAGGGAGGGACTTTTACGAGTTCCACTTATTAAATCTTTAAAAAGTCATTTGTGGTGCACAAATATAGGACGATCTGCTGGTTTTAGACTTGCGACCTTAAGCATAGAAGGCTGTTATGCTAGCCACTACTCCACAGGTGGTGACCCTAAATGCATTCAACAAGGTGTTGAATCTGCCGGGTTTGAACACGTTACCTTGGACATATTAATCTTAAACTCCTTGCTGAATGCATCCAGGGTCAACTGTGGAGTAGTGGCTAGCATAACTGCCTCTTTTAAAGGACGAAATAACCAAGGATTTTTACTCACAAAAACAAACATAGAGCCATCTGCCAGGTATGAACTCGCGATCTAGGGGATAGAAGGATGTTAAGACCAAAAGTAAGACCAAAAGTCTACTGGAGGCAACTTAAAAGTACAAGGCGTTAGAGTAATAGCCTTACTCTGTTTAGCTTTATTGTACAGCTACTGGTCATGAAACTATACGTAGTCTGCTGTTTCACTCAATAAATTGTTCTGTTTTTTTGTTGTTTTTTTGCAACATAAGGTAGGGTGGCATGAACTAAAAATCTGAGGAAAGGTTACATCTCGCAGCTAAATACCTATATAGTCTTTGGCACTAGGAAAATAAAAAAAAACTTGTGTTGTCAGGATTAAGTTCATCTCATTCAGATTTTTAACCTACCAACCTTAAAAACATTTTAATTAACGTTTTTCATTTTCTAAAACAAGCTTTCTGAATGCATAGCCATTTGTCCAAATTCTGCCTCCATATAAGTATATATAGATATTCAATGATACATTTAAAGTGTTAATTCAATAGCTGTATCGTAACAAAAAAGTATAAATAATTTATTTCGAAAAAAAAATGTAGGTATAAACCTCATATGTGGCTTGACTGACATATGCTACAATATGTTGCCAAATTACGAGCAGAAACGTCTATACCAGCTCTTGACATATTGAACCAACTGAGGTTCTTAAATTAAATACATTTCCTCTAACTGGCTTTCTGAGGAACACCCCTTCAATTGGATTATATGTAAATGGAAAGGCTCTAACTCCGGCACTGATTCAATAGAATGAGCAACATCTGCTCCTGTTGGAATGGTTCGGCAGTATCGGGATATATCCTAAGCTGTATCCAGAAGTTCCAGAATATTTATAAATTATTATAAAGTTTTTTACACCTTCGTTATTATACTGAAACGTAATTATATGTATATTTTGTTTGTTGGTTGAACATTAATGTGTGAAGAAGTAAATCAGGATATCGTCGAAAATGGCCTAATATTTATTAATTTTATAACATTAAGGCCCTCAACTAGGATTATTTAAGCCTTAAATTAATAAAACAAACATTTAAGAAAATATAAACAAAGTCTAAATAATTTAATATCAGAAAATAATAAAATAAAACTCCAAAACATGAGCATTTTTTTTTTTTTTAATTTTAATTGTAAATAATTGAAGAGTCTTTCAGATAAGCCATCAGTTTTGTGACCGACTCATGAGTATTTTGTAATATTGTCCCAATGTCATTGCCCGACAGAATGTGGGATAACCCCACAGGAGTTACATAGTTGGAAGGGATACAAAAGTATATTGTTGAGTGGAATTAGTGGAATATAAACTAATGGACTATATATATAATTATAAATAGAAATTGACACATGTTGAAACCTACCTATTTATTGGGTTGTTTCGCATGAAATGTCCGTCTTGATAGTTTCTAAAATACATAAAGGATTTTGCAGATCTCTTTTGTTTTCTTCCGAATGTTTAAATATTTAAAGTAAACAGTAACTAACCCTCTACCTTTGTATTATAAACATTAGCTTCCCAATCAATTACCCTCTTTTTAGTATACCTCCAAATATGAACATGGAGACACGCGATTTTCGAGTAATATTTTTGTACGAGTTTAAACTCGGCCATTCAGCAGCTGAGGCCGCTAGAAATATTTGCAAGGCGTTTGAGAAAGGGGTGTTAATGAACGGACCATTCGCCGTTGGTTTGCTAAGTTTTCAGCTGAGGATACCGACTTGGAAAACTTGCCCCGAGGAAGACCTCCGTCCGTAATAGACAACGATGTCCTCAAACATATAGTAGAAGGAAACCCCCTACCAAACAGTTAAAGGACTCTCAGCACAAATAAATGCAAGTGCTTCAACCGTGTCGAGACATTTAAAGTGTATTGGGAAAGTAAAAAAGGTACCTCATGATCTCACTGAGTGGCAGCATGGGGTCTAGATGTTTCAATACATACCGTGCAAAAATTGAAAGAACTGGGCTACGAAGTTCTTCCGCACCCACCATATTCTCCCGACTTGTTTCCAACAGATTACCACCTGTTCAGGAATTTAGACAACTTCGTCAAAGGAAAACTTTTTGAAAATTTTGATCAAGTGAAAAGTGCGTTTTCAGATTTTGTTTCACTTCAAAGCTCAGGGTTTTTCAGTTCGGGAATAAAAAAGTTGGTGTCACGTTGGGAAAAATGTGTAGAAAAAGAAGGTAAATACTTCGAATAAAATTATCTTGTTCTCATATCGTATTTTTAATAAAAATCCTTTACCTTGAAAACGGACATTTCATGTGACACAACCCAATATATAATTTTTTTTACGTGACGTCTCCGAGCGTTAACCTATAATATTTTGCAGAGTCTAATGGTTTAATGTCTAGGTCACCTAAACAAATTTATCAAAATCCAAAGGTGAACCTCTTCTTGTAGGAATAATTTCTTGGAGTACACAACTAATTATTTGGATACTGAAAGACAATGATATCCTTCTCAACGTAATACTGTGGGGCGATAAACAAATCTATAAAATGTGAAAACACTTGAAACGAATAATTGTTTATTTGTTTTAACGTCACGTTATGTTTCTGTGGGAATTGAACAAAGCTACAGTGTGAATCCTATCCAGGTAAAATTAAAATAGGGATCTTTTACAATCACACATGCTATAGAGTACGTCTCCTTCGAAGGATGGCATAACATAAATTTTTTACACCTTTTAAAAATGGTGTACAACTTCCGGTAAAAAATTTATATACAGTTAACATAGTACTTATATTATTTATACTAACAAGTTTTTAAAATTTTAAAAACACTATAATAATGTTATAGCAAAATCAGATTTATGATGAATATTAATAAATAATAGACCGTTAAGAGAATAAGGATGAAATCAGTCCGGGTGGCGATCAGTGAAAGAAAAACAATTAAACAGGCTAAAATACATACAACAATAAATAATTTGGACGATAAATAGTTTTAAATATTTCATAGTTTTTCTTTCACTGACTGCCAACCGGATTAGTTCACTTAATGCTACTGTGGCTAATCAGATATGGGAGTCCTAAATTTTGCGTTTTCAGGTTTAATTAGGTTAGAGGTCATTAGCGAGTACCTGACATCGCAAAGGCTTGAGACCACCTTTTTAAACCCCCTACTAAGGGAGGCATAACTAAGGATTTTTTACACCTATTAAAAGATTTTAAAGTCTTCAAGTTTAATTAGGTTTTCTCTTGAAGATAAAATTGACTGCATTTTAGTTTATTATGCTATGCTTCGTCGTAAACCTACGACATCCTGCCCTACAGTGTCCTTTAATAATATTCCACTAGTCCCGGTTGAACAGATTCGCTATCTAGGACTGCTACTTGACAAACGACTAACTTAGAATCTGCACACAAGACTGAAACGACAAGAAACTGTCCAACGCTTTCGCTTACTTCAACACTTACTGGACAGACGATCTAACCTTCCACTTAACTACAAAAGGCTCATCTATATCAGCATCATAAGCCTATCTGGACGTACGGAGTTGGGCTTTGGGGCTCTACTAAACCATCAAATTCTTCCCGACTTCAATCCTTACAATCCAAAATCCTTCGAAAAATCCTCAGTACTCCTTACTTTGTCACCAACAAACTCATCCATAAAGACTTTAATGTCCCATATGTTACTGATTTGGTCCCGTACGAGGTATCATTCCTTCCATGACAAACTCCACTCCCACATTAACCCACTAGTTTCAATCCTTGCTTCCTCTTCCATTCCTGACAATCCTCCGAGGCGTCTGAAAAAAAGATGGCCTCGAGACCTTCTAGTGTAGATTACCTAGTGGAGTGTTACCAATGGGCATATTCTCTTCATGTCTTTTCATGTATACTATCAAATATATATATTATCAGCCAATTTACTTGAGTACTTTCTAATACAGTTGTAAATATCAATAAATTAATAAATAAAAAAAATATATAATATGCAATGTAAATTAATAAAGCTGGTCGTTTATTGTTCTAGAAGCTGGGAAGGACGATATGCAGTTCACATGCTATAAATTAAACATGAAATTCTAACCTCAAATCCTAGATTACTTAGATGAAATAGTTAGGAAGTGCGAACAGTTCCTTGGCGAGCGGTTTCCGCTACCGCAGGGACGAAACACGGCGGGAAAGCGGATCGACTATTAACTGGGTAAAACTTGAAACTTTTTGCCGGGGAGTTGTTTGTTTAACCAAGCCGGGAGAAGTTGGGTCGGCCCGAGTCGGAAACTTCCAAGCTCACCTCAACCATATTTACCCATCTCTTGCTTCCATTAAACCCTTAAGTCAGAAAAGAAAATTGGATTGTTTTAAGGATCTCGTTTAAGCTTTACATCCGATAAGTAATTGCAAACATTGGTTAGAGAGGAGTGGCAACAGTTGAATAGATTAGTGGGAAACTGGCGCTAATGTAAAAAGTAATCAACAGAATAATTTATGATTCTGAATTGAAGTCCTTTTTGCATTCAATAAGAAAATATATATGAAGCTAATGAATTTAATCAGGAAGTAGCAGGCCTTTGATTTTTTAAAATGAGTTTTTCGATTTTAATATAATTTAAAACCCGTCCGGTAGAAACTGACCCGTTATCTATTACCCCATCTTGACAAACGCTCAAGATAGAATCATCATAATGGACTGAAACGACTGAAAACTGCTCATAGACGCCGCAAACACGGCAAAATCACTAGTTTAGGCGGACAAAAGTCATGGTCAAAAGTTTGGAATTTCTGAGTGATTGAACTTTTTATTATTAGTTGGCTAGACCCTTAATCCTAATATTTCCCGCTATAAAGTGTTTACAAATATGGTGTGTTTACAAACGGACATTGCTGAGACAGGTAAAACATATATTTTCCAAATTGGTTATTGAATATACTTTGCAATCAACCTGTAAAGTTAATTTAGCAATTTTTTAAATGTATGCCCCAATTCAATAACGAAATACTATATAACCCCTAAAATTACCCAAAGGATTTTTTAGTAGGATTTTGGATTCACGAAGAAGCAGAAGTTTCCATTTTCCTACAGCTGCAACCTACAATATAGGATAAATCAATTTCTCTTCCGGGTTGTAGTTGGAGTAAAATGAAAATACAGTAATTTTAAAATAAAGTATTGATAAAAATGTATTTATATATTTTATATACGTATGTTTGTATGTAAAAATAAAATAAAGTGAAATCTGATATATTGTCCTACAAAAAATAAATAAATAAATAAAAAATATGATCAATAATAATAATAGTGTGTATTAAAATAAATAAACCATTATATCAAGTAGAGGAACGTTGCATCAGACTTTACACCTATGACCTTAAAATACGTACCTAATACTTAAATGTTTAATTAATTAAAACTACCTACATTCCATTTACTAATTATTAATATTTAATGTTAGTAATAGTTATCAACATTAAATTGTAAATTTATAACTGATAAATAATTTAGTTGGAGTAATTGAATATGCATTAGCAGATTATAACAATGGCTGATTCAGTGGAACCCACTAAAATATTAATTGACTAATATAGTTTAATGTAACTCTTATATTGTTTATTTATACCCATTAGCATATATCATACAATTTGTTTTAATGCTGCTTGAAAATATAATTTATACAGGTAATAGACATGAGGTTAAATACATTTAATATATTAATAACGAGTAGGTATTTACCCCTAGTGATTTAAATAGAGACTGTAAATATAAAAGATGAATAATTAAGCAGAAAATATTACAAATTCATAAACATAAGTATCATTAAACACATTTAACAAAGAGAAATTAAAAAAAAAAAAAAAACTTTTTTGTTTTTAACCAAAGTCTGCATTCCCCCGATTAACTGAAAATTGTAGGCATAAATCAAATTAGTAATCTACCTCTAAATACATTAATAATTCTTTTTTTTTCCTTTTTAAAAAGGTATGTTTTTTATTAGATGGGTAATGAAGTCCATCAAAACAGGTGCATCTAAAATTAACTAACATAATTATAATATAATAATAATAATAATTATAGGCCTACCGAACCCGGAGGTTCGATGTCGATGTCGGTTCAGCGAATACCAACTTTCTCGGAATCCGCTCTTCATCGAGCCCAACAACTTTACTCGCCCATTTGAGTCTCCGAGATGCTATCAAATCAATTATATTCACAGGATACAAGTCCCGCGATTCCGCGTTGTGCAACCTTTTAAACTCCCCAGTGGCCTCATCTCTCTTCGGACCAAATATTTTACGCAGTACCCCATTTTCTAAAACCTTAAGCCGTTGCTCATCCTTCAAAGTAAGCGGCCACGTAACTACTATAATTAAAACTTAAAATATTAAATTTTCATTTATTTAGTCAGCTTTGTAGAATAATTCAAGCAAAAGAATGTTTAGAAGTTGAGAAATCTAAACATACAAAAAAATAAATAACAAAATATACGCACTCCCTATTTTAGCTGTCAATCATGATTATAAATTATACAATATTATTTAATTTAAATGATACTGTAAACAGTCATAAATTACTTAGTTATTCTTATCAGTAAATAATAAACAATTAGAGACATATACTAATGTATTAGCTAAAGAATGTACGTACTTAACAAGCATAATTATCTATAAGGCAATATTTCCACCATAATTTATGATAAGTAAACTATTCTTGTATCAACAGTAAGCTTAAGTAACACAAACAACAGAAAGGAAGTAAGTTTATGACTTGTAGCTGCACTAATATTTAGGACTCCAGAAAATAATGATACAAAGCTGATTCTAAAACTCTACACATGTTTTTCTCTACTTTTAAAAATAACTGAGTTTTTGGACATATTTATGGGTGAAATTTCAATTTTTGTCTTTTCTTTTTTCTGTTTTTCTCGCGTTTTTTTGGTTAATAAAACACTAATAAATGTTTTCTATACCTTCGAAAATGACTGAGTAATTGAATTAATCATATTTGATCTGCCGCCATTTTAAAACTAAACGGCTGATATCAACACCTAGATATTAGGATCTTCTTAATTTTGTTGCTCTTTCAAAAAAAATAGTCGAGCAGTTTCAGCGTACGGTGGACTGAAACAGCCATTTTTACTTTCACTTACCTATATGTGAAATGTATGGTAAGGGAAAGTTTTGCGATCGTGAACATTTTCGAATTCCAGTTTTCACCGGAATTACACGTGTGAGGGTCTCCTGGGTACAAATGAAGAAGTCTCACAAAAAGGCCCGTGTTTGTGGCAACTCCTGATAAAAAAAAAAAAGTCCTATGAAAACTGAAATTTCATATATAAGACAACTATACGCCCGAGATGTTACGGAAACTTTTTCAGCTAACCAAAAGAGCCACTTTATACCATGCATTTTTCACTTTTTTTCGATTTTCTCAAAAGCGGCTATAACGTTTTTGATTAAACTCTATATATCGATGTAAAATTTGATAGAATTTAATATAATGTAGGTTTCATTCTGATTGAAATAGTCTGACAGGGCTTAAATGCCGAAAATTTAAATTTTCTTCCCCTAAAGTACCTCTAATTTTCTAGATACTAAACAAATCACAATATAATCTTGTTATCAACAATAAAAAACAGGTTAATATATAAGTTGAACGAATTCGATTTCTAACTAAAGGATAAAACTGGGAACATATTTTTTTAATGCAATTTTTCGTTTTTTGGACATAAGAACAGTAATATAGATTTATAATATACCGTTGGAAATCTAAATATTATCTTATACTCAGGCTTGTAAAAGTTAATAATGAGTGATGAAAAGCCGATAAAACTAACTGATTATTTTGGATAATGATATAATAGATTTCTTTGATAAAGCAAAAGTTTCTATAGACATTTAATTTAATTAATTCTTTAAAGGTTTCACTAATTTTTATCTCAAGCCGTATTTGAAAATTCTTTAATTGATTTTTAAAACGGATGTGAGTAAAAGTCGAGTGATGCCCGCACCAGATTTTTTAATAAAACACATCTTTCTGTAGACATTTAATTTAATTAATTATTTAAAGGTTTCACTAATTTTTATCTCAAGCCGTATTTGAAAATTCTTTAATCGAATTTTAAAACGGATGTGAGTAAAAGTCGTGTGTTGTCCGCACCAGATTTTTTCTATTATTTATCGGATTCTTCGTATCTTGAAATGCAAGTCATCAAATTTCGAAGGGGGGTATTTCTTTTGGCCGATTAAAAAGGCTGATTATTGAAATTATAAACCAAAATGCATAAATTGATACAGACGTAATACTATCCAACGAGCACTACATTATTTAGCAATTTCCCAAGTTTCAGAACTTTGAAAAAGTTAAACATCCAGCTGAGCGATAAAGCGGTAAACAACTTTACAAAATAAATAAATTAAAAAAAGTTAATTTACCATTAATAATGTTAAACGAACATAAATAGAACACCAACCGCTAATACTGGTTAAAAAAAAAAAAAAAAAAAAAAAAGGTAAATAAAAAACGCTCAACTTGGCCAGAGTAAAAAGTTTCTCATGCGCAAAGTTGCTGAGGAGTGGAGGGAGGTGAAAAAAAAAGCCAAAAAGTTGTAAGGAAGGAGGTGGTAGGCTTATAGGGAAGTGCACTCCGGTATCTGAGTGGTCTAAAATTGATGTTACCTACACTTTGACAGCTTATCTTCCGGCCAAGCTTTAGATAAAAAAAATGACGGCTCCTTTCAGAAAAAATGTAACGGGCACAACTTCTTCTATACCCCTCTCTACTTAAAAATTATTCCTTCCTCTCCTGGCTCATCTCTTGGCGAACCGTTATAGCAACGAGTACTACAAGACACGATACTTACGATACACAATGGAACGTGACAGTTACATTGACAGTCTATTCTGGTCCCTGATATCTTTTAGCACACCTACAATCTACCCCCATTTACCGAAAAGATTACCTACAACAGCGGTTTCCCACTAGTGATCCGGGATTTTCGCGATGGAAGAAGAAATTATAACTATTAAATTACCTTTAAAAAAAGATTTGTGAAGCCATGGCTTGTTATTTACCTAAATCAGTTACGCGTTGCACAGATTCAATTGCGTGCGATAATTGATAGAAAATAGCCATATTAAGAACAGTATTTAGCGGATTGTGGTCGGTTTTTAGAGCCTGACTGTTAATACTGGTAGTCTCCGCTAATAATTATATAAAAGAGAAAAAAAGAAAAGAAAAAAATTGAAATTTTACACATAAATACATTCAATTAAGCACGAAATACGGAGAGATCAATAGGGTTAATCACTTCAAATACTTGGGGGAAATTATCGAACCAACAGGACAAGAAAAACAGGCACAACAGACAAGACTATAGAAAGTAAAGAGAGCACTGTCAATGAAACAGAACATATACAACAAAAAAATCTAGTGCGGGCAACACACGACTTTCACTTACCTCGAATTTTAAAATCAATGAAAGAAATTTCAAATACAGTTAGAGATAAAAATACGTGAAACTATTAAGGAATAAATCAAATTAAATTTCTATAGAAACATGTGTTTCATTAAAAAATTTATTATATTATTATCTAAAATAATCAGTTAGTTTTATGTTCATTTCATCACTCTCTATTAACTTCTAAAAGCTTGTGTATGAGATGATATTTTTTCTAAAATCTTTAGCGTTCCAACAGTATATCATACATGTATATTACTGCTATTATGTTCAAAAACAAAAAATTGCATTAAAAAAATATTCTTTCTGTTTTCTCCTTTAGTTGGGTATCGAATTTATTCAATTTATATATTTACCTGTTTTTCATCAGCGTTAACAAGATAATCTAGTTATTATTATTGAATCTACAAAATTAAAGGTACTTTAGGTGAAGAAAATTTAAAATATCGGCATTTAAGCCCTGTCAGACCATTTTTATCCACATAAAACCTACATAATATTAAAGCCCATGAAATTTTACATCGATATAGCGAGTTTAATTAAAATCGTCGGAACCGTTTTCGAGAAAATCGAAAAAAGGTGAAAAATGCATGGTATAAAGTGCCTCTTCTGGTAAGCTCATTTTGATGAATAAGTTTTGTCACGTCTCGGGCGTATAGTTGTTTTAAATATGAAATTACAGTTTCATAGGACTTACCGTTTTCGCCCGGGAGTTACCACACACACACACACACACACACACACACAGACCTTTTTGCTGGACTTGGTTATTTGGACTCAGGGGACCCTAAAACGTGTATTTCCGTTGAAAACTGGAATTCGAAAATTTTCACGATCGCAATACTTCCCCTTACTATATATAGTAAGTGAAAGTAAAAGCAATCTTAACCAACACAATGATAAGTTACGCCAACATCGAGACAGATATCAGGAAAAGAAGTCTGATAATCTATGGCCACATACAAAAACTACCTGAAACAAGACTGACACGACAAATACACGAAGCAACAGCAACACTCAAAAGCACTACGAGCTGGATCAAACAGACACGAGAAGACTTACGAAGAGCAGACATAAGACTAGAGGAAATCCAAGAAAGAAACATATTTAGAGACAAAATAAACAAATGGGAAGTAACTCTAGAGCAAAACAATCAGAAACCATACAGACCCAAATGGTCTACAAAATGAAAAAAGAAGTTCAGCAAAAGAATGAGACAATACTGGCAAGACAAAAGGTACAAAAAATAAGAAAATTGAGTCGTAAGTGCTTAGCGCCTTCCTTTTAGGGAGATATCGCACTAATAATAATAATTGATATAAAATAATAAATACGTTCATAACTCAGTAATTTTTGAAGGTAGAGAAAAATATGCATAGAGTTTGAGAATCAGTAAAGCGCGATAAACAAAAAAGGAAAAATAATTCAAATCTTGCCTATATATGCGCTTGTAACTGCGATATTTTCTAAGATGAAGAAACATCCTGTGATTGTGTTTAAACAAAAAAAAAAGAAGGAATAATTATAAAAAAATAGAAAAACGAAAAGAAAAAAATTGAAATTTTATCCATACATAACAAAACTAAAAAAAACAGACAAGTATAGTTGATTTATATATTTAAGTCACAAAGTATAATAGATGTAATTACACCAAAACAAGGTTATTATTCAAGATAGAGAAAAACCGAAAAGCTTTTCAAGATCAAGACACCGCGGTGAACAAAGTGAAAAAAAAATTGAGAAAACTCGAAAAGATAAGCAGCTATAAACAGTTATGCCCTAAGATAGTTATTTGGAAGTAATTGTGTAATAATTTGCAGTTTTTTTCACTCAAATTAACTTATATTTAACAACTTATAATTATCGATCTAAGCTACACTGCTAGAGCTATAGGATAAAAAAATTGTTAAAAAAGATTAAAGTACTTTTATATAAAGTTTCAACTGAAAATATTTTAAAGAATCGCATTGAGCTCGGATAAAAACGTATGATTTATATTAAATAATAAAATAATAAAAATTGATATGTACAATAACCATTAACGTTTATAGGCTAAAGGTAAGTTTACGTTCCTTTCACAAATTTTTATAGAAGATGAAATTTATTCTCAAATATTTAGCTTTCCAACGGTAAATTTGACTAAACATATGTTCAAAAAAAACTAAAATAACCTACAAAAATATTTTTAAATTTTATTCTTTATTTTGTTATCAACTTTTTTCATATTACATATCTATTTTTTTAGCAATACTAACATGATTAAATGTTTAATTCATACTAGCCTACAAAATTAAAGGTACATGAGATGAAGAAACTTTTAAATATCGGCATTAAAGCCCTGCCAGCCTATTTCATTTGATATCACAAGTTTAATCGAAATCGTTAGACAGGTTTTTGAGAAAAAAAAAGTGAAATGCATGGCATTAAGTAGCATTTCCAGCTAGCAGATGTCAGTGAAAAGGTTAGTGTAAAATCTCGGGGCTATAGTTGTCTCAAATATGAAATTTCAGTTTCGAACGAATTTTTGTTTCCGTGCAATACTCATCACATACACACAACTGGAATTCAAAGAAATTTATTTTCCCTTACTAAAAATGTCATATATAGGTAAGTAAAAGTAAGAATAATATTTATTTTGTTCTATGTGTTACAAATAAATTTCATTAATTACTATTTCCTATTTTTTTTTTTTATCCTCCTCTACCCGTTCCTACGCCTAAGATCATTAATGGAAACAAAATAATTTATATTCTGTAGTGGTGTTCAGAATTCTTCATGAGATTCACAGTTCACAATATATTTTAAGATTTATTATTTCTCAATAATTTTATTAATTTAACACATATTATTCATTACATCAATGATTACCTTATTTTAATAAAAATATATTTACTCAAAGATAATACATCAAAACCTAGAAATCCGAGATTAAATCGATAACTAAACAAAAGGTAAGGAAAACAACCTTCAGCACACAATAAGATACTAAAATAGACACCGTTTCATGAAAGCATTCCATCTACAAACAATTTTCTTTTCATCACAGTTATTTCCAAATATAACCCGCAGTCGATTTATGTAAGTAAATGATATTTCTATTAAAACTATTCTTTGTTTTTGTTATTTTTTAAATGTCAATACCCAAAATGCTAAAAAAAATTTATATAACTGACAAATGAAAAAGTCATGTGCGGGCATCATAACACTTTCACATTTAAGATATGACTGAATATGTAAGTTGGAATATAAGTTAGAGTTTAGTAACAATATTAACAGTAAAAGTTTTTATATACATTCACATATATAGGGTTAGGTGCTTCTGCTGTATAATAGGAAATATAGTACCTTTCGGAAGGAAATGAAAGGAAAGGTTATCTGTTTACAGAGGATATTGGAATAACTATTTTTAGTACTTTTTAGAATGAAATGCAATTTTCAAATACGTTTTTAAAGGATTTATAAGTTTTTAAATAAAATCGACAGATAAAACAGATTTTTTTTTTAAAACATTTTTATTGGTATTTACAACCGTATTTTCAAAAAACACATCAAGTAAATGTGATAGTTATATGATACAATGACATAAAATACATGTAGAGAAGCTTCCCATTAAAAGCACTCTACAAATATTCTAAACTAGAAGGTTCCGAGGCCATCTCCTTTTTAGGCGCCTCAGAGGATTATCCTGAATTGTACAAGAAGACAGGGTTGAAACTAATGGGTTAGAGTAAGAATGGAGGCCGGGCCAAATCAGTAACATTAACAATATCCAAACAAGGAGCTGTGAGGATTTTACGAAGGATCTTTGATTGTAAGGATTAGAGGCGGAAAGAATTTTATGGTTTAATAGAGCCCCATAGCTCAACTCGGTAAGTCCAGATTAGTTTTATAATAGCCATGTAGATGAGCCTTTTGTAGTTAAGAAGAAGAAGAAGAAGAAGAAGAAAAAAAACGTTATTCTAGGACTAAGTCCCTTAAGAATAACATGAAATTTAACAAAGTCAACTATTCACATCACACAAAATACTGTTACGGGCTATGGGGGTGTGAGAAATGAACTACTCCAGTTTACAAATTACAATTATTTATTAAATACAGAATGTACAAATACAAAATTAAAATACAAAAGATTACTAACCACTATAGTTACAATAATAATTGAATTACTAGCTTAACTACTAAACAGTATACATATAAAATGAGGTATTCCTAACAAATAAACTACTTACGTAAATTTATACAATCGGCTAGACTTATTCTAAAACTTACAACAATAACTTATAACCTACAGTCTTTTAATTTCCCACCGACCGGTTATCACAATACTGACACACAGTTTCACTACACTGTCACAAACGGTTCACTGTCACTGTTCACTGATACTTGTTGAGTCGGATTAAGACTGACTGACCCAGGCGTAGTGGACCGGAATTTGTACCACAACCGAATATTCTAGACACGGTGGGCCGTTCTAGGCACTTCGAGGACCGTCCAGGTCCAGAAGTCTCTAGCCCCATCCAGGCCCTTCCAGGCGTGGTCCACCCGTCATTGTCTTGACCGTAGCAATAACATAGAAAATTAATGAGGAAAAAAAGAAAATAGATTTAACATGAGTAAAAAAAAATAATATGATAAAAATAAATACATTTGGTGGCAATATAATTTCAGTTAAGAGGGAAGTTTGACCGTTTGTCAAGTAAATGCTGAAGTAGCCTAAAACGGCGAGCAGTTCCTTGTCGTTTCAGTCGTGTATGAGTTAGTCCAAGTTAGGCGTTAGTCAAGAAGTCGGATCTGTTCAACAGAAACTAGTTGAGTATTATTAAAGGATACTGTAGGGCAGGAAGTCAAAGGTTTACGACGAAGGGTAAAGCTTATTTTACGGGATATGTTGAAATTCATTTTTATTCTACAGTTATATATACTTCTAAGTCTTTTATGTGAGCTTGGAGGGTATGTGAGGCAATAGATGGATCTTTATGGACTGATAACACGCAGGTGTCATCAGCATAGATTGATAAAATAGGCAAAACTAAATATTTAGAATACAAATATGTCAACATATCAATTAAAAAAATAATGTCCCTTAGATATTAGATAGGTTTTATGTTTATTTCAGGTCTGTAGCCAAAACACATACCTATGTCCTACCTAATACTTAATGGATAATTAGAGAACATGCTTATGAGCGTATACGATTTCAGTTTCAAAAGTTATAGAATGAGACTTGACTAATAAATAATATACAGTACTTATTAATAACTTACTTTGTCTATACCTGAGACTACCACGGATAACCCTAAACCAGGACAGTACCTAAAAAGGACTGACCAAGTACCGACAAAGAACACAAACTTGTACTTAGAACAGAGTGACCACCTCCTGCACCTGAAAGCACTAGCTTTGACCGCTCATGCCGCCTCCTTATCCCCCCTACAATGTCTTGCTATATACACCCTTTGATCCTTAAGACTCATCACTCTAGATGTAACATTGCTTGTGTCACACTCATAGAAGGAGACCTCGGAATGTACACTTGTAGTCACCCTAACTACTCAGCACAGTTTTTTGTATTCTGAATATCTATTTAGTTCTGATAATAAAAGCAGTATTTTAATATCTTCACTGTGTGTGATTCATTAACTAAAGCGTTTGCGTTCCTCGTAGGGAAAAATAGGTACATACTTTCTCGCACCATAAACATCCCTTCCTACTGGGATTACTGTTGCTATTGTCAGTTTCCCGCTGTGACCTACTACCTTCTATCCTTCTAGTATGTCGTATCCCGCAAAAACAAAGCATTACACATTTCCCCACTGGAGTTTTATACCTATAATATGGGTATTACGAAACAGGAATCCTGTCATATTCTATACTAAGGAATATGGTTTTTAAAATGGTAAATTCATTAATACGAGACAATGGAGAGAAAGCCTCTGTTAAAGCACACACACGGCAAGATAGACATTTAATTAAGACAGGGAACGGAAAGGGAGGAAATAAAAGGATTTGAAGGATCGTTTTTAATTCCAGAGTAGAGACACTGACAGATTGTCCCGCACAGCTTCATAATCAGGCCCGCCCCGGCTCCCTGTGTTTGAGCCTGTCATAATATACCCGGGTTAGTTAGAATAATTCTTTATGCTCTACTTATTCACGGTTTCATTTTTATTATTCATAACCGCAATATGCAGCCCTTGTTGTCTAGTTAGTTAAGTGATGTTAGTCGTTGCGGTTGGTGATAGAGAAGCATGTTACATCAGGGAGTAATTTTGCATTCTTTAAAAAAAAAAAAATTTGGTGTGCGCAACACAAGACCTTTACTGTGTTATTTACCCCCGCTGTTAAAATCGATTTAAAAATTTTTAATTACGTTATAGTTAAAAAAGGGTAAAGAATTATATTGAGTTTTATTCAGAATCAAATATTTCATTAAATAATCGATTATGTAATTAGGGCTAGGGTCAGGGAATTTGAATAGGCGCTCAACCTCTTGGTTATTAGCACCAAATATATTTATATTAACAGATTTTTTTAAACATAAATATATAACACACAATTTTGTATTTACTTAATGTTTAAAAATTAATTTATTCCAATTTTCATTATATACGTATATATATTTTTTTTTCTTCTTTTTTTAATTTTTTTTAAAATTTATTTATTTCATCATTAGTTTTTTCCTCATAGTTCCTGGAGCAGATGACATTCTTTAATGAATCTCAGTAGTGAACTAATTGTTTCAATAGAGTCTTTCAAACTCTCACACAGCTTTCTTGGTAGATGACATTTATCAATTAGTACATGGAATTTGGAGCAGTTCTCAATTATATGTTTTATTGAGAGAGGCATCCTACGCAAGTCACACATTGGTACGGGCTGCGTGAGGATAAGATGGACATGTGTGAGTCTGCTATGTCCGATGCAAAGTCTCGCCAAAGCAGTTTCCTCGCAATTTTTTCGCAATGATGTCTTCCATGGAGAAGGCGATTGCTTGATATTTCTTAATTTATTGTAGTTGTCAAGTTCTGACCACATCTGTTCCCAAGTCTGATATATTTTTAAATTATTATTTTTTTTTTTAAATATATTTATTGATATTTACAACTGTATAATAAAATACATTTAGATCGCCATGGTGACCGTGTAGTTATAAGCATGTGCTCTCATTGTATCTAGTGGAAATGTGATTTATTCATTTTTATAAACTGTTTTGAAGAGTGATTATTAGCTCAAAAGGACCAGATATTAGTCTAGTTTAGAAGGTATAGTAAGTTAAAGGATTTATATTTAAGTAACAACTAACAAAGTGAAAGAACATGTGAAGTGTGTAAGGTTAGTTTTTTTTTTAACCATTAGTTTATTTAATTTAATAAGTTTAAAACTATTAAAAGCATCGTGTGTCTGTGTAAATATTGCTCAAAACATTGTGTTTCGTGCGATCCGGTAACTAAATAGACGCAAAGGGAGCAATGGCGTCTGAAAACGTAACAAATATGGACCTACAAGAGGCAGGCTCTTCAACTATGTCAGAAGAAAATAACGAGTGGGAGGTGATTACAGGACGAAAAAGACCATCATCGTCAGCAGATCCTAGGCTATACATAAAAAAATCAAATAACATAGAAACCAGGAATAGGTTTGACCCTCTTTTAAATATGACTGCAGGAGAATCCGAGAAACAATCAAACCCAATAGAAAATAACAAAGTTAAGCCACCACCCATATTCCTAAAAGGAATACAGAATATCGAGGCATTGATTGCGTTTTTGAAAAAAGAAATAGGTTCTAGTTACTTTAGTATCAAATCAACAGCCAGAAATTTAATAGTATACCCAGCCACCCCAGACTCCTACAGAACAGCTGTTCGCTGCTTAAAAAAAGTAAACGCCGACTATCACACGTATCAACTGTCGGAAGATAAAAACCCAAGAGTAGTTATTAAAGGACTTCACCCATCCACACCAACATCAATAATAAGTGAAGAACTAAAAGCTAAGGGCTATGAAGCTGTAAACATTACGAATGCTATCTCAGCCAGAACCAAACTACCACTACAAATGTTCTTTGTCGACATTTCCAAAAATACATTCAATGAGAAAATATTTGAATTGAACTACGTTTATTATACGAGGATAAAAGTAGAAGAAATTCGAAAAAAGAGAGAAATACCTCAGTGCTTCAGATGCCAGGGATTTGCCCACACAAAATCGTACTGTAATCACCAACCACGCTGCGTACGATGCGGAGAGGCCCATGAAAGCGCTGCATGCGTCAAAACTAGGGAGACGCCGGCCAAATGCGCTAACTGCGGAGGGGCACACCCCGCCAATTACAGAGGATGCCAGGCCCTCAAGAACCTGCGAACTCAGAGGACCCAGAGTTACCGCCCTACACCGGTGGCTGTCCAACCTCCTCCGGATCTAGAACATTTTCCAGCCCTGCCGAACGGCCTTCAACAACATCAGCCCCTGGAACCTGTCGGTGTTAATCCCAGAATGGAGCGCCCAAACTGCCCTCGGCCCAACGTGGAAGCTCAGCCTCAGCCGCATCCAAGACCAGGTATGAGGGAAGACAGTAGTCAGTTGGTACCACCAGCTGGCTCTGAGCCTTATTTACAATATAACGTACTAAATAATTTAAATGCCCTCATTCAGCCCCTTTACAGCCTAATTAGCCAATTATCGCACTTAACACAAGCATTAGCAGCAACTTATGGACATTAGTACCCTAACTGTTGGCTCCCTGTCAATCCTCCTTTGGAATACTAACGGACTACTTCGACATAAGACTGAATTGGAAATTTATCTTCATAAAAAACGTATCGACATTGTACTTTTGACAGAAACTCATCTCACATCACGCAACAAACTTTCTATACCTAACTATAATTTATACAGAACAGACCATCCCGACAATACTGCTCACGGGGGGACAGCTATATTAATAAAATCGACACTAAAACCCTATACACGTAGACTCAACGGCTCAGATACAAATAACAGGAATACAGTTACAGACTAAATACAAAAACATAACACTAGCTTCTATTTACTGTCCCCCCAAATATATCATTACCAATCAAATGTTTATTGATTTATTTAACTCGTTTGGTAGAACATTCCTGGCAGGGGGCGACTTTAATGCAAAACACAAAACATGGGGTTCTCGTTTGTGCACACCAAGGGGCAGAAAACTCAAATCTGCTATTGACCACTTATCATTGAACGTATTTTCTCATGACAAACCGACATACTTACCAAATTCTTGTCACAAAAAACCTGACGTACTTGACATATTTGTAGCCAAAGATTTAACGACTCTACCGATTACAGTTACAACTGAAACAGACCTTGGCTCAGATCATTTACCGGTGAACCTGATGTTGGGGGTGGAGAAATTCTTTGCGGAAAGAAGACAGTCGCTTACCTACGGAATCGTAGATTGGGATCTATTCAATAAGCATATTAATGCCCAGCTCACTGTCCCTAAAGCACTAAAAACTGAAAAAGACTTAGAAGATGCAGTTGAACTCTTCACTTCGACCGTTCAAGAAGCTGCATGGTCCTCACAACAAATAAGGAGAAGACCAGGAATAACTTCGCCATCCTACCCTCAATATATCAGGGACCTAATCCGAGCCAAGAGACGATCACGCAAACAATGGCAAACTAACAGACTTCCTTTAGACAGACGAATCTTCAACAAACTTAACAATGAACTTAAAACAGAAATACGAAAATTTAAACAAACTAACTTTGACAAATACCTGGAAAACCTGACAACCGATGACAACAGCCTTTGGCGACATACCAAACGAATTCTGAAACAACGTGAAGTTTCTGCCCCATTGAGAAACGATGATGGTTCTTGGGCCGTGTCGGATAAAGACAAATCTGAAATCTTCGTTGACTATCTTTCAAGTGTTTTTCAACCTCACACAGACTTAACAGACATACAACACGAAAATTATGTACAGAAATTCTTGGACTCTCCTCTTCCCATGTCTCTTCCACCGAAATCCTTTACTCCTTCCGAGGTATCTAGACAGATTATGAAAATGCCGAAAAGAAAGACTCCTGGTTACGACCTTATCACTGCTGAGGTGCTTCAAAAAATCCCCAGAAAAGCTTTAGTATTTCTCAATACATTATACAATGCTATACTCAGGACGACCAAATTCCCCATTCAATGGAAATATTCTACGATTTCAATGATACATAAACCTAACAAAGACAAACACAGACCTGATTCCTACAGACCAATTAGCCTTCTTCCAGTATGCTCAAAAATATTTGAAAAATTATTGTACGGACGCATTATTAACATACTGACTGACCACAACATATTACCAGACCATCAATTCGGATTTCGCTCTTTTCACTCCACAACACAACAGCTACACAGAGTAACGGACTTTATTTCCACTGCACTTGAACTAAAACAATACGCTTCTGGGGCATTTTTGGATGTTACTCAAGCTTTTGATAGGGTGTGGCACCAGGGTCTTCTTTTTAAACTAAAACCCATACTTCCAAGCACTTATTATCTAGTTTTATAATCTTTTCTCTATGACCGCTTCTTTTCTGTCCGACAGGGTTCTGAGACCTCATCAGTCAAGCCAGTCTCTGCAGGAGTTCCCCAAGGTTCTATCCTGGCTCCTCTTCTGTACTTAATATACACATATGACTTACCGACAAACGAAAACATCCTAACTGCGACATATGCTGATGACACTGCAATTATTACTAAAAACACAGACCCTACACAGGTCAGTATGACTTTACAACATCACTTAGAAAATGTACAAAACTGGTGTAGGAAATGGAAATTAAAGATTAACCACGACAAATCACTACATGTTACATTTACACTTAGACATGGAACCTGCCCTCCAGTTTACGTAGACAATCACCAGATACCACAATCAAACACAGTAACGTACTTAGGACTTATTTTTGACAAAAGGTTGACATGGGGCCCACACGTTAAGACTATACGTAAAACTCTAAATTTTCGACTGAGACTATTGTATTCGATACTTCATAGACATTCTAAATTACCCATCAGACAGAAACTTAACGTATACACTTATTTATTAAAACCAATATGGACTTACGCTTGCCAAATATACGGACCTGCTAAAAAGACACACATACGAAAAATACAAACATTTCAATCGCAATTTTTAAGACTGGCAACGAACTCACCACCATATGTTTCAAACGACACCCTTCATACTGACTTACGTATTCCTACTATAACAAACCACATTCGATCGACTTACAAACGATTTCATGACAAACTAAATGGACACATAAACAAACTTGTACAAAACATGGCTACAACTGACTTACCATCCATAACTCGGCGTAGGCTGAAAAGGAGTTGGATGAGGGACCTCCTGACCTGAAAATATAGTTGTGCTTAATGTCAGGAGGATGCACCACTGGGTGCTGTCTCCCTCATGCCTGCCCACGCCATGTTTCCCTAGATTTTAGCACATTTGCTTATTGTAATATTTTTTACAGGTGTAAATAAAATGATAAGTGAAAAAAAAAAAAAAAATACATTTAGTAAATGTGATACAAGATAATATTTTTAAATTAAAGTATTTTTTTACGTCTTCTTTGATGTAAGTAGGGTGGATTTGGACGTTTGATAATGCAGCTTCTTTCGCAGCCCTGTCTTGGCTTCTTCATTACTATCAATGCCCACGTGGGAGGATAAGATGGACATGTGTGAGTCTGCTATGTCCGATGCAAAGTCTCGCCAAAGCAGTTTCCTCGCAATTTTTTCGCAATGATGTCTTCCATGGAGAAGGCGATTGCTTGATATTTCTTAATTTATTGTAGTTGTCAAGTTCTGACCACATCTGTTCCCAAGCCTGATATATTTTTAAATTATTATTTTTTTTTAAAATATATTTATTGGTATTTACAACTGTATAATAAAATACATTTAGTAAATGTGATACAAGATAATATTTTTAAATTAAAGTATTTTTTTACGTCTTATTTGATGTAAGTAGGGTGGATTTGGACGTTTGATAATGCAGCTTCTTTCGCAGCCCTGTCTTGGCTTCTTCATTACTATCAATGCCCACGTGGGATGGAATCCACAAGAACACAAGTTCTTTTTTTGGTAGATTATGTAATTATGTGGAAGAATCACTTCTTTTTTTTATCCGTTCCTAATCATTTTCTCTACCTTTCACGGTTTTGTGTATAAGATGTTATTATACATCTACCTTACCCATTAAAAAATCCTAGAGCCATTAATTAATTAATTAATTAACAACGGTATTGCTTGCACCAGATATTTCATTTCTAAATGTATTTCAAAGTTCTCTAATTGATTTTTACGGCGGAGGTCAGTTAAAGTTGTGTGTTGGGATCACTTGTAGCTGGGTGGCTAGCGTAACAGCCTTTTTAATTGGAGTAAAAAATCCTTAGTTACGCCGTCCTTCGGAGGGGACGTTAAAAGGTGGTCCCGAGCCTATGCGATGTCAGGCACTCGTTAAAGATCCCTATCCTAACTAAACCTGGATAGGCAAAATTTATGACTCCCACTGTAGCATCGTTTGATTAGCCGTAGCGCCATAAAGGGACGTTAAATAAATAAAAAATCATATTCATCCGTAAAAAGTTGGCTTTGCACGATGCTATCGTAACTAATAAAATATCATTGACTTTCTAGCAAACCTACTATTTAAAAAAAAAATTAATATGCGGTCTAAGACTTGCTTTGAAATTCTAAACTCTATGTTCGTATTCAGCCTTTCTCATGACTTTTCCCTGAAGGCGCAGCGTGTATTAACTTTCAAAAATATGAAAAAGCCAAAAGTTCCAAGAAAGGGCTTACAGTATTTATTGAGAGTGGGAATTAAGGATTCAGCAGATTCTGAAAGGGGGAATAGCCAGCTTCGTATAAGACACTTGGCCCAGAATAATTTAACCGAGTCAACGGTACTTTTGAATAACTGAAAAATTGATCGGAGAACTTGGGAGTAATAAACCTATCGATCCAGCAATAAGCCAGGCGTTTGGAGGGTCAATGAAATATCACTGTAAGTTATTAGATTGCTAAGAGGTGTTTAAGACCTAATTTGGGTTCAATTATCAGCTATAAAAACATAAAACAAAATAGAAACTTTACATACTTATATCTCTCAGTCAGAAATTTTGGTATAATCGCATTTAATAGTAATAAAAATATCCATTATGCATTTTCGTTATTGCATTGCTTCCATACCTTCTTTTTTATTGATTATTAATTCTAACGTATGTTTGAGGACATCGTTGTCTAGTACGGACGAAGGTCTTCCTCGGGGAAAGTTTTCCAAGTCGGTATACCCAGCTGAAAACTTAGCACACCAAGGCGAATGGTCCGTTCATTAACACTCCCTTCCCCAAACGCCTTACAAATATTTCTTGTGGCCTTAGCTGCTGAATGGCCGAGTTTAAACTCGTACAAAAATATTACTCGAAAATCGCGTGTTTCCATGTTCATATTTGGAGGTATACTAAAAAGTGGGTAATTGATTGGGAAGCTAATGTTTATAATACAAATGTAGAGGATTAGTAACTGTTTACTATAAATATGTTAACCTTCGGAAGAAAACAACAGAGACCTGCAAAATCCTTTATGTACTTCAGAAACTATAAAAACGGACATTTCATGCGAAACAATCCAATAGTAGTATATGTATATATGTTCATATGGATATAAATAAATATATATGCCCAGTTAAATATTAAATCTGGACGAGCCTCAGTGGTTCATTGAAAGTCAAATACCTCTAATCCCTTTTCCTTTTAATCTTTGCTCACGAGTTTTCCGTACTAAAGCTGTTTAGGAATAACCGCTCATTCATAAGATTCGATAAAACGATTCCGGTCCGCTAACTCATCCGGTAATTATATCACCTTTGGTCCTACACAGGGCTTTCGCCTACCTTCTCTTTGTTGATAGCAGTGAGGTAATGAATTTGGTGCCATTAAAATATATTCAATGATCTCTTGTAGGTAATCTTTACATTATATATAAATATAATGAAGATGTTTTAGCCTAACAGTAAGAATCTGGATGTTGTCACAATAAAATGTAGAAGATTTAACCACATTTTTTTAAATAATAATAATAATAGGCTTAGCGAACCCGAAGGTTCGATGCCGATACCTCCAAATTCCACCTACACAGACTCGTCCAATGTTCACCATTTAAGCCCAAGCCTCCGAGATCAGCCTTAACGCAATCCTCCCATCTACGCTTCGGCCTACCTTTCGGACGCCTACCAGTCGGATCAGCAACATTTTTTTAAACTAATAAAAAATATTTTAATCGTTCAACTTATCGCACTATCGTGAGGATTTAAATTTTTTTTTTTTTTTTTTTACAAAATTATACGTTATAGGATCGCCCAAGTCCAATTCCAACGTCCCGTTAACGTATGAAGGTGTGTATGTAGTAAGTCGTAAGTCTAGTTTCAAAATGAAAAGTCGAAGAAAAGTGAAAATTCCCATTTAATACAATTATAACGCTTTAATGCTAAAGGAAAATTTTAACTTACATCGACAGTTAACCAGAGGCAGTTTATAAATCAGCATTTTGCACTTATAATTGATTTAAAAAAAAAAAAAAAAAAAAAAAAAAAAAAGATTTTCATTAAACTCGCTGTATCGATGTAAAATTTAATGGGATTAATAGTCTGAAAAAGCTTAAATGTCAATTTTTTTTTCTTCTAACACACCTTTAATTTTGTATATTCCAAAGCATTAACCATATCATCTTATTAACATTGATAAAAATGTTTAATACAATTTGAAGAAATTTCTAAGTAATTGTTGCAAGCAATAATATAATAGATTAATTAATGAAACACACGTTTCTATTAAAACTCAATGCAATTATCTTTTTTAATTTCACTTACCGATGAAATATGTGGTAAGGGCAATCGCGAACATTTTCGGATTCTAGTTTTCGACGGAAATACACGTTTTATGGTACCCTGAATCTAAAAAACAAAGTCCAGAAAAAAAGTTCCGTGGGTGTCTATGGTAAGCCTAGCACGAAAAGTCGTAAGGAACTGAAATTTCATATTTAAGATAAATATACGCCCGAGATGTAAAAGCAACTTTTCACCAAATTGCGCTGAGCGAAAGTGCTACTTTATACCATCTATTTTGCACTTTTATACGATATTCTCAAAACGCACTAAACGATTTTCATTAAACTCGCCATATCGATGTAAAATTTGATATCATGGCTTTGAAGTCATGTAGGTTTTATTCTGATTGAAATAGTCTGACAGGGCTTAAATGCCGAAAATTTAAATTTTCTCCCTCTCATGTACCTTTAATTTTGTATATTCTATAAACATAATCATATCATCTTGTAATCATTGCTAAAAAACAGGTAAATATATACATAAGTTTAACGAATTCGATATCCAACTGAAGGAGAAAACTGCCAAAATATTTTTTTTAATGCAAATATTTGTTTTTGAACATAAGAACAGTAATATAGATTTATAATATACCGTTGGAAAGCTTAGGATTTTAGAAAAAAATATTATCTTATACACAAAGTTGTAAAAGTTAACGGAGAGTGATGAAAAGCCGACAAAACTAACTGATTGTTTTAGATATTAATATAATAGATTTTTTATAAAACAATTTTTTCTATTTAATTTAATTAATTCTTTATTAGTTTCACACAATTTTATCTTTAACTGTAACTGAAAATTCTTCAATTTATTTTAACAACGGTGTTGCCTGCACCTGATTTTTCATTTCTGAATTTATTTCTATGTTCTCTAATTGATTTTTACATCGGAGGTCAGTTAAAGTTATGTGTTGCGCTTACTAGACTTTTTTTTCTTTTAACAGGAAATAACAAATGATTTTTAAATGAGTAAGGAATTTCAGACTGGTAGAATAAATGAATAATTCATAAAATCACTTTTTCTTTCAGAATAAAAAATGTATGAATTAATTTTCCATCTTAAATCAGCTGTTTTACTTATTTATTTGTTTATTAACGAAATTTTTATTTTATTCAATCGTTGAGTTTGATTATACTGAGGTTCACATGCTCCTATGTACAATCACATAATCCTCTGTGACAAAAGCAACCGGAAGATAAAGACTGTTTGTGTGTAGAATAGATTACAAGGGAGAGAAAGGTTTTGTTTGGGGGGCACCCTTCGTTTACTGAAGGCATTAAGTCGCGCCGCCCCATCAAAGAGGCAACTTTTTTTTTACCCTGCGATTATGCCGAGAGCTAATTACCCTGAAATATTTATGCGAGAGACGAAAATCAAAAGCAAATTAATAGAGAGGTGGATCATTGTGTGGCTTAGGATCCACTATATGTATTATCGACGATATACCACTTCACCATACTCTCATATTGCGGGAAAAATTCCAAATTTATGCATACCTGCTTAGCCCAGACACAGATGGTTTAGTCCTCACTACGATAAATTATTAATTAGCATACCAATCGTATATTAGTTCAACCATCTTATCATTTAGAAATGTTCTAACAAACCAAGTCAAACATAACACAAGTACGCGGCCAACGTTTTAGACAATTCTTTTAAATAGCTTTTTTTATTTAAAGTTTTTACTTTCACTTACTGCCCAAATTTTAATTTGGTTTTTAAATTCATTTATTTTACATCATGAATGTGTGTATTAGTGAAAATGCTGGGAGTTTTAAATATATAACAAGGTAATTTTATAATATTTATTTATTTAACTAAGTACTATGTAACATTGTTAATTTTTGCTTTTAATACCTCCTTCTGATTTTAAATTTGTTATTTAATAGTTTTAAATTTTGTTATCAATAGACACCTAATTTATAAAATTTTTGAAACTATTCAATTCAGTATAGTATTTTTTATTGTAATGGTAATTGCTTAATATACATTGTAGACTTCTGGAGATGGGAGAATACCCTGAAACGTCATGCTGATGAAATAAAAAATTGAGTATTTATGGAAGAATTTATTCAGCCCGAAATCTACCTTAATAATTTATTTTCCATTTATGAAGACAAGATTTAAACTTTTTTTTTTTTTTTTTTTTTTTCCTTAACTTCTTCTGATTAGGAATAGATTTCTTTCAGCATTACGGGATGTACAGTTCTTTAGTGAAAGAATATCGGTTGCTATATTTCAGGGTCGTTGGTATAAAATCGCGTTTATAAACATTCACTCTCCCACCGAAGATAATGATGATGAAGTAAAATGCGAATTTTATGATAAACTAGAATCGGTTTACGATAAGTTACCGCGAAATTACATTAAAATTATACTAGGTGACGCAAACGCAAAGGTTGGAAGGGAAGAAGTATATCGTCCTACAATCGGTAAAGAAAGTTTGCACGAATATAGTAATGATAATGGGACCCGACTAATAAACTTTGCCATTTCGAAAAACCTAATAATCAAAAGTACTACGTTTAAACATAAGGACATTCATAAGTATACGTGGACATCGCCGGATGGACATACTCGTAATCAAATAGATCATATTTTAGTACAAAACAGATGGCAAAGTAGCATAATTAACGTGAGATCGTATCGTGGTGCAGAATGCGGATCTGATCATGAATTAGTAATCGCGAAACTTCGACAAAAACTAAATACAAAAAAGAGAACACCGAACTATATTCATCCCGAGAATTTTGATGTTGTTAAATTGAACAACCCCGAAATTAGAAAACAATTCGCGATAGAAGTAAAAAATAGGTTCGATGCTTTGGAATCTTCAGACGAGGAAAAGGAAGATGTAAACAAATTGTGGGAAGGGATCAGGGATAATATTAAAGAGGTCGGTAACTTATGTCTTGGGAAAATCGAAAATAAAAAGAACAAACCTTGGTTCGACAGGGATTGTCAAAATATGTGTGAAAAAAGAAAAACCGCTAAACTGAATTCCTTAAATAATCCAAGCAATAATAATGTGGCTTACTTTCGGTTAGTAAAAAACGAAACTTCAAAATTCTTGAAAAATAAGAAAAGAGAGTATCTTAAAGGCAAAATAATAGAAATAGAAAAACACAGAAGCGAAAATAACGTAAGAGAGATGTACAAAGGTATAAACAAATCGCGTAAAAGATTTGAACCTGTATTGAATGGGGTTAAAGATGCGAATAACAACATAATTGCGGATCCGACTGAGATATTAAATACATTTAAACAACACTTTGACGGCATTCTAAATACGGAAAATAATAATCAATCTCCTCCCTCTGAATACCAGAGCGCTGAACCATGGGTAGACGCACCGAGTAAAGAGGAAGTTGAAATGGCGATAGGAAAATTAAAATGGTATAAAGCTGCAGGAAATGATAATATCACGAGTGAATTAATCAAAGCGTGTGGAGAAGCGGGCGTTTCCAAATTACATGTTTTAGTTAAAAAGATCTGGGAAAATGAAAAAATACCCGAAGAATGGAAAGAATCAATACTTATTCCGATTCACAAAAAAGGACCGAGGACGGATTGTAACAACTATCGTGGGATCTCTCTTCTCCTAGTATGCTATAAAATATTCTCGTCAATACTAACTAGCCGAATCACGGAATACGCTGAGGAAATTATCGGAGACTACCAATGTGGTTTTAGGCGGAATCGCTCGACTATTGATCAAATATTTTCCTTACGTCAAATATTAGAGAAGAAACTGGAATACAACGGTGTAGTCCATCAACTTTATATAGATTTTAAAAAGGCTTATGATTCCATAGACCGTCAGAAGCTATATAACATCATGATTGAACAGGGGATACCTAAAAAGTTAGTAAACCTAGTAGAGATGTGTTTGTCGGAAACATTTCATAAAGTTAGAATCGGTCATAATTACTCCGAGAGATTTAAGGTGCGATCGGGTTTGAAACAGGGTGACTCCCTTTCACCTGTTTTGTTTAATATAGCCTTAGAATATGTTATAGAAAAGGTGATGAGTACCGAGAAAGGCTTACATATGGGTGACAAGATTCCGGTTTTGGGGTATGCCGATGATTTGGTACTACTAGGTGAAGACACAGAAACTATACAACTAAATACAAGTGTGTTAATAAAAACCGGTAAACAAATAGGTCTCGAATTAAATACCGATAAGACGAAATATATGATTAGTTGCAGAAATGGTGGCGATCTTGATGATATTAATATTTCAGGTCATACTTTTGAACACGTAGAGAAATTCAAGTATTTAGGTTCAATGATAACAAGAAAAAATGAAATCCAGGAAGAAATAAAGTCCCGGTTAAAGGTGGGAAATGCGTGTTATTATTCGGTTGGTAAATTGCTTAGCTCGCGGCTTCTGTCTAAAAACTTAAAGGTTAGAACTTATAAAACTATTATTCTTCCAACGGTTCTTTACGGATGCGAAACGTGGCCGCTTACTTTGAAGGATGAACAACGGCTTAAGGTTTTCGAGAATAAGGTGCTGCGTAAAATATTTGGTCCGAAGAGAGAAGAGGCCACTGGGGAGTTTAGAAGGTTGCACAACGCGGAATTGCGGAGTTTGTACCCGGTGAATATAATTGAGTTGATAGCATCGCGGAGACTCAAATGGGCGCGTAAAGTTGTTGGGCTTAGTGAGGAACGGATTCCGAGAAAGTTGGTATTCGCTGAACCGACTGGTAGGCGTCCGAAAGGTAGGCCGAAGCGTCGATGGGAGGATTGCATTAAGGCTGATCTCGGGGGCTTGGGCTTGACCGGTGAACATTGGACGAGTCTGTGCAGGCGAAGTTTGGTGGTATCGGCATCGAACCTTCGGGTTCGGTAAGCCTATTATTATTATTATTCCTTAACTTCTTTGTTGTATAATATTTTTTCTCATTTTACCATTGTAAATAAGAGTAGAGCTTAGGGGCTCTACTAAACCACCGAATTCTTCCCGTATCAAATCCCCAAAATCCTTCGTAAAATCCTCAATGCTCCTTACTTTGTCACGAATAAACAGTTACTTAATGTTCCGTATGTTGCTGATTTGGCCCGATTTAGATACCATCCCTTTCATGACAAACTCCACTCCCTCCATAATCCTCTAGTTTCAATCCTTTCTACCTCTTCAATGGTCTGAAAAAGAGATGGCCCGGAGACCTTCTAGTTTAGAATATTTATAGAGTGCTTCCATTGGAAATCTTCTCTCCATATATTTCATGCCTTTTTTTATAATTTACTCCAATTTACTTGTTGTATTCCATTATACAGTTATAAATTCCAATAAATAAATTAAAAAACTAGAAAAAACATTGTAAATAATAATTAATCATATTTCTTTTGTCTATAGGTCAGACATATTATATATTTCAACTGTACATATATGTTATTCTTAGAGGACCCAGTCCCATAATATATTTTTTTTTATTCTATTCTCTTCTAAATGAAAGTATTGTGATCGTGACATTTTTTTTTTTTAATTCGATTTTTTAACACATATTAACACAAATCAAAAAGACATACAAAACTCGCACTAATTGCGCAACTATTGATAATTTTATTAAAATCCGATTAATGCTACAGGTGATCCCTACTTTTGTTCTTTTATTCCCTCAGAAACAAGCGTATAAAAGCGTGTACAACTCGAATGTGCGACCAGTAACTTTACTTGGGATACTCAGTTGTATTTATCATCCGCTTTTATTGAATCAAGGCAAATCAGTCTATTAAAACCCTGTTTAGACAACGTATCTTCAGAAATTATAATCAATTTCGTCCAATAGTTAATCATTTTCTTGAGGATGATAATATTTTATATTATAATCAAAACTGGATGGTGTTCTGTTTCAAATTGGACAATGAAATTAGCTGTATCCCTAAGCCAATGAAGATGTAACCTTTGGCATATATTGCTATGTTTTTGCATAGCTGCTTTTCTAAGGCAGTGGTAGCTACAATAATAGTATTCGTTTGTATATTTAATGAACGTAATATGTACGATATATATGTATAGACTAATATTTAGTGAAACCACTGGATTTCCTTTCGAAAGGTTTCGTGTTTACCAATCCCAGTAGGTGGCATGCAGGGTAGGATTAAATTAGACAGAATTCAATAGATGACATTATTATTTTAAATTAACCTACACATATACAATCTATTTAAACTATGCCTGAGAATACTGAGGTATTTCTCATAGTTGACCTTGCCAACTATGTTCTATAACAATACCTTCTGACACTTAGTCGGCTGGCAGAGGTGATAATTCTCTCTTCCAAACCCCGACGGACCTACGCTCTTGTTGTAGATGGAACTTCAACTCTCGTGGCTGGAATAAGACTGTCTTCTTCTTGAGGATAGAACAACCTCGTCACTTCTTTCCCCTCTTATTTTCAAAAGTCCCATATTTTGGAAATTGCCGATCTCTTATCGGACTAAGGGAGGCGGGGCTGATATGGGAAGTGCCAAGTCCAGCCTAATAGCTGGGGTTTAGAAAGTACCAGATGTACCGCTGGGGGCAGCCCACAGACAGCCCAAGCCCACGGACAATCCAAGAGGGTTTGTGGGAGATGCCTTTTGATTTTTGCCGACAAAGCTTATTAATATTTATTTAATTAATATAATAATTATCCAATCCTTACTCCTCTCAGTATCCTCAATACATTACAATATACAGTACACATACCAATATTTAAGCACTTATTGGATTTTTTTGGCGAAACAGCTATAAATATAACATTAAATAATAACTAATTAAAGAAACTGTTGATACATAATAGATAAGAATACAACGCCATAGGCCGTTGTTGGAAGAAACATGTTGCTTAGAATCAAACCGACCAACACGGCATTCTATTCCAGCCGCACGCAATTGGAGCCGTAAAGATACGTTTTGATTCTGTTCCGCATACAAGGAAATAATAAAAGGCATTAGGAAATTAGAGAGAGGGAGTGGAAGTAGAGAGGTAATGATAAGCCGCCGTTCCGTGCCCCTAAGGGCCGCCCTGGTGGGGCTCCTATCACCAGGTCGATCCGCGATTATAGGATACCCGTCTCTGTCGTTCCGCCTTAACACGCTTTCTTTCAGATCTGGTTTTCCGGCCAGTCTTCCGATGGGAAAGGGGAAAAACTAATTTTTCCTCTTCCAAGAATATACTGAAAATATTCTTGATATAGAGATCTACATTTACCCCTTCCTCACTCGAAAAAATAAATTCCTTCATTAGTTTAGGATAGGAACATAAGATGGATTTTTGACCAATTGTTACTTTTACTTTTTTTTTGCTCTGTCGTGACAGGCCGTGTAGGCCCTTGTAGGGTGGTAAGGTGGACACCAGTAGGCTGGCGGGTCTCAAGTACCCGAAGGAGAGGCTGTGAGTGAATCTCCATTTAACTCTATGCCCATAAAATTCCCGCCGGGACTAGGATTAGAACTCACAACCTTAAGCGTGCGAGACTTGCGCGCTAGCCACTCAGCCACGGACTCCCCTTTACTTTCATTTACCTATATATAAAATATATAGTAAGGGATAGAAAAATGTCTTTTTGGATCTTTTTCTCCTGTCTTTTATTTTATAGATTGCATAAAAATAACCATATCATCGTACTAACATTGATAAAAAACACTATTTATAATAAAAGGTAGTAAATAGATGTTTAATATAGCGTTCCAAGGCTGAAGATTTAAGAAAAAATATCTTATATTCAAAGTTGTGGAAGGTAATGAAAAGTGATGATTAGAGCATAAACTTATTTGATTATTATACATATAAATTTGGTCCTGTTATATTTTTTATTCTAAAACATCCTAGAAAACTGAATATAATTTTTTTAACTCTAAATTTTTTCAATAACCAAGGTATGAGAAAATCGTGTGTTGTCCGCAGCAGATTTTTAAAGATATAACGTTGTTCCACATTTATAATTTTTTTTAAAATATATTTTTATTGAAATTTACAACTGTACAAAAAATACAGCATAACAGCCTTCTAGGCAACAAGTTCGCGTGTTAAAACCTGGCTGGTGGCACTAGATTTTTTTAATTATATATAATATATATATATATATATATATATATATATATATATATATATATATATATATATATATATATAATGTTATATAATATAATATAGGAAGTGTGAATCATTCGCTGGGTAGTATTTATAATCAGTCCCTAGGATTCATGCCCCTCAAGCTAAAGTCTAGTGCTTTTAACAAGTGCAGTGTTTATTATTGTCTTGGCGAAGTGCTCTCTAAATCATATCTATCCCACGCTCCTCTCCTATCCATTATTCTAGTCGTATACACATCTATATATACACTTCATTTTTAAGAGAGAGAGAGGAAGTCAATGGCAAAATGGCCTTACTAACTTCAATGAAGCCAAACAAAATGAGTTATCATACGGTTATCTTCGTGAGATATACTAAAATGGTAATTAATATATGTCATTGAATTACTTTTATTATGATGAAATATATATAGAGGGGAAGTATTGAGGTCGTGAAAATATTATAATTCGAGTTTTAACCAATATACACGATTAAGGTCCTCTGATTACAAATGAGTCTGGCAAATAGGTCTCTGTGTGCATGGTAAGTTTAGATCGAAAATGATAAGTTTTATAAAAATAAAATTTCATAGTTTAGTGGTGTATATGCCTAGAATGTTACAGCAACGTTTCAACAAAATCGGCGAACCAGATTAAAATTTTTTTAAAAACGACTCGAACGGTTTTTATTAAACTTGCTAAATTGGAGTAAAACCTAATGGGCTTTGATATAATGTGGGTTGATTTGTGATTTAAATAGTCTAGTAGTACTTAGATACCTATATTTTTAATTTTCTTCATCGTAAGTATTTTTTATTTTGCAGATTCAAAAAAAAAAAAAACTATTTCATGTTGTTTTTATTGATAGAATATATAAATATGAAAGAATTTCATAAAAAAAATGAGGGAGAAAAGAGCAAATAAATATATATATATTTCTTTTTTCTTTTTTTTTTACTTTCACTTACTATATATAGTAAGAGGAAGTATTGCGATCGTGAATTCCAGTTTTTAATTCCAGTATTTCCAGTATTTAATTCCAGTTTTTAACGGAAATTCACCTTTTAGGGTCTCCTGAGTCCAAATAACCAAGTCCCGCAAAAAGGTCTGTGTGTGTGTGTGTTTGTGTGTGTGGTAACTCCCGGGCGGAAACGGTAAGTCCTATGAAACTGAAATTTCATATTTAAGACAATTATACGCCCGAGACGGGACAAAACATTTTTCATAAAAATGAGCTTACCAGAAGAGGCACTTTACACCATGCATTTTGCACCTTTTTTCGATTTTGATTAAACTCCCTATATCGATGTAAAATTTAATGGACTTTAATACCATGTAGGTTTTAATCTGATTAAAAATGGTCTGACAGGGCTTAAATGCCGATATTTTAAATTTTCTTCCCCTAAAGTACCTTTAATTTTGTAGATTCAATAAAAATAACTATATTATCTTGTTAACGCTGATGAAAAACAGGTAAATATATAAATTGAATAAATTCAATACCCAACTAAAGGATAAAACAGAAAAAAATATTTTTTTAATGCAATTTTTCGTTTTTGAACATAAGAGCAGTAATATACATGTTTGATATGCCGTTGGAAAGCTAAAGACTTTAGTAAAAATATTATCTCATACACAAGCTTTTAAAAGTTAATAGAGAGTGATGAAATGAACATAAAACTAACTGATTATTTTAGAGAGGGATCACTTGTAGCTGGGTGGCTAGCGTAACAGCCTCCCATGCTAAAGGTCACGGGTTCAAACCCGCAGGTGGTCCTAGGATTTTTTAATGGGAGTAAAAAATCTTTAGTTACGCCGTCCTTCGGAGGGGACGTTAAAAGGTGGTCCCGAGCCTGTGCGATGTCAGGTACTCGTTAAAGATCCCTATCCTAATAAAACCTGGATAGGCAAAATTTAGGACTCCCACTGTAGCATCGTCCGATTAGCCATAGTAGCATAAAGTGACGTTAAATAAATAAACAAACAAACTGATTATTTTAGATAATAATATGATAGATTTTTTAATAAAACACATGTTTCTATATAAATTTAATTTAATTAATTCCTTAATAGTTTCACGTATATTTATCTCTAACTGTATTTGAAAATTCTTTCATTGATTTTAAAAATGGAGGTAAGTGAAAGTCGTGTGTTGCCCGAACTAGATTATTTTACCCGGATATCAGAAAAGTAATAGTAACTCCGTTAGACATCTAAAGATTTTAGAAAAAAAAATATATTAAATACGAAGTTGTATAAACGATTTAAGAATGATCAAAATTTAATAAAACTGTTGTTGCAGATAATAATCACAATAGTTGGATTATTAATTTAAATAAATGTGTATATGAAAATGGAATGCCATTTAAAAAACTGTTTTCAACTCAAAATTCATGTTTATAAATGTATTTGAACAACGGGGGTAATGTGACAGCGGTGTGTTGCAAGCACTTGATTTTTTTTAATATGTGAAATTTTGGTGATTTGGGCCAAACCAGATACCATTCATTTCTTGACAAACGCTATTTTCCCTATAATCCACTAGTTTCTATTCTTTCTTCCTCTTCAATTTCTGATAACTCACCGAAGTGTCTGAAAAGAAGGTGGGCTCGAGACCTAGAATATTTTTAGGGTGCTTCCAAAGGAAAGCTTCTATACAATTGTATCATGATTTTTATATTTACTCACATTTACTTATTTTTTCACATTTTCACTACTATACGTATTCCTTTATACAGTTGTAAATAGGATTAAATAAATTTAAAAAAAATTTATATATGCGATCTTCTTTTCGCACTGGTTATTTTAGGATTGGGGCTCGGATCCTTTCTACTGCAGATCTGCAATATTAAGCAAGTGAGGATGTAAGACAGTTGTGAACTAATACATACTCGTAACTACTGACGTGGAGTAACTATTCGTAACTAGTAATAACTATTAAATTATTGTATTGAGAAGTTATCTCATTTTTTAAAAATAAATTCTTTTGTAGTACTAAACCGCAGAATGAATACATTAACTCGGACCGTGACCGGCAATGGGAAGCAAGCAAATATTCCAGGAACTGCCCCTTAAACTGTATCATAAAAAATTCAGCTGTCACAGGACAGTCCGGGCTGATTTAAACGTCAAGCTGTTTTTTAAACCAGATTTCAAGGGCATTGACAATATGGAAACTCTTTATAAAGTTACACACACACACACACCTATATATATATATATATATATATATATATATATATATATATATATATATATATATAATATATATATATATATATATAAATGAATCCGCTTTTTCACGCATAAACGGCTTGACCGATTTTTTTTTTTTTTTTTTATGAGAAGGATCCTTTGAAAGAAAAAAAGAGAAAAGTTATTTTAGTAGTTAGCTTTTCTTTTTTCTAAGGTAATAATAATCTCTCTATCTATATATATATATATATATATATATATATATATATATATATATATATATATATATTTAGAATAGAAAAAAACAATAACAGTTATGTACAATCGGAATGTATAATATGTCTGACCAACAGACAAAAAAACTTCTTTGTTTTTTTTTTGCATTAAAAAACAAACAAAGAAGTTAATACAAAATATGTATCTTCTAATTTTATCTTCTGAGAAACTAAAATTTTATTTAAACGAAATCAAATTAAAACCAGTTAAAATTTGGGCGGAAAACAGTAATCTTCATTCGTTCAATGTAGATTTCTACATAGAATTGACATATCAAATTTGCTGATCGTCTATTTGGGATGACAGAAGGTATACAAAAAGTTGGGATTTGAATGAGGATAAGGAGGCAGCATGGCGGATGTGGATAGGTAGGGAATTCCAGAGTGTGGTAGAGCGAACAATAAAGGAACGATCAAAAGTTTTGGTTCTGTGGGTAGGAAGGTAAAGGTCAGACATTCGCGATCTAGTTTCAAGCGATCTAGTTTCAAGTGAGAGGACTGAGGATTTAAATTGAAGGAGACTGTGGATATAGGAAGGATGCTGGGAGTTAATAGTTTGGTAGAGGTATGATCCAAGGAAATATCGTCTGATATATATATAAATTGTATACGACCTATAGTGTGATTCTGGAAGGTAGGGAGAAATGTTTTGAGTTTTTTCTTTTATCTTTGGTTTTAACTATAATGACTCAAATATATATATATATATATATATATATATATATATATATATATATATATATATATATCACGTACAGAAAAATAAATAGTACCAAATAAAAAAAGAGACAATGTCTCACAACGATAAGATAGTCGAACTTTTCTAATGGGAATGCAAGTGTCGCATGACGTCAGGCAGAATATTAAATTTTAGTATTTAAAAAAAAAATTGTATATTTCAACCCGCTGTTGTCGCTCTTCTGTCGTTGAGTTATAAATTTCTGGGGTCTCAAAAAAACTTCTAGAAGAAATTCCCATTTGGATCTGCTGCTCAACTTCGCTGAGTTGCTATGAGTACACAGCATACCGCATCAATCCCGAAGACAATTTTATAGAAAAAAATAGAGGGAGATACTGCCAAAGAGAAATACATATGCATTACTCATTTCGAAATTGCTCATGGACATATATTAATCTAGCCTAGCCTTAATATATATGGTGTTGCAGGATTCCCTGTGAGTCAAGGATTATGGTCTCCACTATGTTTTGCAACTAATTTCTTTCCAGTCCATACCTCTTCAAAAATGACCCAGTATCTACTGGGAACGTACCCCTGCTTCCGAACTAAAGTCCCATGACTGTAAATTCTCTTTCGCCAAACTCTTCACGAATGTTTTCTTGCAGGTATGGAATACATTTCGTATAAATGTTTTCTTTCTCTTTATTAATTTTTTGCCTAGTTCTCGGTCATTTGTTCCATATCAGATAGTCGGATCAGTGCTTCCTTTTCTGTGCCACTAAATACCAATATGCCCTTATTGACCAATCAGTAATACTCATAACCCATTGGTGGTTTGATTAACATCTCTTTTTTTAAAATAAATTTTATATAGCAATATAAAATCAATCTTAATGAATATCAATATTTATTGTCTTATTCAGGTAATTATAAGAACAACGATAATTTAGCTACACAATGCTAAACATCAATAGGGCAGTATTGCCATTAACTAAAGCATATCACCATTTTTTAAAACCAAACATTAATTTTTTTAATAAATTAAAAAGTGAAATCATTTAATAATACAAAACTTTCTGATAAACAAAACTTTCTGATAAACAAGACTTTCTTTTTGAAAAATAATTCGCTAACAAGCCTTCTTTATAGCCATATTATTTTGTCGAGTAATTTATTTTTACTGCGATGAAATTACAATAATTAAATTTTTAGAAAGCATTCCATGATCAGTAATAATTAGAATAATAAATAAATGTTGTAAGGAAACATGAGTAAAGTAAATACGCATTTGTGCTATGAACCAATCACTTTCCCTGGAAAAAGGAAAGGAATTAGAGAAAAGTTTAAAAGAGACATTAAAAGAAACTGGGAACTAAGTTTCCCGTATCGCCTATAGCACGTGGTAGAGAGATCTCATGCTTCAGAATAAGGTCAGGCTTTTGACTGGGGAAACTCAATTTTCGTAACTATTGCCTCCAATGTTTCTTAAAGCACGGTTTATTTTATCTCTTCTTTTGGACTTTCGTTATTCTGTAAGGTTCCTCGTGCGTTACGATCTAACAAAAAAAAGTATTATAAAAGAAATATTTAAAAAAAATTCTTTATTCCGGAACGCTGCAGAGGTTCCAGTGGCAATGAAGAAAGGTGTTAAAATAAAAACAGCACTCCTGGAACTAATATGACCAAATAAACATAATTCTTTAAAGAAAGAGAGGATTAAATTGAAATATTGAAAAACACTATGAACTTATTTGACAACCAAAAAACATAGTTTCAGGATCTGATCTTCAGATAAGCTATCGGGATGCCATTAATACTAGATTCTTCAGGGTTATCAAGCCTCATAATCGCACTTGTACAACTTTGATTATAATATTAACATGCAGCAGTCAATTTCAAAAAAATAATTTAAATTTAACAAATCACCATCATAAGGCCTATCTGGAACTACGAAGTTGAGCATTGGGGCTAGGAATTATGTATCTATCCCGAAACGATTGAAAGGAAAATGGCCTCGTTACCTTTTAACTTAAATTGGTCATTAAAGATATATCTATATATTTCTGTTTATTTAAAGTCATACTGATGCCTGATACACTTTTCTCACTGATGTATATAAAACAAAAAAATTTAATATAAAAATATTTTTTTCCTGAGCTGAGCTTAAGATCGCAAAAAATACACAATTTTGGAACTGTTTTCCTGAAGTCCCGAACATAACTCCACTCTTATGAAGAGATTAACTCTCTCTCTGACATAGAGACGGTTCAGTGACCAGCTAATTTTTGACCCGTAACCTTTCGAATGGACTGAAATATCGGCCTAGGGGTTGATGTATGCCACCCCTGAATCCCTGACGAGTGGGGTTAATGAGTTGATCATCCACGGTCATTTCACTCTAGGTTTAAACTCTACTACGACGCAAAAACATTTTTAGCTGCTGTGAGAATTGATTTAAATAAACTGTGTAATTTATAACAGTATTTGTTTTAGTTTTAACGCGTAAAACTCTAATATCATCAACGCCTGGATATAGTATGTATATTTAACCTTACATCTAAGAACAAATTGGTAAGAGCATATAAAAATGAAAATAAATAGAAATTAATAAATAATTTTAAAAAATCTAGATATGATCACAAAATAACAACAGTCACTAAACCGGTACAACAAAAATAAATATAATTTTTACTTTCACTTACTATATATAGTAAGGGAAAGTATTGCGATCTTGAAAATTTTATAATTCCAGTTTTCAACGGAAATACACATTTTAGGGTCCCCTGAGTCCAAATAACCAAGTCCCGCAAAAAGGTCTGTGTGTGTGTGTCTGTGTGGTAACTCCCGGGCGGAAACGAAAAGTCCTATGAAACTGAAATTTCATATTTATGACAAATCTAAGCCCGAGACGTTACAAAACCTTTTTCATCAAAATGAGCTTACCAGAAGAGCCACTTTATACCATGCATTTTGCACCTTTTTCGATTTTCTCAAAAACGGTTCCGACGATTTTGATTAAACTTGCTATATCGATGTAAAATATAATGGGCTTTAATAACATGTAGGTTTCATTCTGATTAAAATGGTCCGACAGGGCTTAAATGCCAATATTTTAAATATTCTTTCTCTAAAGTACATTTAATTTTGTTGATTCTATAAAAATAACTATATTATCTGGTTACCACTGATGAAAAGCAGGTAAATATATAAATTGAATGAATTCGATACCCAAATAAAGGAGAAAACAGAAAAAAACATTTTTTTTTAATGCAATTTTTTGTTTTTGAACATAAGAACAGTAATATACATGTATCATATACCATTGGAAAGGTTAAGATTGTAGAAAAAATATTATCTCATACACAAGCTTTTAAAAGTTAATAGAGAGTGATAAAAATCCGATAAAACTAACTGATTATTTTAGATAATATTATAATAGATTTTTTTATAAAACACATGTTTCTATAGAAATTCAATTTTTTTAATTTATTTATTTAACGTCACTTTATGCTACTGTGGCTAATCGGACGTTGCTACAGTGGGAGTCCTAAATTTTGCCTATTCAGGTTTTATTAGGATAGGTATCTTTAAAGAGTACCTGACATCGCACAGGCTCGAGACCACCTTTTAACGTCCCCTCCGAAGGACGGCGTAACTAAGGATTTTTTACTCCCATTAAAAAATTCTAGGACCACATGCGGGTTTGAACCCGTGACCTTTGGCATAGGAGGCTGTTACGCTAGCCACCCAGCTACAAGTGATCCCGGAATTCAATTTAATTAATTCTTTAACTGTATTTAAAAATTCTTTCATTGATTTTAAAAATGGAGGTAAGTTAAAGTCGTGTGTTGCCCGCACCAGATTTTTAAAAAATGTCCTGGAATTTATAATGTATACTTTATAATTTAGGTAACAACGATTGTTTTTTTGAGTAAATCAAAAACTAAGTTAATTTATTCCTCTTTATAACGTATTAATGTGGATATGTTTAGGTTCAGTCCCATTTTATTGAGGTGCAAAGAAGAATATGGGCATTCTTGAAAAGTGTTCTAAGATAAGTCGGATCAATGTGACCTCTTCCCTGCTTGATGTGGACCAGAACTTCACTATTTGTTTAATAACCTTGCTTTTTTTTCAAGGGGCAACCGTTCCACATTCCAGCACAATTAAATTAAATACATCAAGTAAATATTTAAATATGATACAAATACAGAAACACTATCCACTAGCAGCACTCAAATAGTTATTCTATATGAGAAGGTCAGGTCTAGCGGCCATTTTCTTTTTAGACATCTTGAAGAGGAAGCAAGAACTGAAACTTGGTTAGAGAAATAATAGTTTTTCATTAAAAGGAAACATGGTTTGGGCCAAATCAGCAACATACGAAACATAAACATCATGATGGATTAGTTTATTCGTGACAAATTAAACAGTATTAAGGATTTTGGATCCTAAAGAATGGATATAAAAGAATTTTATTGCTTAGTAGAGACCTACAGCTCTACTTCGTCCAAAGAAGCCTTATGACAGTCTTTTGAAGTTAAGTGGAAGATTAAAGTTTAACACTTAATTTGTCATGTAAGTGTTGAAGTAAACCTGGAATGTAAGGGAAGCAGAAACAGGCTATGCTCTAATGATAATTTAACCAGGGATCTGAATTATAGTTAAAGAAAAAGAGTGTAAATTTATCTTTTGGGCAATTTTCTGGCCAAGTTCTGAACCAATTAACAAGATGAAGTTATCTTTTAAGAGACAATTTTATTTGGAGTAGATAAATTTACAATACTTAAAAGTGTAAAATACTGGATTTTTTTAAAAAATCAATTAAATCTTTTTTTCCATTCATCTATTCGGGCAAATGGTTACTGATGGAAATGATAAAATTAAATATACGATTTTTTAACTTAAAAACGCTCCTGGCCATAAATTAACGATTTATTAATCCTTTATTATTTGAACTTAATTTTGAAAATAAAAATCATAGCTGCTGTTTGACGGCAGTTATTAAAGTAAAAAAAAAAAATAAAAAAATGAACATGCCCGTTTTAGGCATGAAAGGATCGTTCTACTCTTTGAGGCATGAATGATGTACACCATATGTTGCACGGAAGCATTTATTTTAGAAACTATGGCTGCATTTATTTTAGCTTGTTATACTCTAAGTATTGTTACTTTTAGTATGTTATACTTTAAGTTAAGCTTGTGGAAAGTTATGTCGAACATTTCCACCTCGTTTAATTATTATATACCCTCTGGATGCAATTTTTGCAATCCAAAACACATCGGAAAGTCCTAAGTGCTCCTTATTTGGTCAATATTAAAATAATCCTTAAATACTTAGACCTAAACAGATGTGGTACTTTTTGCTAAACTCCTTACTTCTAAACTCCTCCCACTTATTCGTAACCTATTATCTTTATAGTTTCTCCTTAAAATCCGAGATAACTGAAAAGAAGATGGTTCAGGATCTGCTAATTTAAATAAGGCACTGACTTAAATAAGGCATGATAATCTTACTTGTACACATTTTCTTGTAGCATTACTGTAATGAATTAATAAATTAATAACAATAAAAACGGGCTAACCGAACCCGAAGGGCCGATGCTGATGTCACTAATCATTGCCTACATAATTGAATCCAATAACGTTCGTTCAAGCCTGAGATTCGACTTCAACTATCCTCCCACCTACGCCTCGGCTTTAGGGGTACGAGCTCGGTACTTCCGCGTTGTGTAGCTTCCGACATTCTACAGTTGCATAATCACTCTTGGGACCAAAAATTAACTAAATCCACGAGTACAACCTAAAAATTAATTAGTAACAGAAACAGTGATAGGTCTCGAACATTTGATATATCAGGATATAAGTTTGAAAATGTGGATAAATTAAACTCTTTTTTTTACAAAAAAAAATGATAATTAAAAGGCATTTAGATCGAATCGAAATGTAAGGGCACTCAACATAAGAACAAAATCAGTATAACATATAAATGTATTATCATAATTTTAACGAAGGAAAAAAAGATAATTGGAAAAAGTATGGGACCAATATGAACCGTAAATCCTGGAACAGAAAACGACTAAAATCTGAGATTTTAACATAGAGGCAGATATGAGGAAAACACGCCTTAAATTTTAAAGCCACATAATGAGGCTTGCTGATCAAAATATATCAGTAAAGTACGTAGCAGCCATCGTTCATGGAGGAGATTTGATCCAATTTCCGGTTCAATAGCTTAAGCAGTTAAGGACCATGCTTTCTCCTAAGGCATAATCGCCATATAAATGGAAAACTTTGTTAACTGTCTGTGCAGCGGATTTTTTAGCAAGCTAAATACCAATTAAAGTTAATTACTCTCGGTTGAAACTGATGAATAAAAGCACAGTAACTAATTTTCAATATGTAAACATAATTTTATAATCACATAGAGGTTTAAATTGATATATTGAAAAACGCAAAGAACTTATTTTAGAACCCAATGATAAGAACAAGAGTTCCCCCAAAATAAAACATCTCCACTTGGCGTCTTTCGCTTAAGGAGCTTTATGACTTATAATCATCATAAGCCTAACAATTAATTAAATAAACCAGAATGATATAATTTAATATTTAACTATTGACTAAAACCCATAACCCCGAAACTTCTCTTCAGAGAAATGGTGGACTACAATGAAAGGGCATTGTGCAAAGGGTAGCTGTAATATTGATAATTATGCAAGTCCGAAAATTAATTTCGCTGTCTCTTGTTAGGCCTCTGGCGTTGGTTCCTCGGGATTGAGTACACGTGTAAGCTAATTATCATCAGCCGTCTCCATTAAGCATTTGATTGATAAATTACAATGTTTATAATATTATATTTAATTTATTCATAAATAATAATTTAAAAACACATTACAAAACGCTGTTTGTAATTTTAAATAACTAAATCCCTATTGAATGAGGAGTGCAATTTAAGCCTCCATAAAACCATTTTCCCCACTCTATTTCTCATAAAAAAACAACGCCTCTTTTGCGTAGAAATTCATTTATTTATAAATTCTCTGAGTCCATTAAAGAATCAGGTTCCGCGGAAAGAATAAAGAAATATATTCCTAAAATCCCGAGCCCAAAGACACATCAGAAAATGTTTTTTGAGACGATAATTCCTACCGTATTTTTTTTTATTCAATGTAGTTATCAATTTAAATATATAATAATAAACAAAAATCGTAGTTTCTAGATAGATATGTGCCATAATTATAACATACAGGAGTAAAAGGATTTGTGCCTAAAAATAATTACATTCTTCTTGAGTAACAATATAATAATAGGCTTACCGAACCCGAAGGTTCGATACCGATACCACCCAACTCCGCCTACACAGACTCGTCCAATGATCACTGTTCAAGCCCAAGCCTCCGAGATCAGCCTTAACGCAATCCTCCCATCGACGCTTCGGCCTACCTTTCGGATTAGCGAATACCTACTTTCTCGGAATCCGTTCTTAAGGGAGCCCAACAACTTTACTCGCCCCATTATGAGTCTCCGAAATGCTATCAACTCATTAATATTCACAGTATACAAGTTTCGCAATTCCGCGTTGTGCAACCTTCTACACCCCCCAGTGGTCTCATCTCTCTTCGTACCAAATATTTTACGCAATACCTTATTTTCGGAAACCTTAAGTCGTTGTTCGTCTTTTAAAGTAAGCGGCCACATATCATATCCGTAAAGGACCGTCGGAACAATAATAGTTTTATAAATTCTAACCTTTAAATTTTTAGACAGAAGCCGCGAGCCAAGTAATTTAGCAACTGTATATAACATGCATTTCCCGCCTTTAACCGGGACATTATTTCCTCCTGTATTTCATTTTTCTTGTTATCATTGATCCTAAATACTTGAATTTCTCTACGTGTTCAAAAGTATGCCCTGATATATCAATATATAATGGAGTTCTAGCACTGGCTAGATTCTCCACTCAATGTGATGTATGTATGACTGTATATAGGTATGAGTGATTTTTAGACTTTGTTATTTTATTGATTCATAATTGAAATTTTATATTGTAAATATTGTATAATGTAGTACGTATGTTATTCTTCACCACTACTATTTATTTACAAATTGGAACAGATTGTAATTTTACTCAATGAAAAATTGTTGTTAAAAAAAAAAAAAAAAAAAAAAAAAAAAAAAAAAAAAAATTTAAATAATATATATATCTAATATCAAGTCACCAAGATCGCCTCCGTTTCTGCTACTAATCATTATATCGTCTTATCAGTATTTATTTCGAATTCTATACTTAAGTAACAAACTTCCTTCTTAAGTAACAGACATACCTTAATTATCATTTTTTTTTTTTTTTTTTTTTTTTTAGAAGCCTTTAATATTAACTCATAGTTGTCAATTTTTTTAAAAACATCTTCATTCGTAAAGTCGAAAGTAAAAATTTCAAAAGGGCCAAAATATCGTCGACGAACAACTTTGAAACTCAACTATAAAATTTAAATTTTTAAAAATAACATTCTGTAATATTGGTACAGCTGAGAGCGAAATTGGTAGCTGAAACAAACAAGTTGATTTGTAAAGCGGGCGACAATCCTGACGGGTCAAGTGCTGCTTAGGCAGTAGGGTCCACCTCATGTCACAACTGTCAAATCGAACATTTATCAAACCCCGTTTAATTAAACCTTGCTTGGATTAAGTGAGAACAGAGTGGCGGGTCCTTCAATATTCGAAAACCATCGAGGAAATAAGATGACTCTTATTTTATTTATTTTACTAAGTTTCGAAGACTGTCTTCTACGCTATATTTCAGGACCATAAAAAAAGAAGAAAAAAAGATAAATCGTAATCATTAAATTAAAAACGAGTATTTCCGTTGAAAACTGAAATTCAAATTTTACACGATCGCAATACTTTCCCTTACTATATATTTCATATATAGGTAAGTGAAAGTAAAAACAAACCTACAGTGTTAAACATAACTACTGTTATGTATTGAGGATACTGATGGGAGCAAGTTCATTATTAAATAATTTTAATATCAGTTAAGTAAATGTTAATAAGCTTTGTCGGCAAAAGGCGTTTATCTACCTCCCTCTCCCCCCCTGAATTTCCCATAGGACACCCCGCGATAGCCTGTAAATTCCTAGACACTAGGACAAAGGACCCTCGGCTTGGGGCACTTCCCAAATCGGCCCCGCCCGAGGTGACGACGATGAGAAGGAAGATTTGAAGAGGTCAGTCTTAATCCAGGCACGAGAGTTGAAGTCCAGCAGGAGAAAAGTCAAGTTCCATCCAAAGAAAGAAGAAAAGAATCAGAGATCGAGGAGAGGTCCGTCGAGGGTCAGACAATTTCTACCTCCACCAGCCGACTAAGTGTCAGAAGGTAACCTTTTATATTAATATTGTTTGGCAAGGTCGACTGTAAGAAATCCCTCAGTTTTCTCAGGTACAGTTTAAATAAATTGTATGTGTATAACTTAATAATAATAATGTCTTTATTGAAACTTCTTTACTTTAATTTTCCCCTGCATGCCACCTATTGGGATTGGTAAACATGATACTTTTAGAAAAACATGTTCACTAATATAGTTTATATATTGATTAAAGATGATATAATCTAGTTTTTGAAAGTACCGCTGCCTTAGAAAAGGAGCCGGTCAAAGACATAGCTATATACAGGGTGTTTCGTAATAGCACAGTTTTTATTAATGTCTTCACTAACAAAAATAACAAAAAAGTTCATATAAAAATATATTTCAAACTAATTTATTAAACAATATCAAAGGTTAAAGATTAATTATTTACTTACTACATTAAGAGTAACTGTACAAGTTTAACGTGTTTAATACTAAGTAACAGGTTTTAATCACCGATAAACAAATGAACGATAAGCAATGACATTAGTTGCTCATCTCTTGGTCTAGTTCTGTGGTTTTAGTGTGAGAGAATACTGTGACATAGTTCAATTTACAATTATCATTGGAGACACCATAAATGTATTTACTTTTGCAGAACAAACAGACATACTTTTAACTAATCGTGCTGAATGTTGTATTCAGAGAGACCCTTTTAAACAGTTACTCTAAACTTTGTAATAATAAAATAATCTTTAACTTTTGATATCTGTGTAATAAATGAGATTGAGTTATATGTTAATACGAACTTTTTTGTTTATTATGTGTTAATGAACACATCCCTAAAATAGTACGTTTAATTACGAAACACTAGGTATATAAGCACTCTCACCAACTTAATCATACTTTCAATCCAACATATAAATACATATAAACCTCCATGATGGAAGAATACCATCAATCCAGACTGAGAGAAAAACGAAAATACGATGGTAAGAAGGGCCGTTACTGGCGAGTCAAGTGCCGTTAAGAGCCCTAACGACTGGAGCAGATCTGCAAACTTTACGAGCGGCGGACGCCGAAAAGATTCCGTTTACGATCATTCTGGATTGACATTAAGGCCCAAGTATCCTCTGGATTACTGCTCTTCTAATTCCCTCCACCGTTTTACATTGTCGTTCCTTTAATGGTTTGATGCTGTGCGATTCAGTCTCTCTTGTCAGCTGAACACTACAAGACATTTCAAGACCATCATCATCGCTATCATATCGGATCTGCTGCTAATGGTGCATTTCTCGAATTATTTTTTCATGGCATTGCTGGGATCCTTAGTGTATGATAAGTCACTATCTTAATGGCACTCAAGTTTAAATTAGTAATACAATAACCACATTGGTTTTGAAAATGAAAAATTATTTTATTTATTCTTGGACTAAGTCCCTTAAGGATAAAAAGTTTTTTTTTTTTTTTTAACAAGAAAAGTAATATAGACGTATAAAAAAACCCAGGAAAGCTGAATGATTTAGAAAAAGGGTAATCTTATGCACAATTGTTATAAAAGTAATTAACAGCGGATTAAAGTGATTGCTGCAGATTATAAGATAATTGATTGTTTAATGAAATACATGTTTCTATCGAAACTCAATGTAATGACAATTTGCTTTATTATTTTCTCTTATGATCCTTTATAATCGACCATAAAAAAATGATTCCCTTCCCTAAAAAATTTGAGGGCTTATGTAGTAAAAATAAATCCGTTCGTCCTCTGCCGCACAAAAAATACTAGGGAATTCAACGATGATTTTAACACCTAGGTCTTGATATTCACCGATTAGCCTTAAAATGGCGGCCGATTAAATATAATTTAATTCAATAACTCAGTTATTTTTAAATATAGAGAAAAATATTTTAATGTTTTTTAACCTAGAGACCACAAATAATTTTTTTTTAATTGAAATTTCGCACATAAATACGCCTATGACTCAGCTATTTTTAAAGTCTAAATTGTATTGAATTTTAGGATTAGAACACTATGAAGAAAAAAAATCTAACAATAAATAAAGGTAAAAAGGAAATCTTGCCTATATATGTATATAAGCTGGTTTATGTATGTTCTAAAAAAATAAAAAATAATAATCATTGCAATCGGTTTATACATATATATAAGAGAGATATATCTGTAACTGTCAATCACAACACGGAGGTTACACGACGGTTTTTCAGGTCCCTCAGTGTTGTCATGTGGAAAGTGATTTAATTATTAATATTAATTTTTTACCTGCAACACTCAGGTAGCCAACCAATTACCTGCATTGTGTGCATCGTGTGTACCGTGTTTTGTTTGTGGTAAGATTGTTAAATATATCGTGTGTGTGGACTTAAAAAACAATTTTTTAAAAATTTAATTTATCATCAAGAAGAAGCTTATTTTTTATTTCTTATTGTTCATTATTTTAATTGTGTTAAAATCGTTTTTCATTTAATTAAAGTTACTTTTATTTTAGAACTTTATTTATTTTATTCTCCAACATCCATCAAATATCGTTTTAAAATTAGCAGTGGTGGTTGACCGATTTCCTTTGAATAATTTATTGCTTTTCAAATTAGTTAATTGCCTTTAAACAACCATATAAACATTTGTACCCTAATATAGTTATTTTGAAATAATAAACCATTGTCTAATAATTTTGTAGCTTTTTTCTATATAACTTATGTTTTGTTTTTTCTTTGTCTAGACCTTAAGTCATTTTTTCATAATGTTTATAAAACGAATGTTTGCTCTCAATGCCCCCACGTACCTAGAAAATAGAGCGAGTTTGGACTACTAGCTATACCCACTGGTTCCTAGAATTATATAGAACCTTCTACCACTCCGGCCCCCAAAGCAGCCTAAACAGGTCCATAGAGTCTACATCCAAGTATCGAGCAATATTTCTCTGAGAGCCTTTTCTGAAATTCCGGCAGAACCTCTGATAATCTACTTATAATTGTTACATGCTTATGTAAGGGGAGGGGGATCTAAAAATCAGGCATCAACATGTTGCGTATTAAATTATGTTGTTATTATTAGCCCATTGTTAATGTGCATGTATATAATATAAATAATACAGTTAAAAGGCCTTTTGTAAAAGAAATTATTGTATAAGCGAAAAAATAATAGGCATTAAGGATTTTTCTTTTTTTTTTTTTTCTTTTTTTTTAACTTTGTAATGAAAAAATGGAGTAATTTGATAGTTCAGTGGAACGGAAATGTTCAAAATATTATTCAATATATATATATATATATATATATATATATATATATATATAATATATATATATATATATATATATATATATATATATATTAATAAAGGCTTATTTTTGCAGAAATAAATGTAACTGTGCAACACATGGGGACTCATGCCTCAATGACTTAACATTCTTTTCCTGCCAGGACCAGTTCATTTATTTTTATTATTTTTTGTCCAGCGTGTATATTTTATTAGATTCCGTCATACAACGACAGTGGTTTTTAAAATTACACTTGTTTGTTTATTTATTTAACGTCACTTTGTGCTACTATGGCTAATCGGACGATGCTATAGTGGGAGTCCTAAATTTTTTCCTATCCAGGTTTTATTAGGATAGGGATCTTTAACAAGTACCTGACATCGCACGGCTTGGGACCACCTTTTAACGTCCCCTCCGAAGGACGGTATAACTAAAGATTTTTTACTCCCATTAAAAAATCCAAGGACCACCTGCGGGTTAAATTACACTTTATATAGCTTTAAAAATTTTTTTATTTTTATTTTTTTTTTTTTTTTTTTTTTTTTTTATTGAGAAATATTACAGTTTGTTACATAATGAACATTAGTAATAGAGATGTAGTACACATTCATACAATATATACAGAATAATGATAATAAAGTCAAATTACATAAAATCGGAAATAAATAAATTCGAATATATACAAGAAAATAACAATTAAAAAAAACAACAACAAACAAATCAAAACAACAACCTGTAGTAGAGATAAATACAAGTTGGGAAATAAACAAAAATCATACAAGCAAACCTAACTATATACAATATATACAATCTGCTAAAGGGACCCTAGACTCCGCTGCTCCCTCCACAAGTGGGGGGAGAAGCCGAATCCAAGAGATCCCAGCGCCTCTCACCCGGCGCTTCACTGGTGTAAGCCAGTGGAGGCCGAGCTAGGGCGGAATAGCCACAAACATACAGTACATGAGTGGAGGATCTGACCAGTGTCAGAACTCCAGAATAAAAGTTTACAAAACGTCGCGGGGCCACTGCCGTTTCAATCTTCGAGGAGGATTGTAGGGATGGGTGGAGCTGGAGAGCGATTGAGCAAGAGGATTAGGGTGATGAAGAAGGTTCTGATGGAATTTGGAAAATTTGGATGGTACCAGGTCTAAAATAAATGGAATATTAAGGTCGTGGTGTAGGGTACAGTTGGTAACGTAATAAGGAGCATTAACTATTGTTCGAAGGACTTTGGATTGGAAGGATTGGATACGTTTGATGTTAGAATGTTTAGTTGTCCCCCATAGTTCAAGTCCGTAGGCCCATATAGGTTTCAGTACTGTCTTATATATTAGTAATTTGTTGTCGACTGTAAGATGAGATTTTCTGTCCAGTAGTTTGTATAACCGGCCGAATCTGCGGTTGAGTTCTATCCTTTTAAGTCTTGTATGTGGGTTCCACGTCAGTCTTTTGTCTAGTAAAAAGCCAAGGTACCGGACTGTGTCTGAGGAAGGAAGCGGTATGGAATTGAATTCAACTGTTGGACAGGATTTACGTCGAAGGGTGAAAGTAACGTGTGTGCATTTGCTTTCGTTCACCTTAATTCGCCAAGCCTTACACCAGTCTTCGACAAGGGAAAGGTGCCTTTGGAGATTTAGCGATGCTACTTCAGGATCGGAATCGGATGATAAAATGGCTGTGTCATCAGCAAATGTTGCCAGAAAGGTTTTGGGATCGGTAGGGATATCGGCGGTGTAGAGGATGTAGTGGACGGGTCCTAAGACGCTGCCTTGAGGAACACCGGCCTCAACAGAATAATGTTTGGAAAATTCGGAACCACAACGAACTCGGAAGGAGCGGTTTGATAAATAGGATCGGAGGATTAGGTATAAAGATTGAGGTAAATGGGTTTTGAGCTTAAAGAGCAGTCCCGGGTGCCACACCCGGTCAAAAGCTTGAGCTATGTCCAGAAAGGCACCCGAACAATACTCCTTGCACTCAAGGGCGGAGGAAATGTGGTCTACAACTCGGAGTCCTTGCTGAACCGTGGAATGTTGAGGACGGAATCCAAACTGGTGTGGAGGAAAATTATGAAATTTGGCTAGGATTCGTTTTAATAGGAGTTTTTTCGAAGATTTTGGAGAGGATCGGAAGAAGGCTAATAGGTCTGTAGGATGACGTACAGTTGGAGGGTTTGCCTGGTTTTAGGAAAAGGATGATAGTCGAGTGTTTCCACAACAGAGGGAAATAGGTAGTGCGTAGGATACAGTTATAGATATATGTAAGGAATGTAATGGCTTTAGATGGAAGTTGTCTTAGGATTTGAGGAGTAAGGAGATCGTATCCAGAGGATTTACGGAGAGGAAGTTTTTTAAGAAGATATTTGACCTCAGAGGGATTGATTGCTTTAGGTGGTAAGGAAATTGGTATCGGTGACGTAAGGAACTCTTCAACTATTGCGGTATGGGTTGGATTGAGATCGGAATGAGGAGTGAATACCTTGGAAAGGTGTAGTGCGAATTCCTGGGCCCTATCTTTGTCAGAAGCAGCCCAGGAATTATCACTACGCCGGAGAGGATGGGATATCAGAGGGGATTTAAGAATTCTCTTCGTGACATTCCACAAGGAATTGTCACGAGTCGAGAGAGAGGAGAGGTAGGAATTGTAGGATTGGGAACGGAAGATCGCCAACTCCCGCTTTAATTGTCTACAATAAAAGTTATAGGAGTGGCGATCTGATGGGTGACGGGTGCGTTGCCATAATGCTCTGGCTCGGCGTTTAGTGTGGATTAGGTCTAGGAGGTGTTGTGGTAAATGGTTTTTGTAAGGATTTATTTGGGAGTGCTTGGGAAAGGAGGCAGTCCAGGCGGCTTGTTGAATCGAGGTTGTAAAGGAATAGACGGCATTGTCAAGGTCAGTTTGGGTTTTGAGAGTCACTTTGAGGTCAATATCATTGGTGAGGATTTCGCGGAAGAGGTTCCAGTTGATAGGGCCTCTGATGAATGACGGTGGGACAGGTTTAGGAATAGGTGTTAAGGATACATTTAGGATCAGTGGACTATGGTCAGAGGATAGTTCATCAAGGCGAGTTACGGAATAGTTCAGGGAGCCTAATCCGCTGTGGATGAAGAAGTCAAGGATGTCTGGATTACGGTTAGGATCTGTTGGCCAGTAGGTAGGGGAATTGGGAGGTAGGAGATTAAGGCGTCGGGAGTTGAGTGCAGCCTGCAATGTCCGTCCACGAGTATTTGTGGTTCTGGAACCCCATTGTTGGTGCTTGGCGTTTAGGTCTGCACCCAGAATAAAGTGATTCCCCAATGAGTTGAGGAAGGATCCAAATTGGGCAGAAGAAATGGGATGTTTAGGAGGGCAGTATGCTGATGCGATGACGAGCGGAAAAGAAAAGGTCTTGATTATAACAGAGGTGGCTTGTAGGAAGTCGTGGGCGGGAAGTGGGTGTAAGTGATGGGAGAGGGATCGGTGGACAATGACAGCTGACATGGGCTTTGCCGTCTGGATGGTCTGTCCGGTATGTCGTGTATTCAGGTATTTTGAAGTACTGTTTAGTGGTTAGTCTAGTTTCAGTAATGAGTGCAACATCAACTTTTTGTCTTGCAGTAAGGCTGTAAGTTCGTCAGTGTGAGTTCTAACACCATTCGCATTCCATAGGAGAATAGATAAGGAATTAGGTGAGGTCATTTATGGCTTTTTTATGGCAGGAATGAGATTTGATACAAGATTCGTAAGGATTGTGATTAGAGGCATGACAAGGGATTTGATTTCGGAAATGAAGGATGTCATCAAACTGGTAAGGTCTGTGGCATTTGAAGGAGGTGGGATATGAGAGATTTGTTGTGGATGAGGATTTTTAGGATTGATTATGTTTTGAGGAAGAGGTATTTGTTGAATGGACATGGAGGTACATTTTGCAGTTCCGGCAGGGCCTCGGTTTCACTACATTGGTTTCCACCTCCAAGTAAGTGGGCAAATGATACATTAGCATCGATTATTTTTGAGGGTTCTCTTCTAGTTCTTGTTTGTCTTGCTGTTTCATCCAGTACCTGGGGTTTTTGATACCTGGTCCTTAGTTCCTTATAGATTTGGCATCCTTTGTAGTTGGCCGGGTGGTCCTTGAGGCAATGAGCACATACAGCGGGTGTTGACTTCGGTTTTGTACATTCCACAGACTTGTGCTGTTCACCGCATTTCACGCAGCGTGGTATGTGATAACAGTAACTTTTGGTATGACCATACGCCTGACAATTGTGACATTGAACAATTTCTCTCTTGGTGTAAGGTTTTTCGACTTTTACACTTGTATAGTACAGTCTTTTTAGATCATAAATTTGTTCTACTCCTGACAATGGTTCTAAGTCAACGAAGAATAGCGGAAGTTGAACCCTTTCTTTTATGACATTAGTGACTTGGCGCACTTTGTAACCCATCTCCATAAGTTCTTCTTTGATTGCTTCAACTGGTGTAGAAGAATGTAGATTTCTTATTACAACTCTAAGAGATCTCTCTTGGCGTAACTGATAAGTGTGGAAATCCGCTTTAGTATCAGTTAGATATTTCACTATTTTTCTATACGTCTCGGCGGTGGTCGGTGATATTTTGGTGTCATTGATTCTACTCATACAGTAGTAGCTGGTGGAGTCGGTAATTTTATTCAATTGAGCACACAACAACTGAAAATTTTTAATATTTTTGACAAATATCGGTGGAGGCCGTGGTTCACTGGGTGTAGGAGCAGATTCCATGTTTTCTTTTTCATTATGTAGGATTTGAAAAGGATTTGGGGTGAAAAACGGAGATTCGTCAGTCATCCCTTGTGACGATGTGCCAGGTTGTGGTTCAGATTCGGTATTAGTACCTGAAGGGGTTGCTTGCTGATTTAATTTTTTATTGGTATCACGGCGGGGTCTTTGTTTTATGGGAGGCGTGATTGAACCACTAGATCTAGATCTTTTAGTTGATGCTTTGGAGGACATCACTTGGTGAAAATATCGCATTTCATGTGAAGAAGATAATAAGATAATAACTAGATGTGGAAAATAAAACAATAACTAAAGAAAATAAAACCAATCCCGGCCTTGCCGAGCTATTGGCAATCAGCTGATGTGAAGAGGTTACCCAGCATTCACTTTACACCGTAAATTGTAACAAAACTTACTGTTTTTTGCTCCAATATTTACTGCAGTTGTTATCCTGAAGCCTGGTGATGTTTTCAAGATTGCACTGAAGTGAATTCCAACTGAAAAAGCAAGAAATCCAAGAGACGATTTGAATGATGACTGCTATACTCATGCGCATGCGCAGAACTTTCAAAAAAAAAAAAAAATAAATAAATAAATAAATAAATAAATAAATAAATAAAATAATAAAAAAAAATAAAATAAAAGTAGACTTGAAAGAAAAACATCAGATTAATAAAATGTCAAATTTCGACAATAATTAAACTTACAGGCTGAAAAAAAAACTATTAATGACTGCCTGACTATTATTTTTTATTTATAACATAGCTGATTCAAGCAAGAAGCGCTAAAATATTTATGTTCAAATTAAATTTAACAGTCTGAACTTCTGAAAATATTGAATATTATACTTTTAAATATTTATGAAATAAATTTAATTCATAAATAAATCGAATCAAGTGACATCAGGACATGACATAAAATGGTCAAGACATACGCCGCATATTTTGGAAAATAGCTGAAATAATTGACAATGGAAAAGAGCTTCATAATTGATTTTCTCGGAAACTAAATGGAACTTATTTCATGGAAGTACTAATAGTTCTAGGTAATTCTGTGATGCCTACTGCACAAAAACGTTACTGACATACCTCTATATTGCTGTCACAATATTGTGATAATTAATTCAAATAACCAGGCAGTGATATATTTTTTAAATATGCAGCGCAAATCATACGTCATTCTATTACTATTTCGAACATCCTTACAATTCTGTATTTCACACACTAACTTTGTACTTCTAATTTTCCTTAAGATTTTCCCCGAAAACAGTTTTTTTTCTAAAATGATCTGTAAAGTAGAAGCTATTGGTTAATTAAATATAATGGATTTCCGGGAGATGTTATTTGCGGGTGCAGTCATCAAAACAATTCATTAAGTAGAAACTTAATTCATTTGTGCCAACGTTTCGGCCTAAATTTTAGGCATTTTTCAGTGCGATTGCAGGAGGGAGATCATAACAATCAATGATGACCAATGAAGAAGGGCTAAAATTTAAGCCAAAACGTTGGTAAAAATAAATTAAATTCTACTTAATTAAGTGCTTGGATGAGTGCACCCGGAATGAACTTTCAAATATAGACACACAGTAAACCATTCTTACATCCTGATGGATTTTCGTGGCTCGCTATTCACCTCTATAACTTGATTTCAACAAAAAGAGTTCTAAGATATATATATATATATATATATATATATATATATATATATATTTTTTTTTTTTTTTTTTTTTTTTTTTTTTTTTTTTTTTAAATATACCAATAAACTTCCTTGGGTGATGAATAAACCAAAAAGATTTCTTTTTAATATTGAACCTCCTAACTATATGGTGTACATTTATATTACTTATTTTATAAATAGGAATAGATTTTTTCTAACGTTTGAGAAAATTTAAAAAAATGAATAAAAACGCATGATGTAAATAGCAATCCCTATAAGTCGACTTTTCGTTACCAAACTAGACCCACCACACAATCATTACTTAATTAGTTGGATATGAAAGGTATATTTCCTGTTGAAAACACTGATTCAAAAATCTTCGCAAACGAAATGGAATATATTTGAGCTCGCTAAAAGTCTATTTTTTTCTAGTAATTTTCGAGAATCTTTTAAACCCCTTTCTTTAATATAAGGTAATATATTTTCAGGCCGAATATGTATAATACATCTGAGTCATATTGTTTTCATGATATCTGCAAAATTACCAGAAAAAGAGACGTTTTCAGCCGCGAAGAAGACTTAAAATGGCTACAGAACTTAAAGAATTTAGCGGAAAACTTTTTTAAAACTATTTTATATTAAAGTAAGATTATAATAATTATATATCCAGTTTCTGAGAAGGTAGAAAATCGATTCTAAATGGACCAAATCAATAAAAAGAAAAATAATAGGAACAATAGAAACTGTAAACATAATAATTAGCAATAAAAAGTAAAAATGAAAAGTGTGAATAATATAAAATAATATGAATGTGTTAAATAAGCTGATATAAACGAATGTTCTTCGCCAACTGAATGACACCGTCGACGGCCCGATCACCATCGCTTAATTTCTCATAGACTTTACGTTTTTTTGTATATTTATTCATCGTCACTTTATGCTACTATGGCTAATCGGACGATGCTACAGTAAGAGTCCTAGATTTTTAACGAGTACCCGACATCGCACCGGCTCAGGAACACCTTTTAACGTCCCCTCTGAAGGACGGCATAACTAAGGGTTTTTTACTCTTATAAAAAAATCCCAGGACCACCAGAGGGTTTGAATCCGTGACCTTTGGCATAGGAGGCTGATATGCTAGTCACCCATCTACAAGTGATCCCCTAGCTTAGGAGTAATATTAATAAGAAATATAAGTAATAGTATAAATTTACTATAACTTTCAAAAGATAAATATATAGAAAAATAGTATAGATATATAAAGTCCAGTAAGGTGATGGATAATGAACAAAATCTCTAATTATTGTGGTATAATTTCTGCCGCTGAAGTATTCACTCAAAACAATTTGCCGTGTAAACTAAATGAAAACTTTTTCATATTTTATTTAAAGCAAAAAGATAAGCGGAAGTTGTGTAATACACGCATAAGATTACACGCTCAGGAACACCTTTTAACGTCCTCTCCGAAGGACGGCATAACCAAGGATTTTTTACTCCCATTAAAAAATCCTAGGACCACCTGCGGGTTTGAACCCGAGACGTTTGGCATAATAGGCTGTTATGCTAACCACCCAGCTACAAGTGATCTCCATAGACTTTACGTGGTACGCTACATTTCACAAATTCTTTACTGTAACGAGGACACTCTTCGAAAATACGATTTACTGTGAGGGTCACTTTACACAGTTGACATCGAGACGGATCTCTTCGTGCAATGAGTCAGGCGGCAGTGTCCTATCCTTAGGCGCGCGATAACTACATCCTCACGCGTTTTTTTTATTCGTTATTTTGAATCTACGCATTTTGAAACGTAAGTCCTCAAGTTTTGACGCAGAGCATTTTTGTTGATTTTTTCTTTTTTTCGATTACAAAGGTTCATTATTGAAAATAATAAACCAAACAATTACAAAACCGTAAGACTGCTTTCTTATCTAAAAGTCATCGCCTTATAATTGAAAATGCCTTTGCTCCTAGTTATATTAGCGAGATCGACGGAGCAGTGCTAGCATGGTGAAAGCTATCGAAAGAGACTAAATGAACACACAACGATTCCAGGGCTATACTTTAGAGGGGGAATAATAAGCTGGTATTATGGTACTATCGGGAAAGTGGGTAGAAGAAAAGAACAAAAGGAGGTTGGAAACATTAAGGGCTCGCCGTGGTTCAGCAAACATCGCGTGCCCTCAAGGATTGCGAATTAAGGAGGGAGAAAAAAAAGTTTGAGATCTCGTTAAAACAGATCTACACCCGAGGCTCCGGATATTTAGTGGCTCGAATCACGGCAGTCCCTCCCCCGCCAACCCTCCTCTCTCCCCTCCCTGGCAAAATGGAAAACTCCAGCAAATCATTAAGATATTTTTCATATTTTTTATTCTGATGTAGTTATAATACATGCAGTGGAGGGAGGTAAAAATTTATAATATTAAATCAAGTAATAATTAATTTTACCATCTAAAAAAAACTTGATTGTCAGGAAAGAATGCCCTGAATCAATGGATCTCAAATAGTGGTCCGCTGATCCATCCGGGTCAGCCGTAGACGATGTCCATGGGAAATAATTTAATATTACCTTAACGTGAAATATTTTTACTTTCACTTACCTATATATATTAAATGTATAGTAAGGGAAAGTGTTGCGATCGTGAAAATTGTCTAATCCCAGTTTTCGACGAAAATACACGTTTTAGGGCTCCTGAGTCCAAATAGCCAAGTCTCGAAAAAAAGTCCGTTTGTCTGTTTGTTCTTCCGTGTGTGTGTGTGTGGTAAGTCAAGCGCAAAAACGATAAGTCGTACGAAATTGAAATATCATATATGAGACAACTATACGTCCTAGATGTTACAGCAACTTTTTCATCAAAATCAGCTAACCAGAAGAGCCACTTATACCATGCATTTTGCACTTTATTATAATTTGTTCATAACGTCTAACGATTTCGATTAAACTCGCTATATTAATATAAAATTTAATGGACTTAAATATCATGTAGGTTTCATTCTGATTGAAATAGTCTGACGGGGCCTAAATGCCGATATTTTAAATATTCTTCCTCTAAACTACCTTTAATTTTGTAAATTCCAAAAGATTAACCATCTTAAAATTGATAAAGGACGGCTAAATATAAGTTGGACGAATTTGATGACCAAATAAAGCATTAAAGAGAAAAAACTATCTTTTAACGTAATTTTGGGTTTGTCGAATATTATAACCTTCAAAACATGTTACATAACATTTTTTCGAAAAATTTATACTTTAGCCGCAATTTCCTAAAACATGCAACATTTTTTAATTAAAATTCCATTTCATATGGTTTTCTTGATATAATTTTTAAAATTTCTACTAGCCCTGGCAACGAAGGTCAAAAATGGCCTTTGTGTCGGAAGAAATTATAGGCAAGCTGAATTTTCGTCAGTTGTTGACATTCTCGGAGGAGTATTTTCTCAAAAGTCCCCACTCTTCACCCTTGTGCTTCTCCAGCTAGCCCCCCATGAACATCCGTTTCGGGAGTCTTTTAGTTATTATCCATAAATTGGCTATTATTCGTTTGATAATGCGTAATGTATCGTTTTTTTTTTTAATCTATAAGCTTTAAAACATGTAACATAAAAATTTTGCGTACGATTTATATTTTCGTCGCAATTTTCTAAAACAAGCAAAATTTTCGAATTAAATTTCATATTTTATGTATAATTTTTTTTAAAAGTTATATCTGAAAAAATGTCGAATAAAAGTCGTCGAGCAGTTCATACTTTTTTTTATTATGTCCTTAATTTTATATTTCAGGAATCGAAAGCCTACAGACAACCAAGTATTAGTGCGCGCTCGTCCCCAAGGTAGCCCTAAATATGAACACGTGAACGACTTTTAGTTTTTAGGAACAGATCACTTTCAGAGACTTGGTAATTTAGAATCAGAAAACACACAAGAAATGAAATTCTTCCATTTGTATAAAATTCCGATTTAAAAATTTTCACTATTATGTTTCCCTTACTTTTCGTGTTTTGTTTTTCTTTTACCTTTTTCCCGTTTATTCTCTTTTAAGAGAGCGTTTGAACTTTTCACTTTATCATGTTTTTCTTTCTTCGTTCTACCCAAATTCTTTTCATAAGTTCTCTATGTTCATTTTTGTGTTCTTTCGACCATTTATAATTAGTTCTTTTCAGTGAAGACTCTACAAGTGTGTGATCTTTAATGATTTTCCTAAAACGTTCTCTATTGTTGATGTCATCCTTTGTAATTCTCACTTCTTGTGAGCTTATCTTTTTCCATCCTACAAATAAGTCCATAAAATCTCATTCTTATTTTTCTAAAGGCATCCGTTATTGTCTCTGTGTGTTTGTATAACTACTCTGATGGACGCTTAGTCCGAATTCCTTCCCGAAAAACTGGACCATATTTACTTTTTATTTTCTGTATATGAAATTGAAAGTCAGAAAAAGAAACAGAAAAGGCATCAATATCACAAAAGAAATTCGGCATTTCCTTTCCCTCGTACCCAAACGAAAATTTAAACGACAAGGACTTTCAACCCTACGGTATTTGTTTAATTAATCGTTTCGGGGTTTTATTAAAGGAAATCTGAGAAATAAATTAGGTTGTGTTTAAGGCTACTTTAGGGAGCTACTCAACCGGACTGGGATCAAAGCTCTCCCCTGTCCTTTCAATTTACCTTTTATTTTTCTTCTCCTTTTTCCCACCCCTTCCTTTGAATCCATCCTTCGAGGAAGGAGAAGAAATTCGAAGGTAAATGTCTCTGTAGCTATATACTGCCTTTCTGATAATAATTATGAATATTTTCTCGCCATAAAATTGCTTTTAGGAAATAGGTGAGGTATGGAATATTTTCAAGATATTCCAAGTGAATAATAAATGTAAGTTTTTAACAGGAGGAAAATCCTTTACTTCAAAGTTTTGGCCCTTAGAAAGGTTTTGCAACATCTATACAGCAATTTAACCAGAGCTTTTGAAAATTCAGGAGGAATTATGGTAATTTTTTTTTTTAATAAAGGAAAAATCAATAATTTGTTGACACGATTAACGAGCGCACAGTGGTCAAACATCAAATTTATTTGCTAAAATCTAAAACTTCACCACATTTTATGTTTGAAGCCCAGAATATGGGAAAAAATACGAAAATCTAATTATTGCTCTGAGTGACCTAAGCCTGCTAATAGATGCATTTTAAATCATTTAGGAAACTTTTCAAATTTTAGATTGTAAAACTTTTGATTCAGAGTGTAAAAAAAAATATATGTATTACCCGAAACGCAAAAAAATCACAAAAATCTTTTGCAACATTTAAATACAAGAAGAATTGATGTAACAAATCTTCGGAATAATTTCGGGGTTATATAGTTTTCCGTAATTAAATAGGGCATACATTTACAAATTGTTGAATTAACTCTTTAGCTGATTGCAATGTATATTCAATAACGAGTTTGGAAATATATTGTCTTACCTGTCTCAGCAATGTCCCATTGTTTTTAATAAAAGCAAAAAGACTTAGCGCTTCACTCGACTTTAACATATAAATGGCCATCGAACAAAGATGATCCCACTGCCGGTTATTAGGTACTTGTGTGAACAGGAATGATTCACTCATTTACTATTTATTTGTAAACACGGAATGGTAGGAAGATATTAGTATTAAGCGTCTCACCAACTAGTAATAAACAGTTTAAGCACTAAAAAAATTTCAAAATTTTGCCTACCTAAATTAGTGATTTTCCCGTGTGTGCGGCAGTCGGAGAAAAAAACAAACAATAAAGTATTCTAAGCTATTTATTTTATTGTTTAACTAACGTTTTGGGTACATTTTGAGCCATCTTAAGGGCTACTTTATAAATGCTGAAAGGAAATTACTAGCCTGGTTTTCAATGATTACTTAATGTTTTCTTCTCAATAGATCATGGAAATAATAGAAGAATTATAGATATACACACAGACATATATATATATATACTATATATATATAATATATATATTAATATATATGAATAAATTTGGAGGATGATTCTACTCACCACTCTTGTATTGAAAATCAGATTAGACATGAGGCTTTCTATCAGATTTAGACTAGCTGGTTTTCATGATTACTTAATGTTTTCTCATAGATGATGGAAATAATAGAAGAATTTAGAAATACAAGACATATATTATATACATATAAGCATCTACTCACATTAGATCAAATTAGTTCCATTGCACCTGAAGATGGCATTATAGCCGAAACGTAGTGCAATTATTTTCAATAAAAAAGTGGTGAAATAGAAATATAATATATTTATTTATTATTATTTTTTATTTTTTTTTTAAGTCATATTTAGTCCCTTGCGACCATATTTACACGATGGGGCAACCTGTAATCCGTTTCTAAAATACGCTTATTAGATAAAAAGACCTTCAGGGTTTGTCTTCTTCTTTTTGCAGTTGTCGTTGAATATTTTATATTAAACATATTATCTTTATTTTTTCTTGATTTTCGAAACCTCGGAAAATTTAGCACCCGAAAATAGGCGAAAAAAAACAAAACCTTATCATATTATTTTACAGTCGTTTGCCGAGAAAGAGTATGAATCTTTCTATGTACTGCAGATAAGAAATGGAGTGGTACAGGTTTTTAATATTTTTTCAGTCTAAAATTGTTAATTCTCTATTTCTGAGTTGTGATGTGGCATATTAGTATGGTAACACTGTTATCATTTAATATTATGAAGAAAATAATTTATATATCAAACCAAAAACATGCACGTTTACTTGAAACATAAAGTTATTATTAAAATTGGAAATAAGCACTAAAGTTATGAGCAAAATAAAATGAGATTATAAAACTCATAATAATTTTTAAAAAAATTAAACTCAAAATAAGAGAAAGTTCCAAATATTTTATTCATATTTTCTATTATAATTCTTGGGTAACCACATTATAGATGCTAAGGAGTGTAAGACCCGTATGACAGGATAAACAATTATCTTTCTACATCCGGGTTTGAACCCAAGACGCATAGAAGACCAGTCTAGATAACTTGAATCTATTTGGACCAACCCGCTCCTTTAAGCTGAGTAGCCAGTTAAAAAAAATAAATAAACGGATAGATAGGAAATATCCCTAGATTGCAAGAGTCACTGAATATGAGAAAAGCTCATAATTAATTTTGGAGCTATTGAAACTCTCATAGAGACTAGAAACACGCAGCTATCTCTTTGGAAGTCTATATACCTCGCGGGACTGTGCCGTTCGTGAATATTCTACTTCCCTGTAAACAATTGATAACATGATCAATAGCAGCAGCCAACCAACTGCATTTCCACCATTCCAATATTCTATAAGCCTTTGACCGGAATCCTTTGTAGCAAGGATACCACTACAAACATGGAGAGCTATTTTTTTATGTGTGAATGGGTTTAATCACTATTACTAATTCAATATAACAATTGTAATATATCTCAATAATAAATTTAAAAAAAATTATTTTTTTAATTCTTTTAAATGTTAAAAAAGACACTTCAATGTATGGTGTTTCTATTCACACAACTTTCCGCATTGCTTTGAGCTAGATTTAAAAAAAAACACTTGCCAAAAAACGTTTTGACAAAAAGATAAGAGGCTCAATATTAGGGAGAACATATATTTATCTTACCACCCCGGAAAAAAAAATAACAGGTTACTAAAATTTAAAAAAAAGAAGCAATTTTTTCACAAAACTGTAACCAAGTACATTTTCCTCATCTTTAAAAAAAATATATATATAATAATAAAAGGCTTACCGAACCCGAAGGTTCGATGCCGATACCCCCAAATTTCGCCTGCATAGACTTGTCCAATGTTCGCCGGTCAAGCCCAAGCCCCCGAGACCAGCCTTAATGCAATCCTCCCATTGACGCTTCGGCCAACCTTTCGGACGCCTACCAGTCGGTTCGCGATACAAACTCTCGGAATCCGTTCCTTACCGAGCCCAACAACTTTACGCGCCCATTTGAGTCTCCGCGATGCTATCAACTCAATTAAATTCACAGGGTACAAACTCCACAATTCCGTCTTGTGCAAAATTCTAAACTCCCCAGTGGCCTCATCTCTCTTCGGACCAAATATTTTACGCAGTACCTTATTTTCGAAAACCTTAAAAAAATATTATAAAAAATAAATTGTAAAGTGTGTTTTATTAACAAGAATTTTTGAAATATAGATAAGCAGTTAACTATAAAATCTTATTTCCAAAGCATCCCTTTAAATCTACGAATCTATTTTTTTTTTTTTTTTAAAAAGCAGATATTTCATCAGTCATGTGATTCCAGATATGGAAAATTTGAATAAACGTAACTTAATTTAATCACGTCAGCTGACCTCTAAGGGCTAGTTTCATATACTGTAAAATTCTTTAGGTCAAACATCCGATCCTAAAGTTTCACATACATGATCGTTCTTGAACGACGGTTCGACACGTCGTTTAAAACAGGTGACAAGAACGATCGTGTAAGACATGTATATATTAAACATATTAGTTAATTTTCTATTCCTCCTTTGTAATTTGACTTAACCTGTTAAACTTCCAATTCCTAAAATTACCAATAGCTTATGTTTCGGGGTTTTGTCCCTATTGACATGACAAAAATAAAAAAATCCAAAAAATAAATTAAGTTAAGATTCATTACATGTTTAAGTTATTTGAGCTAACACGTTTTTCAAAAATTAGTCTGCTCAAGTTTTATACAACAACGACCTTTTATTTACATTTTATGGCAAATAAAGCTATATTGTTATTAGTTAATGCTTATTATTTCATTATGACTCACTTTATTTACGTGTTTCAAATTATTGACTAGGCATCCTAACATTATTATTCAATACTTTTTTTTTTAATCCTTCGGGTAAAAAGGTGATTCAAAGTCTGTGTGGTGCCAGGTACTCGTTAGAGATATCTAAAATAATAAAGGACTCCCACTGTAGTATCGTCCGATATGCCACATCAGCATAAAGTTATATAACAGCATAAAGGGAATAGAAATACACTTAATTTATACTGCTTATCATAATCTTACAACAAATCAATATTTTTAAAAATCATTTTTTACGTTGAAAATATCAGTTCTTGCTAAGAGTAGCAAGTATCAATATTTTTTTTATGTTGAATATACCAGTACTCGCTTAGAGGAGGAAGGGGGTACTCCCTTAAAAGCTACCGATCCATATAGTTCCGGTGGACAGAAACAAGACACGGCACTTCTAGATAAGATCCCTGGAACAGAACCAGATTTGGAATCCGTAACGTCACCTCGAACCCTCCGACACGGGCCATGCGGTGTTAGCAAACGGTACACGTCTCTGCCATATCTCACCCTTTGACCTAGTCTGTCACTTTTCTCAGATTTTCTGTCAATACCCTGCGTATCTAGCCGTGAGGATTGTGTTTTCTCAGCTCACATTAATACGTGCTACATTTATATATTTTTTCTTTAATTTAAAAATAATACAGTACAATAAACCACAAGGTTGTAAGTATTAAGACTATGAGAGTCTTGGTTACCATTAATATTTTTTTTTTAAAAGAAGTTTAATAAAAAAGTAAGAAGAGGCGTGATATAGTACATAGAGCACTACTGTTATCTGCGCTCCGATTGCTGCCGCGATTATGGGGTAGAAAGACTTTCCTGGGGCACACCTAGCCTCTTTATAGTGGGTACCGAAAAATGGGTTACGGTGGATAACTCAAAGAATTAAAAATTAAAAGAAGAGTCTTAGGCTCAATACATAAGAGATTCGTACTGACACCTATAAAGGACATATCATACTCATAAATGAAAAAATAACCTGTAATTTATCTTAATTATATCAAGAGTTATAGAATTTTGGCCACTAAATCGTTATTTTTTTCCCAATGAACGGCCGTGTAATGAGGTGGTTAGGCCTAGATCAAACACTGCCGCCAGATGTGTTTTCCACAATTTTGGTACTCACTTTATAGAGGCTGGGTATCCTCTAGGATGGTCTACACACACCCAGGAGCGCTCCTTGGTTGAAATAACAGAATAAACAACCGGCCGGGATTCGAACCTGGGATCTGAAGAACAGTAGACTAGTGCTCTATCTACTAGAACACGCCGTTCACTAATACTAAGGATTCACGGTTAAGAATGATGATTAAATTTGTAAATATGGAATAAGGTAAAAGACATTAGAGATGTTAAGATCTTTTCCAATTTAAATTGGAAGTTTTTATTTTATTTTTTTAATCAACCTGCTTGACAGTAAAAGAGATTTTAAATGTTCAGGCTATATATATTATTATAATTATTTTTTTATTTTTAGGTAAAAAAAGATTCATAATTTCTAACAAAAACAGGCATTATTTATAAGATATATACTTGGCCGTTCAACAAAAGAATTTAAACACGTTCTATGCAAGCACTATAGATAAAATAAATATATAAAGCTTTTAACAATCCCCACCCCAAGTTAGTCGTGCACAGAACACCTACAGGATGGCCGATGAAATGTTGAGTGAGAGAACACAAATAAGTTTTTTAAATGAATAGATTTTGTTTCTGTTTTTTTTTTTAAATAATGGATATAATATAATATTATTAATCTTTTAAAACATGTGCTTTTAAAATTGTAGTTTGACACAGCAAGGAAATAAGGACGACACTGCTCATGAAGCGGTGTAAGAATATATACAGAAAAATATGCATGATAGATAAACATTTTTTAAAAAAAAGACAGGATCAATAAAATTATTAATTTTATTGTTGAAATTAGAAGTAAAAGGTGTAAAAATGCCATAAAAATTTAATTGCTACAGATGCTTGAAAATGGCCCTAGAGGCTGAAATGTTGTAAGATGTAAAAGTAAATCAAATTAAATTTAAAAAATATATCAATAAACTTTTTTTGTGAAACGGCTAAATATATATCTTACAAATATTGAACCAAAAGAAAACTCAGGACAATGATGAGAAAAACAGACATTATTTTTATTCTCAGTTATTCAGAATAGTTATTATTTCCGAAATTAAGTGTGTAGAAGATTCTTTTCATAGAAACTCATATGTTCGAAACATATATTATATATTGGATGGGAGGAGATATTGCATTGAAGAAATAAATTAAAATCGTATAATAATAATTATAGACACAAACCGAATTGTGCAGAAACTGGTCATTCGCACAGAAACCGCTCAATAGAACCATCAAATATTCAAAAAAACTGGTCATTAACGGTTATAACTCATTTAAGGAAAACTCTAAAGCGGAAACAATAATAACAACAACTAAATATAAAATATACAGAGCCCTGGAATAATAAAACAGGGTGCACTAACCTAGCCCTGGCCGGCGATGAATAAAGTTCCAGCCTGAATAATAAAGAGATCTCAACATCGACAGTCACGGAATATTTTGCTAAGAGTGCCACTATTAAACGGATCATAACCCTCTTTTATTAATATTTATTTTTAAAATAGCCATATCTTGAAGCTTGATTTAATTATTTTATTTATAATTTAGTTAAAATTAAATTTTTAACGAGTAAAAACTTGGTCATGAAAAAAATAACACTACTTTCCAAAAAGTCATAACTCTATAAAATTCAATATCCATAAAAAGCTTTGAACTGATAGCCTTATATCTTCCATAGCTAAAATAAATTATTTTTTTAAAACTCAGCAGGTTATTAGACAAAAGTTTATTATTGCCTAATAGTTATCATAAATATTATGTTCATTTACACAATCGATGGAACGATATTATAAATTATTTTTTGGACTATACTGTTATGATTCATATTTCAAAGCATGAAATTATTATTAGAGTGCTGTCTATGGGTAGTTTCTCTACAAGTCCTGTTCATGTCTATTTAGTTTCACTTACTATATTTAGTAAGGGAAAGTATTGCGATCGTGAAAATTTTCGAATTCCAGTTTTCAACGGAAATACACGTTTCAGGGTCCCCTGAGTCCAAATAACCAAGTCCCGCGAAAAGGTCTGTGAGTGAGTGTGTGTGTGTGTGGTAACTCCCGGTCAGAAACGAAAAGTCCTATGAAACTGAAATTTCATATTTAATACAACTATACGCCCGATATGTTACAGAAACGTTTTCATCAAAATGATGTTACCAGAAGAGCCACTTTTTATCATACATTTGCACCTTTTTTCGGTTTTCTCGATAACGGTTCCGATGATTTTGATTAAATTTGCTATATAAATGTAAAATTTAATAGGCTTTAACATCATGTAGGTTTCATTCCAATTAAAATAGTCTGATAAGGCTTAAGTGCCGATATTTAAAAAAAAAAATGTAACATCATCTGATTAATATTGATAAATAACGGAAAAATATGCAATTTGAGCGAATTTGTTAAAAAAATTAAATGAGAAAAGTGCATACATATTTTTTTAATGCAATTTTTGTGTTTCTTAACACAAGAACAGTACTATAGATGTATAATATACTGTTGGATAGCTAAAAATGTTTGACAAAATATTATCAAATACACGGAATTTTAAAGTTTAATGGAGAGTGATGAAAAACCCATAAAACTAACTGATTGTTGTACATAGGAATGTAATAAAACACATGTTTTTATTGAAATTTAAAATAATTTATTCTTTAACTATTTATTTGTATCTTTATATGTATTTAAAAATTCTTAAATTGGTTTTAAACAACGGAGGTAAGTGAAAGTCGAGTGTTGGGCGCACCAGAATTTTTTAAAGATTATTTTACTACTTGTGTTGTGTAATACAGTTGTAAATATAAAAAAACATTAAAAAAAAAAAAAAAGTTGATATTTTTTTCTATATATTTTTCTCCTTACTAAAAATACAAATAAACAGAAAATTGCCTGTCAATGATGTTTCACCATTTATGGTGAATGACGGTTTTATTTATTGGTTTATTATTTTCAATTTGTAATAGACCAAAGAAATGAAAAAAAAAAATTGAACCTGCACAATTTATTTTATAAAAAATCATTTTTTCGTAAGTATTAAACAAATACCGAAAATAGAGAAATAAACAAATCATTGAAATTGGTTCAAAACTAGCACAGATATAGATAGCATTTTCAAATTAATATTGGTGATATACTATTTTCTTTTGGATTATCTATTGCCTTTCATATTAGTTAATTACTTATTAACAGCTGTATAAAACAGTTATACCCTACTATAGTTATTTGGAAATAATAAACAATTGTGTAATAATTTTTGTAAATAATTCTGTATTTCATGGGTTTGAAATAAAAATAACTATTATTGTTATTATTTCATAACATTTAATGAATATTTTTAGCTAATTTCCCATAGTACTCTTAGATTCCGCTTTTCAAGTGGAGGAAGAAGCCCTGTATGGGGTTCCTTTAGCAGATTGTAATTATTTTATATGGTTATGATTATGTGTATGATGTTAATGTACTTCTCACTTGGTTAACTTCTCTTAATTATAGGTTGTTGTTTTTTTTGTTTTATTTTTTTTATTTTATATATATATATATATCATATTTTATGTAATTTGACTTTATCATTATTTTCTCTATATATTAGGGGTACTCACTACGTTTGCTATAGCATGCTGTTTGTGCTATTGTGCGAAACCATCAATTTTATACAGGAAATAACTGTAGAAACTCGACGGGTTTAGCAAAATAACACAAATAGCATGCTATAGCAAACGTAGTGAGTACCCCTATTGTATGAATGTGATCTCATATCACTATTACTACTGCTCATTTAGATACCAATTGTAATGTATTTCAATAATATTAAAAACAAAAAAAAAATTCCTAAAGTAGATATCGCCCGTTAAGAATAGTTTTTTAAATATTTTTATGCATATACATAGATATACATACCTTTTATATAAAATAGTTTGAGGTTTAAGATTACATATTTGTTGAAATAATTCCGAAAAAATTTAAATATGTCTCATTACGATGTTCTATGACCTCATTATGAGAATTAGAGCCTATCGACCGGAGGTTCGTCAACTGTCGTAGGAAGTACTTGGCCGTCAGTTTTGCTGCTGACACCTAAATGCCCAACTGTCAAAGTTTAAACGAAGGTAAAGATGGGCCGGTACCGACTAAATTGAAATGTTGAAATCCTAGTTACCGATTCTGATTAGGAATAATCCTATTAATTAACACGTCTCTCACAGCCCTCTCTTACTGATTGAAATTTAATGGGTCCTTTATGAACCTTCCCGTCGAGTTTTCATCGAAACCCAATTTCAAAAAGTTCGTTTCATTGCTATGCCTATCTATGATTTTATCATCTATTTCGACTCACTACTAATATATTTTTAATAAAATCTTATGCATGTATTACACAACTTCCGCTTATAGTTTTGCTTTAAATAAAATATCAAAAAGTTTTCTATTTAGTTTACACGACAAATTATTTTGAGTGAATACTTCAGCGGCAGAAATTATACCACAATAATGAAAGATTTTGATCATTATCCATCACCTTACTGGACTTTATATATCCATACTATTTGTCTATTATATTTATCTTTTGAAAGTTATAGTAAATTTATACTATTACTTATATTTCTTATTAATATTACTCCAAAGCTAGGAGATCACTTGTAGATGGGTGGCTAGCATAACAGCCTCCTATGCCAAAGGTCACGAATTCAAACCCGCAGGTGGTCCTAAAATTTTGTTATAAGAGTAAAAAATCCTTAGTTACGCCGTCCTTCGGAGGGGACGTTAAAAGGTGTTCCCGAGCCTGTGCGATGTCGGGTACTCGTTGAAGATCCCTACTATAATAAAACCTTGATAGGCAAAATTTAGGACTGCCACTGTAGTATCGTCCGATTAGCCATAGGAGCATAAAGTGACGTTAAATAAATAAACAAACTCCTTAGCTAACGAAATATCTATTTATTATTTGGATTACAGCCTTTTTTTTTAATAGTTGATATATTTACATTTATTTATTTTTATTATTAGTGATTATTTCAAATTAACAAAATCAGTAATACTTCATTTAAAGAAATTTTCAAAATTCCTCATTTAATCCCTATCAGACAGTTTAAAAGTTGAAAAAATATCTGACATTAAAATCCATGTTTTTTTTCACTAATAAAACTAGTTAAACGAAAATTGTTCTAGCTGTTTTTGAGAGAATGATAAAAATATATAGAATAAACGACAGAATTGGTATAATGTAGAATATATTCATAGATAATAAATATAAGAAATAGAAGTGGTAATTTTGGTTATAACTAGATTAAGGTAAAAACCTGTATCAATCGTAAATTGGTAATTGCATTTACTTCCGTACGTCTTCTATTCTCTTAGCTAGATTTACCACACTCGTTTATAAAGATTCATTATTTTTTTAATTAATTAATTGAAACCTTAACTTTTAAAACGTAAAGAAATTTTTATATCTAAATTTCTTAACTAACTATAATTTAATTGAGTGGTTAATTCAAAGAAATTGATTAATTAATTTAATCACTGATTTTATATAATTTTACTATTCTTTCGAAAACATCAATTTTATGAAGTTTTTGTAGAGATTTATTCTACATTTATTAAATATATAAGTTTATTTTAGTGACAATTAGATATTTTAATGCTTGTTTCAAAGTATTATTCTATTTATACAATAGAATAAATTCGACACTTTTTCTAGTACTACCACCCAATTTAATTAAAATTTATTCTATTAGTGTATTATTTTTAACAAATTTTTTTAAAAAATACTTAAAAAACATTTTTTCAATAATGGGACATGGTTGTTTATTTAAGGCTATTATGGCTAACCGGTTTATCCTACAGTGGAAGTTTTAAGATTTGCTAATCTAGAATTAATTAATAAAGGGATCTTTCAGGAGTACTATTTTACGTTACCTCCTAAGGATGGTTCAAACAAGGATTTTTACTCCCTTTAAAAAATTCTAGCACCATCTACCGGGTTCGAAAACACCGACCTTGGGCATAGAAAGCTTTCTATCCACTACACCACAGGTGACCCTATTTGGGACATGATTATATTAACAATAATTAACGTCACTAAAATATAGTTATTTGTTTATTGACTAACACTCAAAATTTTACTGTACTGACAATTGTGAAAAAAAAAAAAAAAAAAAAAAAATATATATATATATATATATATATATATATATTTTTTTTTTTTATATATATTATATATATATATATATAATTGATTTTATATATATATATATATATATATATATATATATATATATATAATTGATAAATTTATTAATACTCCTAAAATAAATCATTAGAAAACAAGAAATAGCTATTTCTTAAAAACAAGGTTGGCACCACGATGTTAGCGTGTAAAGGTGTCAGCTATAATTAACTAATTTTTCACAACCTTCATTCCAGTTTTGTGAAAGGGACTGCTACTTTTTGTTTAAATTAGCAACTCATTTATTACTATGAGATAAGTTGTGCCCGGTCCTACATAATAACTAGTTAAAAGGAAACTAGCCGAATACTTGACTCAGCAATCTTATGAAATTATAATGTCATAGATAAATTACAATATTCAATTTTGATTATTTATTTTAGATAAAATAATAAATTTTACAACCAGTACGAAAGTATTTCATAGTGGTCGGATTGTCAAATGTTGAGAATATAAATGCCTTGCCCAGTTCAACCTCCTACGAAATAATTTTGCCGAATTTCCATCATGCAATGGTCGCGTTACCTTTCTTTCTGATTATGGTGCGAAATCATGCATTAACCAGAATTTTCTTCTATTGAGAAAGAAAATCTAGTCTCAATTATAAGGAAGAACTGTGCTATAGAATATGATATAAATCACACGATTTGTGCTCCTGGAAAAGAAAATTTAAATAAAAAATTATTAAAATTTACTTGCGTTGAAAAAAAAAATGAGTAAATATAATATATGGTAGAATTTTACAGCCATCTGAAGGAGAAAACATCAGAGATATTTTTCAAGATTTATTTTGTTTTTTATAAGAATAGTAATTTATTCAAGTTTAAAAACTAAGTTTTTCATCGAAACAATCTTTCTTTTTTTACTTTAACTCTAAGTTTGTACATATCTTGAATTCTAGAAACGAGGTGACTGTTTTGTGTTGCACTACTAGATTTTATCCTCCCAGCGATAAGGTCTTAGATTAAATTATTGTTAAATTGTATTATTTTAGTATTCAATTGTTGTATTTATTCTTTTAGATTGGTGTCATGTATCGCCCAATGAATATATTACTTTTCGTACTAAGAAATACTTTATATTCGTCCAATGAATAAATTTTTATAGGTAAAAATAATCGGGAGTCAGTCTAAAAATATTTAATTTAGCCGACGATTCGGCTCAAACTTGTGAGCCATCATCAGGACATCCGTAAGCAATGACAAGCATTAACTGGCTAATTAATTAAGAGTTAATGCCTGTCATTCCTCACGGATGTTTTGATGATGGCTAAAACCAAAACGTCTGCAAAATTAAAATATATTTAGACTGACTACCGATTATTTCTACCTATAAAAATTTTCAGTAACATAGAATAGAGTGCGGCAGTATATATATTTTTTTAATATTACTAGAACCCCTTGTATAAATAAGATCATTTTTTTTGTTGATGTTATATTTTAATTTTTTCATTGCCATTGTAAAAATCAGTGCTCATGTACAGATTTACGGAATAAATAAACCGTACGAGGTATATTGCCAAGACACTAGTCTGCTAGAGAAGCTCTCACCGTCAATTATTAGCATTATGGGCTAAGAACCCGAATAATTAGCTCAGCTCTTCAGATCAACAACCTACTTCTACCTGGTGGTAACTCCCTAGGTCAAAGTATCTTTGCCTTTGTATTTCTAATGTGGTCTATCTTTATTACTCATCCTTCATCTACCTTCTCTCCTTCGTCCTTCTCTATCTCCCTCAAAGGATGAGGTGCATGGTTTCTGCCTTAGTGCCTATCCGTTGCTGTTGAGCTTCGACCTGACGGGTCATTCCTTCCAAACCAGTCCACTCTGGCCTGTAGGTGCGGGATCAATCCCAATATAGTAGGGTAACCATATTCCTAGTGCAGCGGTACGTGATTCTACCACGACGGGCACCAACCTCCATCTTACTCTCTTCCTAAAATTAACACGCATTGTAGAGAGCTTCTGTGAGCCTATATTACCTTATTAAACCACACCTCGACAAATGGGTTTTATTGTTTTGATAAAACAAAAAACAATGCTACAGCACTCTGTATAAGAATATATTGCGTGAAATACTTCTTTAATAGGTTAGTATTTGATATCCAAGTCAGAGATTTTAGTCTTTATTTTTTTTTAAACAGTATACTCTTCCAGGGAACCGGAAGAATCACTAATCAGTACAGCCCTAGCTGCAGGTACGGAATGGCGATTCCCCTTCGACGGCGAATCTGATTGATGACCATCCATGCAAGAAGCGGAGGGTGCTGAAGACCTTGACTAATTGCGACTCCATCAGCTGCATGACTTTGGCGTGACAAATGTTGGCGCCACCTCACCTGTCGTCTCGCTTCGCTGGTCGCACCCCCTCCAAGCTGGCTCCTACCCCCGTTCTTACCCGGGGTCGGAGGGTCAAGACAATGCCTAGGGCGGGGGAGTTCATTCGGATGGAAGAAGTTGCACAATACTGAGGGATCGATGAGTGGCTTCTGTTTTCTTAGCTTCATCATACAACTCTTGAGGGAACAAACAGTGAAAATCTCGTGCGTGCAACACAGTTCAGTCACAACTTATCGTGAATTGTATGCGTTTAAACATTACAACTAAATTAACATCTGAATATAACCTAAAATTAGGTTTTATTGATTATAATAATAACTTAACTTTATAGATTTGCGTCACTCACTTTGTCACTACCATTGTATTTGTTAGAGTCTGTAATTGCACCTAAATTAGCCCTAGATAATACCAGTATTTTTAAATTAATCTTAAACTGATTTCCTTATAGATATAAGTCAATAAGACAATGACCGGGTTATGTTCCTTGGATGTCTTAAAGAGAGTAAAATATCATTAGTTATGCTGTCCTTCGTGAGGAACGTAGAATGGTGGTCCCAAGCCTCTGCGATATCAAGTACTCGTTAAATATCCCAATCTAAATTAAACCTGAATATTAAAAAAATTATACTCCCACTTAGCCACAGTGGCGTAACCTAGCGTTAAATGGATAATCAAACAAACACAACAGACTCATATTTCAGGGGATAGATCGATAATTGATGTGTGAAAGTGGTCAATGATAAGGCTGAGAATAAATGCATTTATATAAATAAATAGATCAGTTTAATATGGAATAGGGGTACACCGTTTATTTAAAAAGTTTTTAAGAACTTTTTTCTTCCTGAAATCCGGAGTAAGAAAATAATGAAATTATAATAAAATATCTAGATTCAAGGCAAGGGTACCAAAAGCTCTATATAATTCGAAGCACGGACTCCTTTAACTGCGCTAGCCAGCCAGCACCGCATCCCAACGTCTCATTCTGATAGAATCTATTTTACTTTCAGGTTTTTCAGTACTCAATTTCTAGAATCAAAATCCCAACATGGGTTGAAATTTCCATAAGAAATGGAAGCAGGCGTGACCCGAGGTCATTATGACTAGCCTTGTTTGAATAGTCATTTCGGTTAATTTGCAAACGAGATCGTTTTGGGAGCCGAAATTCATGACGTTCGGGGGTGTGAAAACCTTTTTTAAACTAGAATTCCGCGAGTAAGACTTTATCATGAGTTAAGTTTTCAATTGATTTATTCGATGAATAATAAATATCAAAATGTAATACATTTTATTTGACAATAATTACAAATCGGGTCCGAGAAAACAAGAACTGTTATAATAAAAACTCTGCAAAAAATTACACTCTAGCGTGTTGCTAATTATTTAACAATGTACACAGTTTCACACAAAATAAAGATTTATTCAATACAAAGTGGATAACCGTTTTATAGATTTCTTTTTTAATAATAATCAACCATATGATTTTTATCAATTGATAACAATTTTAAAAAAACATATCGTTCTGAGGAAGGTAATAGTTGGTTTGCCAATGCACCGCCTTAAATAAATTTATAATTAGAAAAATGTTAGTAAGAAAATTAATGAACAATTAAACTAAAACAATAATTGAAAATTTGGAGAAATCAAATTTATATAAAAATCAATGCTGCATTGCATTGGCAAACCAACTGTACTTAACCTCTATGACGTCACGTGACACCGCTGCTAGAACACTATAGTTAATAATTAATTGGGTTGTAAAATTTTTGTTTGTTTGTAACATTTTTACTGGTGATTTTAATAAAATCAGATTCATGTAAATATTTTTAATAAATTATATCCTGCATCGTAGAGTGAGGGTTGTCTGTGACCAATCCTTGATTGAATTTGGTCGTCATCAGCAGATGAAGGAGGACCCAAGCGAACGACTTATGGACTTTCTTCTAAGGCATCGACGCCATACATACTGCATATTACTTTAACCGCCTGGCTATGCCGTCCTTCTGAGAGGACGTAAAATGGTGATCCTGACCTTGTACGGTATCAGCTACTTCTTAAAGATCCCTATCCCAAGTGTACCTGGATTGACAAAATTTAGGATTCCCACTGTAGTATCGTCTGATTAACCGCAGCCATAAGAGTGACGTTAAATGAATACACAATAAGCTGTTAAAAATTAAAATAATAACGGCGTTTACTATTTGTTTTTTTCGCTTACAATACGTCATACATTTAAAGGATAAGACAAATTTAAAAAAAAAAAAAACATGAGAATTAAGGAAAAATTATACATAATAGGGGAGACGACCTAAAAAAAAAAATTCGCTTTTAAAAGTATATACCTAAATACCGTATTTTCTAAAGCAATGATTCGTTTTCCATAAAAATAATTTATAACGGAAAAAAAATTTATTCATTTCTTATTTTAAATATACAATTTAACTATTTATATCTCCTGCAGATATCAGAACTTATAGGTTCTTAATAAAATTCATTAGTTAATTACATCGAACTTTAAAATTTTCAAATAATGTAACTTTAATATTTACCTATCTAAAAGCACCGAAAAAAGATTGGTTTCGTGTCAGCCATTATAAATATTTTGATTAAACTCGTTATATCGATATAAAATTAAATGGGCTTTAATATCATGTAGGTTTCATTTAGATTGAAATAGTCTGACAGGGCTTAAATGCCGATATTTCAAAATTTCTTCCTCTTAAGCACCTATAATTTAGTGGATTGTATAAAATTGACCGTATCATCTGATTAATATTGCTAAAAAACAGGTAAATATATAAGTTGAGCGAATTCGAAATACAAATAAAGAAGAATATTATAATATTTTTTAAATGCAATATTTCTTTTTTTAACATAAGAACAGTAATATACATGTATGATATACCGTTGCAAAGCTAAAGATTTTAGAAAAAAATATTACCTTATACACAAGCTTCTAAAAGTTAATAGAGAGTGATGAAAAGCCGATAAAACCAAGTGATAATTTTAGATAATAATATAATAGATTTTTTAATAAAACACATGTTTCTATAGAAATTCTATTTTATTAATTCTTTAATGGTTACACTAATTTTTATCTCTTACTGTTTTTGAAAATTATTTAACGGATTTAAAAAACAGAGGTAAGTGAATGTCGTGTGTTGTCCGCACAGATTTTTTTTATATTACGGACTGTTTATATAATTATCACCTGTTTTTTTTTCTTATCTCCTATATTTGGCATAACGAATATTATAACAATTGCAAAACAAATAGTGCAACAATCACAAGTCTTGCCAGAACTCATACTAACTTTTGAGTTATTTTAATTCGCTTTGAATCTTTAGGTATTAATATATATGTGGCGGTCGTGAAAAACTAGATAACTCGAGTTATAACAAAAATGAGTTAATTCCACGTATCGCTCCCTCAGACCATCTCCCACGTCGTGTTAAATTGGTTAAAGAAATTTTTGGGTGGAAGAAATTTTAGGTGGAAAGAAACCTGTATGTTATAACACCTGTAAAATGAAAGATTTTTACTTAACCACTTATTCACGACCGCCACTGATATAGTTAGCAATTTATGTTCATTTCAGGGAAACATATGTTTTTAAAGGAACATGGGCGTAAATATTTTAAATTTTAAACTTCTAATACTATCGAACAGTACGTGGAAAAATAATGAGTGTGGTAAGCTAACCTAACTTGTATTCCTTTTTTTTTTTTCGAATTTACTCTAGAATCAATCATTTCAATTCAGGCTCACTTGTTGACGTTCCTCCTATTCCTATCTCGGCATCGATTAAAAAAAAACTGACTTCCATTAAAGACTAATTCGGATCCAACCCTAATGATGATATATAATTCAGAGATTTAACAGGAAGGGTCAAAGATATTTATACTCCCGTTCAGTTTACAAACCCTTGATAGCTATCATTAAAAATTAAACCTACTCGTTTAGTGATGAAGCTTAAATTATAAATGTCATAGAAGATAGGTGATTTTTTTTCCCTTTAATGTTGAACAGAATCAATACAAGCTAACGAGAATTGCTGAAGAATGATTCCAATCAATAGGTCACTTAAGCCATAGCTTCGTAGGTGCCTTACATATTACAATATTCTCATTGAAGTTATTTTTTTTTTTCATCGCCCGGGTTAGAACCCCGATCTGGAAGCGAGAGTTGACTTGAGAATTCACTAATACAAACATTCGTTAGCGAAAAGATGAAAAAAAATATTGGGACATCTAAATAATTAAAAACAAAAGCATCATTGTACATAGATACGAGTATGTTTGTGTTTTAGGGGTTCATTTATTTATGGTGTGAATGATGGTGAGGATTTCCTATCCGGTACAAAATGATAGTGAGGGACGAAAGAGGACAAAAATAAAAAAAAATTCAAAGTAAAAAAAAAATACCCTATTCCAAAGCGAATTAATTTAACGCCTAGACCGATTTCTTTAATTTTTTTTTGTTATGTTTATATCAGTCGAAGAAGGGCCTTATGAAAAAAAAAAGAAAAAAAGTTACTTTGGTTGATAAGTTGTTTTTTAAAAAATATTTTAAAGGTAATAATAATCGCTCTCTCTCTCTCTCCTCCTCTCTCTATATATATATATATATATATATATATATATATATATATATATATATATATATATATATAATATATAGATAGATAGATATTAATTTTTTTATTATATTTACATTAGTCAGGAGAAGGATCTTATGAAAGAAAAAAAGATTAATGTTACTTAGGTAAATAGGTTTGTTTTGTTTTTTAATTTTCTAAGGTAATCTCATTATCTGTATATATAAAAATGCATCCCCGTTTTCCTTTGTCATCGCATCACGCGTGAACGGCTTGTACGATTTCTCTAAGACATAGTTCAGACAGGACATCGTCTGTCGGCTCAGCTAGTTTTATAAATAGATATATGTCTTCTTTAAAGGTATAGGTCTCATAATTTGCTAAATGCCTATATGACTGGGAGTTAGATCTCGAGTGATTCAGACACTGAGCGATTACAATATATATCTAATTCCAGATACTTGGAAATTCAAGGTTTCATCAAATATTTTCATATTTTTTTAATCAAACATCCAGTACCCGGTCTGTCTAAATATAAACCATGTACTCCGAGTAATGAATGACGTTAAAGACAGTAGAACTGTTCCAATACGGATCGACAAACAATAGCAATTATACTGTTAACATTATCCTTAACATGAACACTACTTTAAATAATTACTTCACTCTATTTACAACAGATTTTACTTATGCATTACCTATGTTAGTTATTGTTATATATATAGAAATGTTAATGACGTTGCAAAGAGAACTTTAAATAGGAAATTAATTAATGATTGTCTCGGCACAAGTTAGGATTGCATTATATAATTACCCATCTGAGTAATTATTCGGTTTAATTACATTATTGCATAATTCATATAACCCTGGGCTTAATATACCGACAGCTTGTACTAATAACATTAGATATTTCCATCACTCAACAGGAGGTCCGCTCACAACCAATACAGTTAATTCTTATTTAATATCTTACTGCATATATACGAATAATACTCCTCCATCTTCTCCATTATCATAGACCTATTTTTTTTTTTATATATAAAATGATAAAACGAAACCTATTTTATTTGCGTGCCGAAGTTTCGGCTACAATTTGGGTTCTTTCAGTGATTCTTGAGAGTTTTGAGAATTAATTAATTCATAATGTCATAAATGGAGGCTTATTACGAGAGCAAACTATAAGGAGCATATATCATGCTCAACTTAATTATAATTATTTTATAATAACCAGATGGGTCCTGCTCACAACCAAATACAGTTAATTCCTTATTTTAATATCTTGTTGCATATACTACCGAATAATACCCCCTCCCTCTTCTCCCACTTATCCTAGACCTTTTTTTTTTTTTTTGGTTTAATGATTAAGATATATATAAAATATATGTTTTACCCAATTCATAAAAAAAATTAATTAAATATATTAAATGAATTAATCCTGCTATAAAGGATGCCAGAAAGTTCTTACAACGGTAGGAAGGGTACAGCCACTTTAACTCTTCTTAGAATTGGGTCGCAGAGTTTTTTTATTTTATTGAAATTTACAACAGTATATTATAATACAGCAAGTAAATATGCTGATAAAAGATATGTACATGAAAAACATGAAGAGAAACTGCCCATTGGCAGCATGGCAGCATATCAGCCCATTCTAGTAATCAATCTAAACAAGAAGGTCTCGAGGCCATCTTCTCTTTAGAAGCCTCGGTGGAATATCAGGATAGCGGGTTTCATGTAAGGCGTTTGTGCAGCAGGTACCGGGACAAGCGGAATATCAGACAGAGCAACAGTGGTGGCCTAATAAGGACAAGATTCAGCAAAATGATGAATGAATGAAATATGATAGGCTCTGTTTAACCTAAGGGTTCATTACCGATGCAGTCGATTATGAAGGAGTTAGTGCGAAGAAGCGTGTCAGAAGGAGGGCAGTAGGTACACCCGTTCTCGGAAGACGACCCCGAAGATACAGAATAGAAACAAACACTGCAAAACTGATCACTAGGTCTCGGATGAATACTTGATGGGCTCTTCTAGGAAGGGCAGTGCTGCAGTCGGATGTCCAATATAGATGGCCTTAACCTCCAACAGCTTCGAGGAACTCTTGGGCAAGCTTCCAAAAGAAGGTAATTATCATATATTATGGATCTCAAATACTGAATAATACATAATTACGCCCTCGTTCCATCGATACCATAACGAACTAGAATAGGTGCGTCGCTAAACATACCGTCATTCTGCTATATATATATATATATAGAGAGAGAGAGAGAGAGAGAGAGAGATTTTGAGTCGTGCCTTTCTTTGGTAGAACAGTTTAATTTAATTATTTACATAATACAATATTGAAAAGATATAAAACTTTTGTGGAAAGGTAAACTTACAGAAAGATAGTTTTAGAATTAAAACTTTCAGTAAAAAAAGAAAGGAAAAATCGAACAGAATAAACTGGAATGCGAAAAAAAAAAAAACAAGCTATTAGAAAGATAGAAGGACATCTAGAAGAAAAATAAAGAACCAATGTAAACTAAAATTTGGGTGGTCCTTGAAGGACTGTAAAAAAAAAAATTAAAAACGTACAATTTTGAAAAACTTAAATCTTCAAAAATTCAATGCGAATATTATTTTATTATTCAGAGATGTTAAGGAGGGAACATAGTTTTAGAGGAGAAGGGAGAAATATTCAATGCCCTCGCTAAGTTTCGTTATGCTAAACAACCTTTAATATATTATAGCTATTAGAGCTTATATTATTGATATACAAAAACGAAATTGGCAAATAAAAATCCTGCTTAAACAGTTTCAGAAACGTCGTTCTGTACAATAAGAAACTACAAAAAACTGAAACAGACAGTGATTGACTATACATGCACTGACAATACATGCACCTATATTTATTTTTTTTATCCTTTAGTTGGATGTCAAATTCGTTTAAATAATATATTGACCAGATTTTAATCAATGCAAATTAAAGGTACTTTAGAGAAAGAAACTTTAAAATATCGGCATCTATGCTCTGTCAGACTATTTCAAGCAGAAATAAACCTATTTGATCTTAAAGTAATTTAAATTTTGCATCAATATAACGCGTTTAATCAAAATCGTTAGATCTGTTTTTTAGAAAATCGTTAAAAAAATGCAATTGCATAGTATAAAGTGGATCTTTCGATCAGGCTATTTTAGTAAAAAAGATGCTGTAAGATCTCGGGTATATATTTGTCTAAAATATAAAATTTCAATTTCGTAAGATTTTTAGTTTTTCTGCTAAACCTAACATTGACACAAGGACTCAACGCACAATTGGGTGCAGGACTTGGTTATTTGGATACAGTAGACATTAAAACGTGAATTCCCGTGGAAGATTCTCACGATCGCAAACTTTCCCTCACTACATATTTCATATGTACGGCAACTTAAAATTTTCAAGCTAAAAGGTAATTTTCAAATTATTAAGCGTATAAATAGACAGCTTTTAAAAAAAAAAAACCTTATATTTTCAACCATATTAGCTTTTGCTCCACACGATTTTCAAATTAATTGACCTCGCTAAAGAAAATCCTACAAACGCCCTTGTAAGGGGTAATTTTGTTAGTGTCACTCTTTTAATATAACTCATATAAATAAATGAGATTTTATAAAACAGATCAATTCATTTACTTTTATTCTACAGAACAGTATCCTCACAAGAATTTAAAAAAAAACAAAGGCCGACGAGTGTTTCTGAAAGCCGATAATCAACCACCACTAATCTGGAACAACTTCCTAATGTCAGGGAAAAAAACAAGAAAAAAACCAAGCTCAACACCTGTTTCTCAGCCTCAGCAGCAGTCTCTAGGAAAAAACATTAATTATGGCTTTTCCCTGTTGGAGGTTTTTTTATTGACCAAATTTGAATTTAATCTAAGACAGATAAAAATTCTTTAAGGTTTTTCATGGAATTAATTCTTCGCATGATTTAAGGACTTACAAAATTTATTTTTAAAATATTATTTAATTTAAAAATGAAATAAATCCGCAATAAAGTAATGCAATTAAAATTTTCAAAATGTAATTTTAACATTTCATATTTTTTCCCTGTGCATCACAATTATCAAGGCTAACTATCCCTGAAAAAAAATGTTTAACGGAACTAAATCGAAAAAATATTTTTCCAGTTATTCTGAACATTTTATTTTTATTTCAATATATATGTCTGATTTTCTGACCTGCCTATTTAACATTACTTTTCAAATAATTGCTACATTTTGACATTGGACGTACTAAATACGTTATTCTTCTGTATAGTTTAGAATTTAATTTTAGGTTTTGTGTCGCTATATATAATTTAAATAAATTAGAATAGATATATCCCACTATAAATCAAAATATTACGTTTATAACTCCCAGCACCTTTCCTGTATCCACAGTATCCTTTAACTCAATCCACCCCCTTGAAACTAGATCACTCCATTCTGACCTTTATATTCCTTGCCACATAAACAAAACTTTTGATGATTACATTATTGTCCGTTTTACTACTATCAGGAATTCTTTGCCAACCCATATCCTCCATGCTGCTGATCTCTATCCTCATTCATATCCCCACTTTTCCAATACCTCCCTTCATCCCAAACAGACGCTTAACTATTGTGATATTTCATTTCTAAAAAACATACTTTGAATAAAGTAAAATGATTATTTACTGCCTTAATTTTAATTTTATTAATAAATTCTTTTTTTTTTCTACACTATTGTCTACAGAGAATTAAAAAAAATAAAATTGTATAATAATTCTTCTTTGTTTTCTCACTATTGTAAATAATGATAAATTATGTTCTTAATGATGGAGTACTAGAGACTATATGATGGAGAAGTTGTTTGAGAGTGCGGTCACCAAGAAAACACGGCAATAAAACGAAACCTATTTTATTTGCGTGCCGAAGTTTCGGCCTACATTTTGGGTCTTCATCAGGGCTGATTCTATGAGAGTTTCTCAAGAAGTCAATGTCAATTAAATAATAGTAAATAAATGGAGGCTGAAGGAGAGGCCACACAATAAGGAGCATATATCATGCTCCAACTTAATTATAATAATTTTACCGAATATTAAGAAAACAATATCTAATCAGATCTGAAAGGAAAATCAGGATTCATCGTGTGTAGCGATTTAAAAAGCCAAGAGATCCCGATGTCGATTTATTTGCCGAGGAGTTGAAAACACGTGTCTAAGTTTGCCAAAGGGAGTTTACGTGTTGGTGTAAGTTTGCTAGAGCCACTTTCAACGCTTCCCCTAAGCAGATTTGTAAGCAATACACTCCTTTCGATAGCAATTCATTCTACGGAGTTCCTCCAAAGGCTCAATTTCAGTTTCACACATCTTGTAACAGCTTCTAAACACTTGGCCTCATACATACTCTTGAATAGTATAGTATACTAAAAATAAAGACAGTATATCCATATACATTTTTGATCGTAAAATTTCATTTTAAAAACTTTCATCCTCACACAAGACTGAAACGAAAAGAAACTACTCGAAGATACCGATTACTACAACACTTACTCGACAAACCTTTAAAACATCCAGTATATTACAAAAGACTCATTTACATCACTATTATGAGAACTATTTGGACATATAGAATCGAGCCTTGGGGCTCTACTAAACCATCTAATTCCTTCCGCATCGAATCCTTACAATCCGAAATCCTTCGCACAATATTGAATGCCCCTTATTTTGTCGCAAATCAATTTCTCCGTAATGACCTAAACATCCCATTTGTTGCAGACGTATCTCGAGATAGATACACCTCCTTTCATTCTGAATTCCCTGCCCACAAAAGGCGATTGAAAAGAAGGTGGCTTCGAGAACTACTGCCTTAAAATAGTGAAGTGCTACCACTTGGTAGACTTCTTCATTCTGCATATTTACTCATTGTGTTGTTGACTGCCACGCGCGTTTACAGTAAAATCTACTTTAGGTCCTATTGTAATATTATATAAAAATATTATATTCTACACAAAATTATAAAATTTAATAAAAAGAGATGAAAAACCGATAAAACTAACTGAGCTGCAGATAATAATGTAATAGATTATTTAATAAAACACACTTTTCTATCAAAACTTAATGTAATCAATTCTTTAATTTTTTTTCCGCTGAAAATTCATAAATTGATGTTAATAATGGAGGTAAGTGAAAATCGTGTGTGGTGCATTCTAGATTTTACATCTCTGGAACCCTATGCCTCAGTCAGAAAATTTATGTCCTACATAATGTGATTTTCGTCGTACATAGGTGTACTATTTTAGTGTGTAGGTATTTTAAAAATTTTCTTACTTTTTAAATCTAATTTAACTTATAATTATTCATGACCTTGCTTGTAAATGCCACTTAATTGGAACATGTATTTGGTACTGCACCAGAACATGCATTAACACTGAGCATTGTGGCAATCTGAAAAACATTATTAATAAAAATCCTTTATCTGTTAACCTTAGAATTCTCTTTATTGGTTTCAAACATTTTCTATCAGCCCCTTTTGAAATATATGGAAAATAAGTGAAACATTATACAATTTATTAATTTTAGAGAAAAGAAATCGAAAAATGCATGATGCGTACACCTAAGTTTATTTTTATTTTTTACAAATAGTTATTCACCTGCTTTTTCATAACACTAATACATTAAGATTAACAACATCTACATATTTTTACTTTCACTTTCTATATATAGTAAGGGGAAGTAATGCGATCGTGAAAATTTTCGAATTCCAGTTTTCAACGGAAATACACGTTTTAGGGTCCCCTGAGTCCAAATAACCAAGTCCCGCAAAAAGGTCTGTGTGGGCGTGTGACAGTGTGTGTGTGTGTGTGTGTGGTAACTCCCGGGCGGAAACGGTAAGTCCTATGAAACTGAAATTTCATATTTAAGACAACTATACGCCCGAGACGTGACAAAACTTTTTTCATCAAAATGAGTTTACCACAAGAGGCACTTTGTACCATGCATTTTGCACCTTTTTTCGATTTTCTCAAAAACAGTTCAGACGATTTTGATTAAACTCGCTATATAGATGTAAAATTTAATGGGCTTTAATATCATGTAGGTTTTATTTGGATAAAAATGGTCTGACAGGGCTTAAATGCCGATATTTTAAATTTTCTTCCTCTTTTAATTTTCTTCTTCTTAGTACCTTTAATTTTGTAGATTCAATAATAATAACTAGATTATCTTGTTAACGGTGATGAAAAACTGGTAAATATATAAATTGAATAAATTCGATACCCAACTAAAGGAGAAAACAGAAAAAATATATAATAAATATATAATAAAATAAACTTTATTTACATTTTTACATATTGACAAAATATTTATAAATGATTACGGATGAGACATCCTTACAATCATCAAATGTTTGGTTCATTTGGTAGTTATAATCTAATCATCTAATCTATAATTAGTGGTAAAATTAAATTGTGATTATATAATGTTGTAGGAAAAATTATACAAAAACCTACTAATAAAAACAGATAACACAGTTGATAATATAAAATTAGAAATTAAAATAAACTAGCATTAAGTTAGTAACACATGTTTAGTTCTTTTATGAATGTAGCGTTTTAGAGATGCTTTATTATAGTTACCGATTTCCTTTATTAATGGATTTTTGGAGACTGGTGTTTTACTGAAGTAAGAAGCTGTTTGATTATGGACAAAATGTTTAATTGTTGGAAGCTGTAAGTCCTGGAGCATGGATGATATTTTAGTGTAGCGGGGGTAATTATTAATTATCCGCATTGATAGATTTTGAATCCTTTCAAGTTTTTGGTAGTTAGTCAAGCAGGTTGAGCTCCAGACTGGCGAGGCGTATGTAATTAACGGGCGAATAACTGATTTGTATATTATTAATTTGTTATGAGAGCTCAAATGGGATTTTCTGTTGAAGTATGGAAACATTTTAAATATTAATTTTTTGGCTTTATCAGTTTTTCTATTGATATGATCTGTGAACGTAAGAGATTTGTCTAATGTTATGCCTAGGTACTGTACGGATTTTGACCAAGGGATGAGAGCTGAATTTATCTTGATTTGGTGGTTTATTTGTGGGCGACGTTTAGTGAAAAGAATTGCTTCAGATTTGGTGGGATTAATTTTCAATTTCCATTTTATGCAATATTTGTGAAATTTTTTAAAATATAGTTGAAGGCGATTCACTATTGTATCTATGCGATATGATGATGTATACAATGCTGTATCATCAGCGTATAATGACCTCGTCACAAATGGATGGGCTGGTAAATCAGAGATGAACAAATTAAATAGGATTGGAGATAGGCAAGAGCCTTGAGGAAGACCCGCTAAGATGGGGAGTGTGTCGGAAGTAGATGTCCCAACTTGAATATAGAACTGTCTATTTGTTAAATAGGAGTGAATGATGTGAATCAGGTATGGTGGGAAGTTGAATGCGATTAATTTGTATATGAGCCCGGAGTGCCAAATGGTATCAAATGCTTTTTCGAGGTCTAGAAGGAGCATGCCGGTATGTTTGCGTTCGTTAAAGGCTTTTGTGATGAAGTCAGTAAGTCGTGCTAATTGGTCAATAGTGCAGTGGTGATTCCTAAAACCAAATTGTTCATCTATTAGGAGGTTCTTTAGTCTAATATGCTTGTTAATTCTTTTGAGAATTAGTTTTTCCAGAATTTTAGAAAGTATATTAAGTAGACTTATAGGTCTGTAGTTCGAAACATTACTATGGTCTTTATTCGGTTTTTTTATTACTATAGTTTTGGAAGTTTTCCAGACGATAGGGAAGTAGCTATATCTCAATGTGCAATTAAATACTTTAGTTAAAAGATAAATCGATTTTCGGCTTAGATTTTTAATAACTAAAGAGGGGATGCTGTCATCACCTGGGGCTTTTTTTGGCTTCAGTTCTTTAATGATATTTGCGACTTCTTTCGGAGAAATGGAAGAGAAAAAATATTTTTTTAATGCAATTTTTCGTTTTTGAACATAAGAGCAGTAATATACATGTATGATATACCGTTGGAAAGCTAAAGATTTTAGAAAAAATATCATCTCATACACAAGCTTTTAAAAGTTAATAGAGAGTGATGAAATGAACATAAAACTAACTGATTATTTTAGATAATAATATAATAGATTTTTTAATCAAACACATGTTTCTATAGAAATTTAATTTGATTAATTCCTTAATAATTTCACGTATTTTTTTATCTCTAACTGTATTTGAAAATTCTTTTATTGATTTTAAAAATGGAGGTAAGTGAAAGTCGTGTGTTGCCCGCACCAGATTTTTTCTCATACATTTTATATTGAAATCTTAGAACCTAATTTTGTTTGAAATATGTTTCTGTGATTTTTATATTGTTGTTTGAAAAATATTTTTTTGACACGATAATAAACAAATAAAGTAACTTGAACTATACTTTACTAGTTTCCTTTATAGTCTCTATAAATCTTCTAGAGACGACTGGTTTATCGGATGAAGACGTCTGTCTCTTCCTTAAGTTTGAGAACAATAAAGATAAAATCGTTCATTTCTCAAGTGCCGTTCTCTAGAGTGTTAAATTATTTTGATAGTGTTTATTCAATTATCTTTTAGTTGTTTATTCACATAATTACAAGTTATATATTTTTATTAGGGTAATTATCGCACTTTTGAATAAGGGTCACCTATGGAGTATTATTTACCATAACAGTCTTATTTTAAATCTAAATGATTAAAGGTAGTTTATAAGGAAAATTTAAAATATCGACATTTGAACCCTGTCATACTATGTCAATCAGAATTAAACTTGTATAAAAAATATCATATTAAATCCATTTTACATCAATATAACCGTGTTTGACCAAAATCGTTATGAGAAAATCATAAAAAAGTGCAAAATGCCTGGATAAAGTAAAACATAATACACAAATAAAAGTTGGTGTAACATCGGTGTATAGTTTTCTTAAATATGAAATTTCAGTTTCGTTCGACTTTTAATTTTCAGGCTAGACTAACCACACACACATACCCCTTTTTGCGGGACTTGATTATTTAGACTCAAAGGACCCAAAAATTTGAAAATTTTCATAAATACTTTACATTAAATTTCATAAATAGTTATGTGAAAGTAAAAATAAAAATAATATTAATTTTATAATTTTTAAAGCACTCATTTTTTTCTTCCAAGATTCTTTTTGTTCTTATAATAAAAAATTTTGATTTCACATAAACAGTCCTTTGTATTCACATTGTAAACAAGCCATATATTCACTTAATTTTATTTTTACTTTTCCATATACATATATGAAATACATAGTAAGGGAAAGTATTGCGATCGTGAAAATTTTCGAATTCCAGTTTTTAAACGAAATACACGTTTTAGGGTCCCCTGAGTCCAAATAACCAAGTCCCAAAAAAAGGTCTGTGTGTGTGTGTGTGTGTGTGTTTGTATGTGGTAATTCTAGCGCAAAAATGATAAGTTTATTAAAGCTGTAATTTCATATTTTAAGAGCGTCTATGCCTGAAATGTTACATCAACTTTTTCATTAAAATCAGTTAACCAGAAGAGCCACTTCATACCATGCATTTCGCACCTTCTTACGAATCACTCAAAAACGGCTCTAACGATTTTGATTAAACTCACTATGTCGATGAAAAATTTGATTATAAGTATTATTCTGATTGAAACTGTCTGACAGAGCTTAAATGGCGATATTTTAAATTTTCTTCCTCTAATGTACCTTTAATTTTATAGACTCAGAAAAATTGCTCATACCATCTCATTAAGATTGATAAATATACAAGTTGAACGAATTTGATAACCAACCAAAGGAGAAAATAGCTAACGTATCTTTGGTATTTTTTTTTTTTTTTAAGCTATGAAAAGCAGCATTGGTGTAATATACCGTTGGAAAGCAAAATATCTTAGAAAAAACATTATCTTATTTACAATGTTGTAAAAGGTAATGTAAAGTGACAAATAGGGAATAAAATTATTGCTGATAATTATATGTAACTATTTAACATTACTATTTTTTAATCTAAGTCATATAGATTTCCAACGAACCTGAATTAACTTTTTATTTAAAATAACATTAAAAATTTTAAATTTAAGTTTATTTAGTTGTTTTTATATTATTTTTAACAGGCGTGGTGAGTGATAGTCGTGTATTGTTCGCACCAGATTTTTTTTAGTTCTGTATGTATTAATATAAAATGTAAAAATCAAACACTACAGGTGAAAAAAAAAATTAAACGGTGAAGGTGTGAGAGGGCTTATCCATCAAGAGAAGATTTGTAAGAGCGGGTAGATAGGGCTGATTTATTTGCTAGATTCTCGGCCCATTCTGAGGGTCTCGCTGCGAGCCTCTATCTCGTGGCCTCAGATACTGTCTACCCTCTTCAACACTCTTTCGCTAAATTGATTTCATTCTCCTTCGTCCCCCGCTCCGGTGGAGGTCCTATGTAAACAATATTTCAATGCGTTCGCAGTTCGGCCCGGAAATTTATTAATACCCCGATATCTTCCAAAAGACATCTTGAGAGGCTCGTAAACTGGAGAGATAACATTCAAGAAGAGAGTGGGCCCTTTAAGATATTTTTCGGAGAGCGGGAGAAGCAGAAATGGCGTAGTTTAATTAAAAGTTGGCTTGATGGAGGTATTTTTCTCTGCTAGGGCAGGCGTTCCCCAATAAAGGTTACTTAGCCCCATCATTACAATTTTTCTCTCAGTTTCTCGTTTTAATCCACTAAAATATAACTGCTATTAATAATAGAAAATTGTAAGAGAAAGGAACTTAAATAGACAAACCCTCATAAAGAAAGTTTAAAATAAAAATACCTTGTACTTCAGTTAATTCTAATTTATTTAGTTTTGCTGAGCTTGGCAATATCCCTGCTATAAAATTTTATATTAAAACAATTAGATGAGGAAGATGGTTAGGAGTGCAGTCATCAGAAAGAAAACACATTAAAAAGTAATACTTGTTTTAATTGTGTGCCGACACAAACAGTGAAAATCTCGTGCGTGCAACACAGTTCAGTCACAACTTATCGTGAATTGTATGCGTTTAAACATTACAACTAAATTAACATCTGAATATAACCTAAAATTAGGTTTTATTGATTATAATAATAACTTAACTTTATAGATTTGCGTCACTCACTTTGTCACTACCATTGTATTTGTTAGAGTCTGTAATTGCACCTAAATTAGCCCTAGATAATACCAGTATTTTTAAATTAATCTTAAACTGATTTCCTTATAGATATAAGTCAATAAGACAATGACCGGGTTATGTTCCTTGGATGTCTTAAAGAGAGTAAAATATCATTAGTTATGCTGTCCTTCGTGAGGAACGTAGAATGGTGGTCCCAAGCCTCTGCGATATCAAGTACTCGTTAAATATCCCAATCTAAATTAAACCTGAATATTAAAAAAATTATACTCCCACTTAGCCACAGTGGCGTAACCTAGCGTTAAATGGATAATCAAACAAACACAACAGACTCATATTTCAGGGGATAGATCGATAATTGATGTGTGAAAGTGGTCAATGATAAGGCTGAGAATAAATGCATTTATATAAATAAATAGATCAGTTTAATATGGAATAGGGGTACACCGTTTATTTAAAAAGTTTTTAAGAACTTTTTTCTTCCTGAAATCCGGAGTAAGAAAATAATGAAATTATAATAAAATATCTAGATTCAAGGCAAGGGTACCAAAAGCTCTATATAATTCGAAGCACGGACTCCTTTAACTGCGCTAGCCAGCCAGCACCGCATCCCAACGTCTCATTCTGATAGAATCTATTTTACTTTCAGGTTTTTCAGTACTCAATTTCTAGAATCAAAATCCCAACATGGGTTGAAATTTCCATAAGAAATGGAAGCAGGCGTGACCCGAGGTCATTATGACTAGCCTTGTTTGAATAGTCATTTCGGTTAATTTGCAAACGAGATCGTTTTGGGAGCCGAAATTCATGACGTTCGGGGGTGTGAAAACCTTTTTTTAAACTAGAATTCCGCGAGTAAGACTTTATCATGAGTTAAGTTTTCAATTGATTTATTCGATGAATAATAAATATCAAAATGTAATACATTTTATTTGACAATAATTACAAATCGGGTCCGAGAAAACAAGAACTGTTATAATAAAAACTCTGCAAAAAATTACACTCTAGCGTGTTGCTAATTATTTAACAATGTACACAGTTTCACACAAAATAAAGATTTATTCAATACAAAGTGGATAACCGTTTTATAGATTTCTTTTTTAATAATAATCAACCATATGATTTTTATCAATTGATAACAATTTTAAAAAAACATATCGTTCTGAGGAAGGTAATAGTTGGTTTGCCAATGCACCGCCTTAAATAAATTTATAATTAGAAAAATGTTAGTAAGAAAATTAATGAACAATTAAACTAAAACAATAATTGAAAATTTGGAGAAATCAAATTTATATAAAAATCAATGCTGCATTGCATTGGCAAACCAACTGTACTTAACCTCTATGACGTCACGTGACACCGCTGCTAGAACACTATAGTTAATAATTAATTGGGTTGTAAAATTTTTGTTTGTTTGTAACATTTTTACTGGTGATTTTAATAAAATCAGATTCATGTAAATATTTTTAATAAATTATATCCTGCATCGTAGAGTGAGGGTTGTCTGTGACCAATCCTTGATTGAATTTGGTCGTCATCAGCAGATGAAGGAGGACCCAAGCGAACGACTTATGGACTTTCTTCTAAGGCATCGACGCCATACATACTGCATATTACTTTAACCGCCTGGCTATGCCGTCCTTCTGAGAGGACGTAAAATGGTGATCCTGACCTTGTACGGTATCAGCTACTTCTTAAAGATCCCTATCCCAAGTGTACCTGGATTGACAAAATTTAGGATTCCCACTGTAGTATCGTCTGATTAACCGCAGCCATAAGAGTGACGTTAAATGAATACACAATAAGCTGTTAAAAATTAAAATAATAACGGCGTTTACTATTTGTTTTTTTCGCTTACAATACGTCATACATTTAAAGGATAAGACAAATTTAAAAAAAAAAAAAACATGAGAATTAAGGAAAAATTATACATAATAGGGGAGACGACCTAAAAAAAAAAATTCGCTTTTAAAAGTATATACCTAAATACCGTATTTTCTAAAGCAATGATTCGTTTTCCATAAAAATAATTTATAACGGAAAAAAAATTTATTCATTTCTTATTTTAAATATACAATTTAACTATTTATATCTCCTGCAGATATCAGAACTTATAGGTTCTTAATAAAATTCATTAGTTAATTACATCGAACTTTAAAATTTTCAAATAATGTAACTTTAATATTTACCTATCTAAAAGCACCGAAAAAAGATTGGTTTCGTGTCAGCCATTATAAATATTTTGATTAAACTCGTTATATCGATATAAAATTAAATGGGCTTTAATATCATGTAGGTTTCATTTAGATTGAAATAGTCTGACAGGGCTTAAATGCCGATATTTCAAAATTTCTTCCTCTTAAGCACCTATAATTTAGTGGATTGTATAAAATTGACCGTATCATCTGATTAATATTGCTAAAAAACAGGTAAATATATAAGTTGAGCGAATTCGAAATACAAATAAAGAAGAATATTATAATATTTTTTAAATGCAATATTTCTTTTTTTAACTTAAGAACAGTAATATACATGTATGATATACCGTTGCAAAGCTAAAGATTTTAGAAAAAAATATTACCTTATACACAAGCTTCTAAAAGTTAATAGAGAGTGATGAAAAGCCGATAAAACCAAGTGATAATTTTAGATAATAATATAATAGATTTTTTAATAAAACACATGTTTCTATAGAAATTCTATTTTATTAATTCTTTAATGGTTACACTAATTTTTATCTCTTACTGTTTTTGAAAATTATTTAACGGATTTAAAAAACAGAGGTAAGTGAATGTCGTGTGTTGTCCGCACAGATTTTTTTTATATTACGGACTGTTTATATAATTATCACCTGTTTTTTTTTCTTATCTCCTATATTTGGCATAACGAATATTATAACAATTGCAAAACAAATAGTGCAACAATCACAAGTCTTGCCAGAACTCATACTAACTTTTGAGTTATTTTAATTCGCTTTGAATCTTTAGGTATTAATATATATGTGGCGGTCGTGAAAAACTAGATAACTCGAGTTATAACAAAAATGAGTTAATTCCACGTATCGCTCCCTCAGACCATCTCCCACGTCGTGTTAAATTGGTTAAAGAAATTTTTGGGTGGAAGAAATTTTAGGTGGAAAGAAACCTGTATGTTATAACACCTGTAAAATGAAAGATTTTTACTTAACCACTTATTCACGACCGCCACTGATATAGTTAGCAATTTATGTTCATTTCAGGGAAACATATGTTTTTAAAGGAACATGGGCGTAAATATTTTAAATTTTAAACTTCTAATACTATCGAACAGTACGTGGAAAAATAATGAGTGTGGTAAGCTAACCTAACTTGTATTCCTTTTTTTTTTTCGAATTTACTCTAGAATCAATCATTTCAATTCAGGCTCACTTGTTGACGTTCCTCCTATTCCTATCTCGGCATCGATTAAAAAAAAAACTGACTTCCATTAAAGACTAATTCGGATCCAACCCTAATGATGATATATAATTCAGAGATTTAACAGGAAGGGTCAAAGATATTTATACTCCCGTTCAGTTTACAAACCCTTGATAGCTATCATTAAAAATTAAACCTACTCGTTTAGTGATGAAGCTTAAATTATAAATGTCATAGAAGATAGGTGATTTTTTTTCCCTTTAATGTTGAACAGAATCAATACAAGCTAACGAGAATTGCTGAAGAATGATTCCAATCAATAGGTCACTTAAAGCCATAGCTTCGTAGGTGCCTTACATATTACAATATTCTCATTGAAGTTATTTTTTTTTTCATCGCCCGGGTTAGAACCCCGATCTGGAAGCAGAGTTGACTTGAGAATTCACTAATACAAACATTCGTTAGCGAAAAGATGAAAAAAAATATTGGGACATCTAAATAATTAAAAACAAAAGCATCATTGTACATAGATACGAGTATGTTTGTGTTTTAGGGGTTCATTTATTTATGGTGTGAATGATGGTGAGGATTTCCTATCCGGTACAAAATGATAGTGAGGGACGAAAGAGGACAAAAATAAAAAAAAATTCAAAGTAAAAAAAAAATACCCTATTCCAAAGCGAATTAATTTAACGCCTAGACCGATTTCTTTAATTTTTTTTTGTTATGTTTATATCAGTCGAAGAAGGGCCTTATGAAAAAAAAAAGAAAAAAGTTACTTTGGTTGATAAGTTGTTTTTTAAAAAATATTTTAAAGGTAATAATAATCGCTCTCTCTCTCTCTCTCTCTCTCTATATATATATATATATATATATATATATATATATATATATATATATATATATATATATATATATATATATATATATATATATATAGATAGATAGATAGATAGATAGATATTAATTTTTTTATTATATTTACATTAGTCAGGAGAAGGATCTTATGAAAGAAAAAAAGATTAATGTTACTTAGGTAAATAGGTTTGTTTTGTTTTTTAATTTTCTAAGGTAATCTCATTATCTGTATATATAAAAATGCATCCCCGTTTTCCTTTGTCATCGCATCACGCGTGAACGGCTTGTACGATTTCTCTAAGACATAGTTCAGACAGGACATCGTCTGTCGGCTCAGCTAGTTTTATAAATAGATATATGTCTTCTTTAAAGGTATAGGTCTCATAATTTGCTAAATGCCTATATGACTGGGAGTTAGATCTCGAGTGATTCAGACACTGAGCGATTACAATATATATCTAATTCCAGATACTTGGAAATTCAAGGTTTCATCAAATATTTTCATATTTTTTTAATCAAACATCCAGTACCCGGTCCGTCTAAATATAAACCATGTACTCCGAGTAATGAATGACGTTAAAGACAGTAGAACTGTTCCAATACGGATCGACAAACAATAGCAATTATACTGTTAACATTATCCTTAACATGAACACTACTTTAAATAATTACTTCACTCTATTTACAACAGATTTTACTTATGCATTACCTATGTTAGTTATTGTTATATATATAGAAATGTTAATGACGTTGCAAAGAGAACTTTAAATAGGAAAATTAATTAATGATTCCTTCTGGCACAAGTTAGGATTGCATTTATAAATTACCCCATCTGAGTAATTATTCGGTTAATTAACATTATTGCATAATTCATAAACCCTGGGGCTTTATTACCGACAGCTTTACTAATATACATTTAGTTATTTCCATCACTCAACCAGATACAGATGGTCCTGCTCACAACCAAATACAGTTAATTCCTTATTTTAATATCTTGTTGCATATACTACCGAATAATACCCCCTCCCTCTTCTCCCACTTATCCTAGACCTTTTTTTTTTTTTTGGTTTAATGATTAAGATATATATAAAATATATGTTTTACCCAATTCATAAAAAAAATTAATTAAATATATTAAATGAATTAATCCTGCTATAAAGGATGCCAGAAAGTTCTTACAACGGTAGGAAGGGTACAGCCACTTTAACTCTTCTTAGAATTGGGTCGCAGAGTTTTTTTATTTTATTGAAATTTACAACAGTATATTATAATACAGCAAGTAAATATGCTGATAAAAGATATGTACATGAAAAACATGAAGAGAAACTGCCCATTGGCAGCATGGCAGCATATCAGCCCATTCTAGTAATCAATCTAAACAAGAAGGTCTCGAGGCCATCTTCTCTTTAGAAGCCTCGGTGGAATATCAGGATAGCGGGTTTCATGTAAGGCGTTTGTGCAGCAGGTACCGGGACAAGCGGAATATCAGACAGAGCAACAGTGGTGGCCTAATAAGGACAAGAATCAGCAAAATGATGAATGAATGAAATATGATAGGCTCTGTTTAACCTAAGGGTTCATTACCGATGCAGTCGATTATGAAGGAGTTAGTGCGAAGAAGCGTGTCAGAAGGAGGGCAGTAGGTACACCCGTTCTCGGAAGACGACCCCGAAGATACAGAATAGAAACAAACACTGCAAAACTGATCACTAGGTCTCGGATGAATACTTGATGGGCTCTTCTAGGAAGGGCAGTGCTGCAGTCGGATGTCCAATATAGATGGCCTTAACCTCCAACAGCTTCGAGGAACTCTTGGGCAAGCTTCCAAAAGAAGGTAATTATCATATATTATGGATCTCAAATACTGAATAATACATAATTACGCCCTCGTTCCATCGATACCATAACGAACTAGAATAGGTGCGTCGCTAAACATACCGTCATTCTGCTTATATATATATAGAGAGAGAGAGAGAGAGAGAGAGAGAGAGATTTTGAGTCGTGCCTTTCTTTGGTAGAACAGTTTAATTTAATTATTTACATAATACAATATTGAAAAGATATAAAACTTTTGTGGAAAGGTAAACTTACAGAAAGATAGTTTTAGAATTAAAACTTTCAGTAAAAAAAGAAAGGAAAAATCGAACAGAATAAACTGGAATGCGAAAAAAAAAAAAACAAGCTATTAGAAAGATAGAAGGACATCTAGAAGAAAAATAAAGAACCAATGTAAACTAAAATTTGGGTGGTCCTTGAAGGACTGTAAAAAAAAAAATTAAAAACGTACAATTTTGAAAAACTTAAATCTTCAAAAATTCAATGCGAATATTATTTTATTATTCAGAGATGTTAAGGAGGGAACATAGTTTTAGAGGAGAAGGGAGAAATATTCAATGCCCTCGCTAAGTTTCGTTATGCTAAACAACCTTTAATATATTATAGCTATTAGAGCTTATATTATTGATATACAAAAACGAAATTGGCAAATAAAAATCCTGCTTAAACAGTTTCAGAAACGTCGTTCTGTACAATAAGAAACTACAAAAAACTGAAACAGACAGTGATTGACTATACATGCACTGACAATACATGCACCTATATTTATTTTTTTTATCCTTTAGTTGGATGTCAAATTCGTTTAAATAATATATTGACCAGATTTTAATCAATGCAAATTAAAGGTACTTTAGAGAAAGAAACTTTAAAATATCGGCATCTATGCTCTGTCAGACTATTTCAAGCAGAAATAAACCTATTTGATCTTAAAGTAATTTAAATTTTGCATCAATATAACGCGTTTAATCAAAATCGTTAGATCTGTTTTTTAGAAAATCGTTAAAAAAATGCAATTGCATAGTATAAAGTGGATCTTTCGATCAGGCTATTTTAGTAAAAAAGATGCTGTAAGATCTCGGGTATATATTTGTCTAAAATATAAAATTTCAATTTCGTAAGATTTTTAGTTTTTCTGCTAAACCTAACATTGACACAAGGACTCAACGCACAATTGGGTGCAGGACTTGGTTATTTGGATACAGTAGACATTAAAACGTGAATTCCCGTGGAAGATTCTCACGATCGCAAACTTTCCCTCACTACATATTTCATATGTACGGCAACTTAAAATTTTCAAGCTAAAAGGTAATTTTCAAATTATTAAGCGTATAAATAGACAGCTTTTAAAAAAAAAAAACCTTATATTTTCAACCATATTAGCTTTTGCTCCACACGATTTTCAAATTAATTGACCTCGCTAAAGAAAATCCTACAAACGCCCTTGTAAGGGGTAATTTTGTTAGTGTCACTCTTTTAATATAACTCATATAAATAAATGAGATTTTATAAAACAGATCAATTCATTTACTTTTATTCTACAGAACAGTATCCTCACAAGAATTTAAAAAAAAACAAAGGCCGACGAGTGTTTCTGAAAGCCGATAATCAACCACCACTAATCTGGAACAACTTCCTAATGTCAGGGAAAAAAACAAGAAAAAAACCAAGCTCAACACCTGTTTCTCAGCCTCAGCAGCAGTCTCTAGGAAAAAACATTAATTATGGCTTTTCCCTGTTGGAGGTTTTTTTATTGACCAAATTTGAATTTAATCTAAGACAGATAAAAATTCTTTAAGGTTTTTCATGGAATTAATTCTTCGCATGATTTAAGGACTTACAAAATTTATTTTTAAAATATTATTTAATTTAAAAATGAAATAAATCCGCAATAAAGTAATGCAATTAAAATTTTCAAAATGTAATTTTAACATTTCATATTTTTTCCCTGTGCATCACAATTATCAAGGCTAACTATCCCTGAAAAAAAATGTTTAACGGAACTAAATCGAAAAAATATTTTTCCAGTTATTCTGAACATTTTATTTTTATTTCAATATATATGTCTGATTTTCTGACCTGCCTATTTAACATTACTTTTCAAATAATTGCTACATTTTGACATTGGACGTACTAAATACGTTATTCTTCTGTATAGTTTAGAATTTAATTTTAGGTTTTGTGTCGCTATATATAATTTAAATAAATTAGAATAGATATATCCCACTATAAATCAAAATATTACGTTTATAACTCCCAGCACCTTTCCTGTATCCACAGTATCCTTTAACTCAATCCACCCCCTTGAAACTAGATCACTCCATTCTGACCTTTATATTCCTTGCCACATAAACAAAACTTTTGATGATTACATTATTGTCCGTTTTACTACTATCAGGAATTCTTTGCCAACCCATATCCTCCATGCTGCTGATCTCTATCCTCATTCATATCCCCACTTTTCCAATACCTCCCTTCATCCCAAACAGACGCTTAACTATTGTGATATTTCATTTCTAAAAAACATACTTTGAATAAAGTAAAATGATTATTTACTGCCTTAATTTTAATTTTATTAATAAATTCTTTTTTTTTTCTACACTATTGTCTACAGAGAATTAAAAAAAATAAAATTGTATAATAATTCTTCTTTGTTTTCTCACTATTGTAAATAATGATAAATTATGTTCTTAATGATGGAGTACTAGAGACTATATGATGGAGAAGTTGTTTGAGAGTGCGGTCACCAAGAAAACACGGCAATAAAACGAAACCTATTTTATTTGCGTGCCGAAGTTTCGGCCTACATTTTGGGTCTTCATCAGGGCTGATTCTATGAGAGTTTCTCAAGAAGTCAATGTCAATTAAATAATAGTAAATAAATGGAGGCTGAAGGAGAGGCCACACAATAAGGAGCATATATCATGCTCCAACTTAATTATAATAATTTTACCGAATATTAAGAAAACAATATCTAATCAGATCTGAAAGGAAAATCAGGATTCATCGTGTGTAGCGATTTAAAAAGCCAAGAGATCCCGATGTCGATTTATTTGCCGAGGAGTTGAAAACACGTGTCTAAGTTTGCCAAAGGGAGTTTACGTGTTGGTGTAAGTTTGCTAGAGCCACTTTCAACGCTTCCCCTAAGCAGATTTGTAAGCAATACACTCCTTTCGATAGCAATTCATTCTACGGAGTTCCTCCAAAGGCTCAATTTCAGTTTCACACATCTTGTAACAGCTTCTAAACACTTGGCCTCATACATACTCTTGAATAGTATAGTATACTAAAAATAAAGACAGTATATCCATATACATTTTTGATCGTAAAATTTCATTTTAAAAACTTTCATCCTCACACAAGACTGAAACGAAAAGAAACTACTCGAAGATACCGATTACTACAACACTTACTCGACAAACCTTTAAAACATCCAGTATATTACAAAAGACTCATTTACATCACTATTATGAGAACTATTTGGACATATAGAATCGAGCCTTGGGGCTCTACTAAACCATCTAATTCCTTCCGCATCGAATCCTTACAATCCGAAATCCTTCGCACAATATTGAATGCCCCTTATTTTGTCGCAAATCAATTTCTCCGTAATGACCTAAACATCCCATTTGTTGCAGACGTATCTCGAGATAGATACACCTCCTTTCATTCTGAATTCCCTGCCCACAAAAGGCGATTGAAAAGAAGGTGGCTTCGAGAACTACTGCCTTAAAATAGTGAAGTGCTACCACTTGGTAGACTTCTTCATTCTGCATATTTACTCATTGTGTTGTTGACTGCCACGCGCGTTTACAGTAAAATCTACTTTAGGTCCTATTGTAATATTATATAAAAATATTATATTCTACACAAAATTATAAAATTTAATAAAAAGAGATGAAAAACCGATAAAACTAACTGAGCTGCAGATAATAATGTAATAGATTATTTAATAAAACACACTTTTCTATCAAAACTTAATGTAATCAATTCTTTAATTTTTTTTCCGCTGAAAATTCATAAATTGATGTTAATAATGGAGGTAAGTGAAAATCGTGTGTGGTGCATTCTAGATTTTACATCTCTGGAACCCTATGCCTCAGTCAGAAAATTTATGTCCTACATAATGTGATTTTCGTCGTACATAGGTGTACTATTTTAGTGTGTAGGTATTTTAAAAATTTTCTTACTTTTTAAATCTAATTTAACTTATAATTATTCATGACCTTGCTTGTAAATGCCACTTAATTGGAACATGTATTTGGTACTGCACCAGAACATGCATTAACACTGAGCATTGTGGCAATCTGAAAAACATTATTAATAAAAATCCTTTATCTGTTAACCTTAGAATTCTCTTTATTGGTTTCAAACATTTTCTATCAGCCCCTTTTGAAATATATGGAAAATAAGTGAAACATTATACAATTTATTAATTTTAGAGAAAAGAAATCGAAAAATGCATGATGCGTACACCTAAGTTTATTTTTATTTTTTACAAATAGTTATTCACCTGCTTTTTCATAACACTAATACATTAAGATTAACAACATCTACATATTTTTACTTTCACTTTCTATATATAGTAAGGGGAAGTAATGCGATCGTGAAAATTTTCGAATTCCAGTTTTCAACGGAAATACACGTTTTAGGGTCCCCTGAGTCCAAATAACCAAGTCCCGCAAAAAGGTCTGTGTGGGCGTGTGACAGTGTGTGTGTGTGTGTGTGTGGTAACTCCCGGGCGGAAACGGTAAGTCCTATGAAACTGAAATTTCATATTTAAGACAACTATACGCCCGAGACGTGACAAAACTTTTTTCATCAAAATGAGTTTACCACAAGAGGCACTTTGTACCATGCATTTTGCACCTTTTTTCGATTTTCTCAAAAACAGTTCAGACGATTTTGATTAAACTCGCTATATAGATGTAAAATTTAATGGGCTTTAATATCATGTAGGTTTTATTTGGATAAAAATGGTCTGACAGGGCTTAAATGCCGATATTTTAAATTTTCTTCCTCTTTTAATTTTCTTCTTCTTAGTACCTTTAATTTTGTAGATTCAATAATAATAACTAGATTATCTTGTTAACGGTGATGAAAAACTGGTAAATATATAAATTGAATAAATTCGATACCCAACTAAAGGAGAAAACAGAAAAAATATATAATAAATATATAATAAAATAAACTTTATTTACATTTTTACATATTGACAAAATATTTATAAATGATTACGGATGAGACATCCTTACAATCATCAAATGTTTGGTTCATTTGGTAGTTATAATCTAATCATCTAATCTATAATTAGTGGTAAAATTAAATTGTGATTATATAATGTTGTAGGAAAAATTATACAAAAACCTACTAATAAAAACAGATAACACAGTTGATAATATAAAATTAGAAATTAAAATAAACTAGCATTAAGTTAGTAACACATGTTTAGTTCTTTTATGAATGTAGCGTTTTAGAGATGCTTTATTATAGTTACCGATTTCCTTTATTAATGGATTTTTGGAGACTGGTGTTTTACTGAAGTAAGAAGCTGTTTGATTATGGACAAAATGTTTAATTGTTGGAAGCTGTAAGTCCTGGAGCATGGATGATATTTTAGTGTAGCGGGGGTAATTATTAATTATCCGCATTGATAGATTTTGAATCCTTTCAAGTTTTTGGTAGTTAGTCAAGCAGGTTGAGCTCCAGACTGGCGAGGCGTATGTAATTAACGGGCGAATAACTGATTTGTATATTATTAATTTGTTATGAGAGCTCAAATGGGATTTTCTGTTGAAGTATGGAAACATTTTAAATATTAATTTTTTGGCTTTATCAGTTTTTCTATTGATATGATCTGTGAACGTAAGAGATTTGTCTAATGTTATGCCTAGGTACTGTACGGATTTTGACCAAGGGATGAGAGCTGAATTTATCTTGATTTGGTGGTTTATTTGTGGGCGACGTTTAGTGAAAAGAATTGCTTCAGATTTGGTGGGATTAATTTTCAATTTCCATTTTATGCAATATTTGTGAAATTTTTTAAAATATAGTTGAAGGCGATTCACTATTGTATCTATGCGATATGATGATGTATACAATGCTGTATCATCAGCGTATAATGACCTCGTCACAAATGGATGGGCTGGTAAATCAGAGATGAACAAATTAAATAGGATTGGAGATAGGCAAGAGCCTTGAGGAAGACCCGCTAAGATGGGGAGTGTGTCGGAAGTAGATGTCCCAACTTGAATATAGAACTGTCTATTTGTTAAACAGGAGTGAATGATGTGAATCAGGTATGGTGGGAAGTTGAATGCGATTAATTTGTATATGAGCCCGGAGTGCCAAATGGTATCAAATGCTTTTTCGAGGTCTAGAAGGAGCATGCCGGTATGTTTGCGTTCGTTAAAGGCTTTTGTGATGAAGTCAGTAAGTCGTGCTAATTGGTCAATAGTGCAGTGGTGATTCCTAAAACCAAATTGTTCATCTATTAGGAGGTTCTTTAGTCTAATATGCTTGTTAATTCTTTTGAGAATTAGTTTTTCCAGAATTTTAGAAAGTATATTAAGTAGACTTATAGGTCTGTAGTTCGAAACATTACTATGGTCTTTATTCGGTTTTTTTATTACTATAGTTTTGGAAGTTTTCCAGACGATAGGGAAGTAGCTATATCTCAATGTGCAATTAAATACTTTAGTTAAAAGATAAATCGATTTTCGGCTTAGATTTTTAATAACTAAAGAGGGGATGCTGTCATCACCTGGGGCTTTTTTTGGCTTCAGTTCTTTAATGATATTTGCGACTTCTTTCGGAGAAATGGAAGAGAAAAAATATTTTTTTAATGCAATTTTTCGTTTTTGAACATAAGAGCAGTAATATACATGTATGATATACCGTTGGAAAGCTAAAGATTTTAGAAAAAATATCATCTCATACACAAGCTTTTAAAAGTTAATAGAGAGTGATGAAATGAACATAAAACTAACTGATTATTTTAGATAATAATATAATAGATTTTTTAATCAAACACATGTTTCTATAGAAATTTAATTTGATTAATTCCTTAATAATTTCACGTATTTTTTTATCTCTAACTGTATTTGAAAATTCTTTTATTGATTTTAAAAATGGAGGTAAGTGAAAGTCGTGTGTTGCCCGCACCAGATTTTTTCTCATACATTTTATATTGAAATCTTAGAACCTAATTTTGTTTGAAATATGTTTCTGTGATTTTTATATTGTTGTTTGAAAAATATTTTTTTGACACGATAATAAACAAATAAAGTAACTTGAACTATACTTTACTAGTTTCCTTTATAGTCTCTATAAATCTTCTAGAGACGACTGGTTTATCGGATGAAGACGTCTGTCTCTTCCTTAAGTTTGAGAACAATAAAGATAAAATCGTTCATTTCTCAAGTGCCGTTCTCTAGAGTGTTAAATTATTTTGATAGTGTTTATTCAATTATCTTTTAGTTGTTTATTCACATAATTACAAGTTATATATTTTTATTAGGGTAATTATCGCACTTTTGAATAAGGGTCACCTATGGAGTATTATTTACCATAACAGTCTTATTTTAAATCTAAATGATTAAAGGTAGTTTATAAGGAAAATTTAAAATATCGACATTTGAACCCTGTCATACTATGTCAATCAGAATTAAACTTGTATAAAAAATATCATATTAAATCCATTTTACATCAATATAACCGTGTTTGACCAAAATCGTTATGAGAAAATCATAAAAAAGTGCAAAATGCCTGGATAAAGTAAAACATAATACACAAATAAAAGTTGGTGTAACATCGGTGTATAGTTTTCTTAAATATGAAATTTCAGTTTCGTTCGACTTTTAATTTTCAGGCTAGACTAACCACACACACATACCCCTTTTTGCGGGACTTGATTATTTAGACTCAAAGGACCCAAAAATTTGAAAATTTTCATAAATACTTTACATTAAATTTCATAAATAGTTATGTGAAAGTAAAAATAAAAATAATATTAATTTTATAATTTTTAAAGCACTCATTTTTTTCTTCCAAGATTCTTTTTGTTCTTATAATAAAAAATTTTGATTTCACATAAACAGTCCTTTGTATTCACATTGTAAACAAGCCATATATTCACTTAATTTTATTTTTACTTTTCCATATACATATATGAAATACATAGTAAGGGAAAGTATTGCGATCGTGAAAATTTTCGAATTCCAGTTTTTAAACGAAATACACGTTTTAGGGTCCCCTGAGTCCAAATAACCAAGTCCCAAAAAAAGGTCTGTGTGTGTGTGTGTGTGTGTGTGTTTGTATGTGGTAATTCTAGCGCAAAAATGATAAGTTTATTAAAGCTGTAATTTCATATTTTAAGAGCGTCTATGCCTGAAATGTTACATCAACTTTTTCATTAAAATCAGTTAACCAGAAGAGCCACTTCATACCATGCATTTCGCACCTTCTTACGAATCACTCAAAAACGGCTCTAACGATTTTGATTAAACTCACTATGTCGATGAAAAATTTGATTATAAGTATTATTCTGATTGAAACTGTCTGACAGAGCTTAAATGGCGATATTTTAAATTTTCTTCCTCTAATGTACCTTTAATTTTATAGACTCAGAAAAATTGCTCATACCATCTCATTAAGATTGATAAATATACAAGTTGAACGAATTTGATAACCAACCAAAGGAGAAAATAGCTAACGTATCTTTGGTATTTTTTTTTTTTTTTAAGCTATGAAAAGCAGCATTGGTGTAATATACCGTTGGAAAGCAAAATATCTTAGAAAAAACATTATCTTATTTACAATGTTGTAAAAGGTAATGTAAAGTGACAAATAGGGAATAAAATTATTGCTGATAATTATATGTAACTATTTAACATTACTATTTTTTAATCTAAGTCATATAGATTTCCAACGAACCTGAATTAACTTTTTATTTAAAATAACATTAAAAATTTTAAATTTAAGTTTATTTAGTTGTTTTTATATTATTTTTAACAGGCGTGGTGAGTGATAGTCGTGTATTGTTCGCACCAGATTTTTTTTAGTTCTGTATGTATTAATATAAAATGTAAAAATCAAACACTACAGGTGAAAAAAAAAATTAAACGGTGAAGGTGTGAGAGGGCTTATCCATCAAGAGAAGATTTGTAAGAGCGGGTAGATAGGGCTGATTTATTTGCTAGATTCTCGGCCCATTCTGAGGGTCTCGCTGCGAGCCTCTATCTCGTGGCCTCAGATACTGTCTACCCTCTTCAACACTCTTTCGCTAAATTGATTTCATTCTCCTTCGTCCCCCGCTCCGGTGGAGGTCCTATGTAAACAATATTTCAATGCGTTCGCAGTTCGGCCCGGAAATTTATTAATACCCCGATATCTTCCAAAAGACATCTTGAGAGGCTCGTAAACTGGAGAGATAACATTCAAGAAGAGAGTGGGCCCTTTAAGATATTTTTCGGAGAGCGGGAGAAGCAGAAATGGCGTAGTTTAATTAAAAGTTGGCTTGATGGAGGTATTTTTCTCTGCTAGGGCAGGCGTTCCCCAATAAAGGTTACTTAGCCCCATCATTACAATTTTTCTCTCAGTTTCTCGTTTTAATCCACTAAAATATAACTGCTATTAATAATAGAAAATTGTAAGAGAAAGGAACTTAAATAGACAAACCCTCATAAAGAAAGTTTAAAATAAAAATACCTTGTACTTCAGTTAATTCTAATTTATTTAGTTTTGCTGAGCTTGGCAATATCCCTGCTATAAAATTTTATATTAAAACAATTAGATGAGGAAGATGGTTAGGAGTGCAGTCATCAGAAAGAAAACACATTAAAAAGTAATACTTGTTTTAATTGTGTGCCGACGTTTCAGCCTACATCGTGAGCCTTCATCGGGGTGACCCTGAGACGGTGTCTAAAAAAGTCGTAATCATCTTCCTTATCTAATATTCTCAACGGTTAACTAAACTCCATCATTATATTAAAAAAGGAATAATGCTCTCATGTTCAAAATTTCATCAACGATTGGGAGGTTGATTTCCAAAAGGTAATATAGTACCATTCTAGGATATTATACAGCACCGAAATCTCGCATTACTATATTATTAAACCAACATATTTTATTCTTTTCGCATTAGAATCTATAATTGTTTTTTTACGATATTAATAAAACTATATAAAACTTATGAAATGAAATGTTTTTTTTTTTTTTTTTGGATTTGGAACGAAACAAAATGTGTAATTAGAACCTTTAGAAAATAATAGCACTTTTAATTCACGTTTTTAAAGGACTTCAGTGTTCATTAGATACAATGAAATAGAATATTTAGATAAAACTAAATACAAATATGTCAAAATAACAAATGCGTAAAAAATGTCCTTTAGTGCTTTTTGGAAATCAACGGCTCAATTGAGACGTTGATTTCCATAAGGTACTATATCCATTCTAGGAAATTTTACAGGAGGCGCGAAAATAACTAAATATTTTATTATTAAATTAGCTAATTTGATTATTTTACCATTTAAATCCAGAATTGTTTTTTTAGTATATTAATAACATCATATTAAAGATATGAAATGAGATGTTTTGGTATGATTTGGAACGAAATTAAATGTGCAATTATTTCCTTTAGACAATAAGTAGATTTCTAAAATGCGTTTATAAAGGGATTGGGTGTTCATTAGATAAAATCAAATAGGAGATTTAGATATAACTAATTGATGAGAATACAATTATGTAAAAAAATCAATTTTGTAAAAAATGTCCTTTAGTACTTTTTGGAAATCAACGGCTCAATTGTTGGTACGATTAGACTAAAAAAATCAATTTTATAGCAATTATTATTATAGAAGAGTAAATATAATTATGAATGTAGTAGTAGGAACAATCTCTTTTCTTTTATAAATAATAAATAAAAATATAAAGAAAGAGAAGAGATTGTTCCAACTACTACATTCATAATTATATTTACTCTTCTATAATAATAATTGATATTAAAATATTAATAATATGGAAATGGAACACCATATGGGAAGAGCTAGAAGAACATTAAATTTAGAGCTAAAAACAATTCTGAATAGACATAACGAAATGATTTTTTTAATAATCTGAAGATGAGGCATATAAAGTACCTCGAAACGTTATAATCAAGTTTTATTTATGTTATAATAAATAAAAATATAAAGAAAGAGAAGAGACTGTTCCAACTACTACATTCATAATAAATTTTATTTTTCCTATTTATTTATTACTGAGATTTACAACTGTATTTGAAAATAAAAGTGAGAAAATCAGTTAAGCATGAGACTTCTTTCGCACGACCTTCCTTCTTATACCACGCTTAAAGTCAGTTTATGTAAATTTTGTGAATTATTTTAACAAATTTCTCCGTTTCTTATGTAAGGACCGATTGGTAGACAGTGCTCTAATCGTCATTATAGTTCCTTTATTGTTTATTCATTTAGCTTCTGTTTTCGTTGTTGTGGCTAATAGTACGATGCTACAGAAGGAGTCCTAAATTTTCCCTATCCAGGTTTAATTAGGAAAGAAATCTTTAACGAGTACCAGACATCGAACAGACTTTTACGTACCCTCCGAAGGACGGCAAAACTAAGGATTTTTTATTCTAATTAAAAAATCCTAGGAACACTTCCTGGTATCGAGCCTTTATCATACAGGATATAATATTAGCCACTACATCACAGGCATTAAACAAAATTTATATAAATAAACATAAAAATCAGTTTTTATGTGTTTGTAAAAATAATTTTCCATTATTTTAGATGCTTAAATTAATACTCTGAATTTTTTTTATATTAAGATTTTAGAAGTGGTCACAAGTCTCAGATTTTATATATGTTGTACTGCACTTTAGTATTGGGTTGTCTCACATGAAATGTCCGTTTTTATAGTTTCTGAAATACAGAAAGGATTTTGCAGGTCTCTGTTGTTTTCTTCCGAATGTTTACATATTTAAAGTAAACAGTTACTAATCCTCTACTTTTTTATTATAAACATTAGCTTCCCAATCAATTACCCACTTTTTATTATACCTCCAAATATGAACATGGAAACACGCGATTTTCGAGTAATATTTTTGTATAAGTTTAAACTCGGCCATTCAGCAGCTGAGGCCGCTAGAGATATTTGCAAGACGTTTGGGGAAGGGAGTGTTAATGAACGGACCATTCGCCGTTGGTTGGCAAGTTTTCAGCTGGGGATACCGACTAAGGAAACTTGCCCCGAGGAAGACCTCCGTTCGTAATAGACAACGATGTCCTCAAACATACAGTAGAAGGAAACCCCTACCAAACAGTTAAAGGACTCTCAGCACAACTAAATGCAAGTGCATCTACCGTTTCCAGACATTTAAAGTGTATTGGGGAAGTAAAAAAGCTCGATACATGGGTACCTTATGATCTCACTGAGCGGCAGAAAGAGCCCACCATATTCTTCCGACTTGTCTCCAACAGATTACCACCTCTTCAAGATTTTAGACAACTTCGTCAAAGGAAAACTTTTTGAAAATAATGATCAAGTGAAAAGTACGTTTTCAGATTTTGTTTCACTTCAAAGCTCAGAGTTTTTCAGTTCGGAGATAAAAAAAAGTTGGTGTCACGTTGGGAAAAATGTGTAGAAAAAGAAGGTAAACACTTCGAATAAAATTATCGTGTTTCCATATCGTATTTTTAATAAAAATCCTTTAGCTTGAAAACGGACATTTCATGTGACACAACCCAATATAATATTTTTAATTACTTCTCGGAATTAATGCAGTAATAGGTGTTTTGTACGTTTATGTGTGTATCGTGTTATAGTGTTCTTGTCGTAATCACCTATTTTTTGAACGAGTGGGTTGTCGCAAGTAAAAGGTAAGGGAAAAAGATGTTTGTGTCACGGAGCACGTATAGCTTTTAATTGACGGGAGATGTAAATACGCTAACATAGTTTTGACTCGTGTATATAAATGATACTCTGATTTGAATTATATGTTTCGTATATTATATAGTTTAATTTTTTTATTATAAAACCAAAGCATTTATTCATAAAACCAATCAAAATTAAAGAAATATTTTAAGAAACCCCTAAAATAGGCACCATTACAAACTTCTGTACCATTCACAGATTATAATTGATTATAACTGCTTGAAAGGAAACTTTGTTACCGTTATTACACCATCAAAAGAATTCAGAATGAATCTAACAAAAGAGAAAAAGCATATTGAAACTGAATACCATTGATCCGCGAAAGAAATTGAAAGAACTTTTTTAACCAAAGAAAAGAAAGAAAAAAAGTTCTTTTGAAAAGGAAAAGAAAAACAAAGGAAACATTTTCATTCCTCAAAGCTTTTACCGAAGTTATGCCCATGTTCACTTAACAGATGAAAGGGTTTGCACAGTAGAATAATATTGATTACCTTCGCTCCTCGTTACGAAATTGTTACAGTAAATTAGATCTGAAGTCATTATAAACTCTAACAAGAAGGATGACTTATCAACAGTTCGTCAACCTATTTTAGCCAGAGACCTACAAACCTACAATTTCTTATAAAAATTTATTTTAAAGAAATTTACAGCTGTATTACATGATAAAATATATTAAACTTTCTGGCAGAAACAGTTAAAGTATAGAGATATCAGGGTCACAATTAGCTACACGTATTTAGGGGAAATTATTTGTAGTAATGGGTCCGAGAGAAAGGGTATAGAAGAGAGGCTGGTCAAGATGGAAAGACTTAGCTTTGCCACCAGTGGCCTATACTGTGAAAAGGCTCTTTCAATAAGAGCGAAAATAAGGACACGCCTGTCAACAGATTATTCTTTATAGAATGGAGATCTTCCAGCTTAAGGAAACTTTTGGAAACAGAGAGGAAGATTTATCTACGGTCATATGGTATGAATTAGCCCGAGCAGAATAAATGAATCTATGAAAAAATATAAAGGGACCGGGGGGGAGAGGAGGGGTACATTCAGCAGAGGAAAGAAACAGTTGAGATTTTGAATCTCAAATCAGGATGGTCTCAATAGAGATGAATATAAGGAAAAATTAAGGAAGATAGAGGTCCTTGTGGGTGCCAAAGAGGTGAGAAAGGGGAGGGTATGGAGAGAGGAACAGAGAATAGTTCAGTCTGAAAGGATGAAGAAGAGGTGGGAGGAGAGGAAGAGAGGGGAATGTGTTGGCAAAGTTTGGAGAATATGATATTGGCGTGATTTATTATCGCGGCTAAAAAAATCTGGTGCAGGAAAACACGACTTTCACTTACCTCCATTTTTAAAACCAATGAAAGAATTTTCAAATACAGTTAGAGATAAAAATGAGTAAAACTATTAAAGAATTAATTGAATTGACACCTTGAAAAAGGTGTTTCATTAAAAAATCTATTATAGTATTATCTAAAATAATCAGTTAGTTTTATCTTCTTTTCATCATTCTCTATACACTTTTAAAAGCTTGTGTATGAGATAATATTTTTTCTAAAATCGTTAGCTTTTCAACGGCATATCATACATGTATAACTGCTCTTATGTTCAAAAAAAAAAAATTGCATTAAAAAAATATATTTGTCTGTTTTCTCCTTTAGTTGAGTATCGAATTCATTCAATTTATATATTTACCTGTTTTTTCGTCAGTGGTAACAAAATAATATATAGTTATTTTTATAGAATCAACAAAATTAAAGGTACTTTAGAGAAAGAAAATTTAAAATATCGGTATTTAAGCCCTGTCAAACCATTTTTATCCGAATGAAACCTAAATGATATTAAAGCCCATTAAATTTTACATCGTTATAGCGAGTTTAATCAAAATCGTCGGAACCGTTTTCGAGAAAATCGAAAAAAGGGTTCAAAATGCATGGTATAAAGTGGCTCTTCTGGTAAGCTTATTTTGATGAAAAAGGTTTTGTAACGTCTCGGGCGTATATTTGTCTTAAATATGAAATTTCAGTTTCATAGGACTTACCGTTTCCGTCCGGGAGTTACCACACACACACACACACACACACACAGACCATTTTGCGGGACTTGGTTATTTGGAGTTAGGGGACCCTAAAATGCGTATTTCCGTTGAAAACTGAAGTTCGAAAATTTTCACGATATCAATACTTTCCCTTACTATATATAGTAAGTGAAAGTAAAAATAAAATAAATAAATACATTAAGTAAATGTTTAAAAGGGATCATATGGGCTTGATACAGGCGTGGGAAGAAACTTCCCAGTAGCAATTCAGTGTTTATTTAAAGTAGTTGGTGCTTTTGGAATTAAAAATTTTATAAAAATTTGCATAACTATTTTTTTTTATTTAAACTAATAAGCTAAATAAAAATGTTGTTCATACCTACAAATGATGTAGTCTGTCAAAAACGTTACAATTTCGAAGGTAAAAAAAATTTACACAAACACAGAGTATATACCCTAGCCAAAATACATATCAATGTCAAATATAACTAGAAACTAATTTACAAAGAACTAGTAAAGACTTATAAAATAGAAAAAAGAAGGGAAAAAAATAATAACTTCATTAAGTAATTTAAACGTGTTTAATTTATGTTAATGATATTATTACATAAAAGATGTTTAAGCAAGAGTAAATATTATCTTCTGAGAAGGAAAGGTAAGTGGAATTAATTTTATTTGGGAAGAGGTTTTCATTCTGGCATGGCTATACAGCTAAATAATAAACGAATGTCGTTAAATGGTCTTTTGAATATGAATAATGAAATATTCTAAATTAATCTTTTCAAACGTCCATCTTGTTAATTTATAGTACTCATTAACGGTCAGATTAATTAATGAATTAGCTACAAATATTAAATATTAAGCTAAACTAATCAGAAGTAAAATCTAATTCATTGCCATACTTTTCTCATAATGTATTGTTAAAAAGAATAATAAAATTGACAAAATAGAATGATAAATTAAAAAAAAAACTTTATAAAATTATATGTTTTAATAGGTAGATAATTATAATACATATCAGCAATAAACATGTCGAAAATTAAGAGGATAAATATTGCAACTAGTTATTAATATTTATTTAGTTGTTTTATCACCTTTATTTAATTCTTATATGGAATGCACACTTAAGTTCACTTCAACTATTCTTTAAATAGTACTTAATATATCTCTTCACTTAGTGATTTAAACTTTTAAAAATTATCGACTTGTTATAAATTATTAAAAAATAAATAATTCATAAACCATCAGATATCCGAATGAGGAAAATTTGAGAGTCACTAATTAACTTTCCGAGTAGCTATTTGAATAGCAAAGTATCAAAATGAAAATGGTGTATATTAAAACATTTAGCTGGCTCATTTTCAATCTGTATATGACTCTGAGAAAATAATTGTTATTTGTAAATTAATTTAACGTCACTTTCATGCTGATGAGTCTAATAATTTTATAATAATAATGGCTAATAAACGATACTACAGTGGAAGTCCTAAATTTTGCCTATCTTGATTTAATTAGGAAAGGGATTTTTAACGAGTGACATTGCACATGCTCAGGAGAACCATTCGAAGGACTTGAAATGTTTCATTAGATTCATCTTCGGGGTCCCTAGGCGCTCCAGCGTTTCTGACAGGTATGCCGAGTTGAAGTGGCTCAATCCTGTTTCCCGGCGAAAGTATTTCTTGGGAGTTTTTCTATTCCGTACTTTCAATACCAAAAATCCATCCTACATTCTTGACCTACTCATCCCTTGTTCATCGGTACTTAATTTAGTTTAATACAAGATCCCAGTCCACTAACCTATGTATTCCTTTTCATCAAACATCATCCTTTAAAAAATCATTTAGGCCACATCGTTCTGGAATTCCATACCTACCTCTATACGCAAAGCACCTTCTTTAACCTCATTTAAAAGCAAACTGTTCCTTCATCTCCTCAACCATCCATCTTCAGATTGATTGTAAACAAAACGCTAGATTAGTGGTCATGTCACATTTTAAAATGAGGACCACAACAAATATGAAAACCATGTTTTAGATATATATTCATCTTTCTCTTTCTTTCTTCTGTTTTTCTCGGTGATCTTATTATACCATAAGAAGCACAATAGTAATATATCTTCAGATACACATTCATGATTATATAATTATAAACATATATGCATACTAAGTAATTATAGTTATTTATTTAACTTTATTTATTTTTATTTTTAAATAATATTATATCTTAAGTTTGTATTTCTTTTATTTTTTTGTTTCTGTGCCAGACACAAGTCAAAGTTTTGTACTTTTCTGTTATTCTTAGGGGACTGAAGGTCCCAGAATAAAATTTACTTTCTTTCTTTCTTTCAAGGAGACTATTATCAAAGATTTCTTACTCACTTTGAAAACTTATGGGGCCAACTGCCGAGTATGAACAATTGGCCATAGGCATAAAAGACTGTTATGATGACCACTAAACCACAGGTGACATCCCACGATCATTAGTAATATCCACTGTAATGACTTCAGTTGAGGAAGTTCGAAAGACGCACACCTTCTGTTGGAGCAGGTAATGGCTACGAATCTAACAACCCGTAATAAATTCTCAATAAACAATTACATGGAATATTGATAGGATAACGAGGAAGAAAGCAGTCACACATCTGTAAGTTTCCCTCGATAAATTAGACTAAATTGGTCGCTAAATCATCCGGAACGAAAACTATTTATGTAAAGGTAATTCCATTAAGGGGCAGATGGGAGGCATTAGCCCCACTCCCTCTGGTAACTACACTGTAGCTAGCCTTTAAGAAGGAATGAGGTTTTATCATAATTCTGATTTATTGTTAATCGATAAATATCTAAATGGTGTAATGGTTTTAACTACAAGCAATATAGGTTCGATGCCTTCGTTTACGAAAAAATAATTATTAGGGTAAAGTTCAGAGGTTTTGAAAAATGTGATTCCTTTTTTACTAGGAAAAACTAAAGATCATTGTTAGGTCTATCTCTAACTAAAGAAATTGAGGTTCGGACTGAAGGACGGACTGATGTATACCTGAATATATGAATACAGATTTCAATAGAAATTTTTTTTTATTTTATTGGAAACTAAAAAGTATATCAATACAGAGTAAACAATAAAAATAAATTATTCAAAATTTTCAACTTTTGCCTTGACACAGTCATTTAATTTTCATGGCCACTCATCAATAGCAGCGCGAAGCGATTCTTGAGGAAAGCGCTCAACTGCACGGACCAAAGATTGTTTAAAGGCTTTCCAAGTTAGGGTATGCTCTCTGCCATACTAATCTTCCAAATCTTTAGATCAATATAAATATGCTGTAAGAATCCATTTATACTTTATTCACAAGAAATAAAATAAATAATAATTCTATACGATATTTTGTCTAGTTGCAGATGACAAGTTACAGATGGTTATTACCTCCTATTTGAAACGCTTTGTTTTTTGGAACATTCAAATTACAAGGACGAATATTTTTGTGTCATTGTATTTTTAATACTAGACAATAACATTAGAAATCAATTCAATACAATCCAGAGAAAAAAATGTTTAGGAAGCATTTTTCAGTAAACAACTTAAAATTTAGTAAAACAACTTTTGTAATATAGTAATATATGTTCTTTGACAATTTTACAACAGATAACGTAGGCTAGGATTCGAAATAGGGTAAAATACAATAAAGTTTTGAAAATGCTTTTAAATAAGCAATGGCCTAATACTAGAGTGATTATATACTACAAACTGTCTCTGCTTGTAGTTCTAATTCGGCCGGGGTATGTTAAAATTTCTTTCAAAGCTCTCCCAGGTAATAATACTTGCCTCTCCCACCCTGGTGAAATTAGGTGAGTAATATGTAGGATAATTTACCGTCTTTAATATAATTGTTTTTTCAAAGGAAGTTTAGAAAGAAAAAACTCTTTAGGCAGCAAAATAAGCTAATGTGTGTGTTAAAAAGCCTTTTAATTATAAGATAACGATTTCATTTTAGAGAAATTATAGGGTAGCTTAGTACGTGCTTTACCGGGTTCTAGAATCTCGGACACTCCTAAGCCGGCTTGGGTAGAAAATTTATCTTCTCTCCTACCTGAGACCTAACAATCGATCCTGGTCTATGAAGCCATACAACCAACTGGATATTAAATTTTGATATTCTGCGTTTTCGGACAAAACGTAAATTTTAAATAATACAACCAAAATGTCTATACATATTATTTCAACATTTCAAGATTGACAATAATAGGATACATGACCAACATTTCAGGGCCATACTAGAACGTCAGGGACACACTAAAAGTAAATATATACTACCTTAAAATCAACAATTTCAGAATTCTATGTTACATTTGACTAATAATAATAATAATTTAAAACAACAATTATTCGCAATTAGGACGTTGACTAAGCCATCCATAAAGATGGGTAAGTCTCTTTTCCTTTATAAACTCTTAACTCACTCAAAGTCTCGTTTTTTATTAATTTTCAAGATTTATTTCAACTCCTTTCTGCAATATTTATTGAATGTTTTGGAATAACAAAAAATTAAAGCACAACTTTATCATATTATCAGTTTTTTTAAATTTAATATATATATATATATATACAAAATTAATAGAGTTAGGGTGATTTTCAGAAAAGATCTTTTTAGCCGCGAAACGGACTTCAAATGGTTGCAAAACTAAAAGTATTTGCCAGAAAAATGTTTTCATTCACAGCTTTTTATACAGGGAAGAATAGAGGGTAAATTGTTTTCAAACAAATCATGAAAATCAAAACATTTGAGTGGAGAAATTAATGAAAATTGGACAATTTCAAATGTTCTCATAAAATAGTAATATATTTTAAATAATTAATAACTATGATAGTTTATAGAATTATAAACAACTTACCATTTATGTTAACAACTTAGTTAAAGTTCGGTACATAAAATTATTTCTAAATCGTGCGTACTAAATGGAAGAATATAACTTACATGATTCTGTGCAGTTAATTATTACAACCTCCCTCTTTACCAATAACATATGTTGATAAGCTTATGAACTTACAACAACTCCATATAAACTCGTACAATTTCTTTAATTGAATATCAACTTTAAATCTTGCTCTTTCCAACGGTATATTATACGTCTATATTACTACTAATATTTCAGGAATATTTTTTTTTACGAATTAGTTAGAGAAAATTGGTTAGAGTGTATTTTACTTTCAAGCCCTCCGGAAACAATGCCCTAAATTATAGTAAAAATCTATCAAAATCCGTCCAGTGGTTTAGGAGTTTGCGGAAACCTAAATCGCGTTATTATTTTATATATACAGATGATATGATGATAATATGTAAAGTAAAAATTAATATACCATTGAGTAAAAGTAAAAGTGAAATGCTAAAAATTTAGCATCTTTCAACCATACTCTTCTGGATATTTGTATGTGAAGGGAAGAATTACTTCCTACTCAGGGTGATTTATTTTCATTTTTCTTCCATTCATCATTTAGGCTAGAACAAGGAGATGGGAAGAGGGTGGAAGAGGAGAGGAAGAAGAATCCTAAAGGAACAAAAAAAAAAAAAAAAAAGATAAAAAGAGAGAATGGATATCTACGAAGTAAGGATCCATGATGGATGGCCTTAATGCCTATCCATTTCTATTGATTTTTCACAAATTACCGCATATTCATCATAGCCTAGACCGCCTGTGGTAGAACCTATATTCTTCCACTCTGCGGTCTACGAGGAGACTTATAGTCTGGTCTATAATCTATAATCTGTTTCTCGTCGACTTACGTGTAACGTTTACCTTGTGTAAAATAGGTCTTTTGTGAGGAATCGGTATGGTTGATAGTTCAGCCAATGCGTATACATAAGGGATATAAGTTTACATTTTGGCTCAGAAATATTTTCTTATTTAATTTATATATGTATATTTCCATACTTGGATTGTATGTATCTTAGAGACGTGAAGCCCAAGAATTTTAGAGGGGGGAACAATTTTTTTCTTCGTCTGCTGCATGGTTTATTATTCAAAATCATTATAAAAAATTAAACTAAAACATACATATCCCACGTGTTTTATAATAATCTATTATTAAATAATCAAAACTGATACCAATTACTGTTTGAATGTGCCCTAGCATATCAACTTTCATTTACAAGTTAACTACAGATCTTTCAAAGCTTGTGAAAACAGAGAGCATGACCATATTAAGAACAATTTAAATTATTCCAAAACTGATTTAACTATATCTATAGTAGTCATGATTTATTTTTTTACTTTTTACTTTTTTTTTATTTATGATTTTTATATTTAATTTTTTGTTTATATCTTTCTCTTTAGAGGGTTTTTGTTAATTTTCCCTTTATTGTTTTTCGTATTTGATAAACTATAACTTAGTATTTTAATAATTGCTTACATGTAGAGCGTAAAAAAGTCCATCCGACTATTAAGTTTTATGTAACTTTAATTGGCAATAAAATAATTATCTTATCTTATTATAAAATAATGATAAAACTTGAGAGCATGTACCAAAACCCTCTAATGGAAATTCAATTGGATTCTAAAAGTATTTTATTTAGTTTAAATATTGTTAAATATCCCCTAAACAACATAAGCAAACAATGAGAACTAGTTAAACGTAGCCAACAAACAAAATTAATTTTACTTCAGAGTAATAAATATCGAAAATTTGGTAATGAAACACAACCCGACTATTTCATATAGAATAAAACTCGGATATTAATAAAAATGTAGTCTTACTTCAAAATAATATAAAATATATCACAACGGGAATACCTCATGATAGTCCTTCTTTTGTCCGAGGGTATTAAGAGGGGTAATATATACATACAAGATGCACTGTATATGCTTTTAGCTTTATGTCATTTCACCCTTACAACTTTGTGAATGGGAAGGAAGCATACTATTGGCTATCATAAATGTTGGGTGGGTTCAGACTGGAGAAGCCAGAACCCTCAGAGAAAACATCAACAATGGAGATAGTGCCTTGCAACATCCCGGACCTGGGTGGTGGTGTTATATCTCTGAAGAGAGGATTCCCACAGGCCTTCAGCCCATCAAAGGACTTGATTTGGCTCCACCACTATGAACTGAGGCACCGAGGGTAGCTGGAGCTCCTCTTAGATTGTGGTGTTTCTTGCTGCTTAAAGCGAGGTACATTTGACCATCCGTTGAAGGACGGCGTTCTGGAAACTCTGCAGTCTCTGAAGTTTTGGAGAGTTGAAGTGAGGAGTTGAAGGTAGTTTTATAGAGGTGGCAAAGCAGCGAGAAGAGTGGGTCTTATGATAGCCTTAGAAATCTCTGATTTTAGACAAAACAAGAGAATAAAAATCATGAAGTATTTTATTTGTGAATCGTGCAACTTTGTAAAATATATTAAATTTACGCTTTTACGCTTCCAGTCAATGTATTTTGAGTGGATTCAAAATGTATTATAATAATTAATGAATATGATAAAATAATCTTATTTATCAGGACTACTAAGGTGTTAACCTCCAAATTCTGATAAATTATATCTTCCTGCTGTGAAAGCTGGTGATATATGATAAATTAATATCATCACTTCTAATCTTCCTTACATAATTTAAATTTCTAGTAATTTATACTTGAATTTGTAATAAATGTGTTGAAAAATAGTTTATAGTTACTACATTTTTTACAGTAATTTTCGAAAATTGTGATAAATGATATTTTATAATTTTATTTATATGTGATTGAAAATGTTTAATGTAATTTTTGACAAAAATAGTTGTTATAAAAAAGTAGGCATAAATATGTAACTTTCTTAAATTTGTAATTTTATTTATGTATCACTTCATGTTATTGAGTAACATACACAAACACACACACACACACACACACACAAATATAGATCATTGATTATTCGGACAAAAGGGGATTCTATCTATTCCTCTAAGTACTTTATAAATAGGTTAGGAAAATAACAAAAGTTAAATAACATCAAGCAAAGCATTATAAAAAGTACTGTGTGACAATAAAAATGTCTAATCCAATATACCATTCAGCCATTAAAAAGAACATGAAAGCTAAATTGTTCAATAAAATATAGAAATCTCAGGATTTTATAAAGGTTTGGGCTAATTTTAGATATGAATATACGATAGTCAGAATAACATATAAATTTAGAGATAAATGAGATATTTCACACGCAATGTCTAAAACAACATTAAATCTTCATTTGTACACAAATGCTTAGGAATTAATAGAATACAAACTATATAATCGTTTTACTATGCATGAATACATTTCGCTGCGATTGCTATTTAAATACTCAACTCTAACCAATCTCTTACTCAACATTTCCACATTTTCCAAATGAATTACTCACCAACAGTTGTCATTCGTAAGTACACAAATACTTTCTTACCTGAAACAAATAAAAAAAACATATTAATTATTTCTACATATAAAGAACAAATAGAAAATGATATGGCTCTAAAATAGATTTAAATATTTTTATAAACATTATAATTAAACAAAACATATTTACCATTAATAATAAAATAAAATTGAGACCAGGAAATGAGATTGGTATTACCGAAATGTTGTAAAGTACGAAAACAAGTATATAGACATATACATTTAAATTCTGGATTGTTTTTATGCTTTCTGAACATAAAAAGAAATAGATTAAATAACATAAAAATATACAGTTTGGATATAAATTACAATGCCTTTAAACTTTTAACAATAAAACATATATTTATATGAGTATATATAGTTATTTATTCATTTAATGTCACTTTATGCTACTTAAACTAATCGGGCGAAGCTAAAATCGGAGTCATAAATTTCCTGATAATCGCACATGCTTGGGACCACCTCTTTAAATCCCCTTCAAAGGACCGCAAAACTAAGGATTTATTCTTATGTTTGAACCGGCGCCGGATATCACCATTTTATGTCCTCTCAGAAGGTCTTCATAACTTATTATGATTGAAAAATCCTAGGGACATCTTCCGAGTTTGACCCCGCGATCTAGGGCTTAGGTTTTTATGCTAGCCGCTACACCACAGTGTATATATTTGATCCTCTTTAATTAGAAAAAATACTATATAAAATATTTGTAGTACCAGCTCAGTATTTCACAAAATTTATTATTGTTAGACATAATTAGGGGTCAGTCTGGTAAACAATAGTTTGATTATAATGGTAACGTTTCGGCACAAACATGTGCCATCTGGGCATCAATAAGCCATGCCAAGCTATAAACTCTAGTTAAAACGTCGGCAAAATTAAAATATCGTTTATCTGATTGATTCATGGTCATTTCCAACTATTATAATTATAACAGTCGACTATACATCCTCAATTCAAATTATTTTATTATAAACCAAATTTCACGAATAAAGAGGTTTTATCCGTATAAACTCGGAATATATATTTGTTTTATCCTTCTTTTTTTGAAAGATATCGACGTACACGAGAAAAAGATTCGGATATCTAAAAGTCCTATAGTGTAATCAACAAAGGTAATGTTTATTTGCTCAAAGCCTGTCTTTTCTCTTTCCTATTATTTCTAAAAAAAAAAAAAAAAAAAAATATCTCTACAAAAATTGTTAGTGCTGCATTCTATCAACACTTCACATAGACTAGGTAATACAACGTTGTATTTCTCAGATTCGTAAAAAATCCATTTCTATCCTTAAACAACTCTTCCGTTTTCGTGATTATTTTCCTACAAGTACCCGTCATCTCTTCCTCTTAATCTTAAGTGTCTACTCTGTTACTCCTCCGCTATGATTATGGATGTCTAGTATATGGGAGACTCTCTGGTGATAGCAAGATGAGGCTTTTAAGATTTATTTTAGCCTATTATGATTCCCGAAGAAAATATCCACTTGATACCTACTTCTTCAAATCCTGGAGTGCCAGAAAAGCTTCCTAAATCTTTGACCTCCTCACCCCACGCTCTTTCCTACAAATCCCAAACACAGGATCTGAACCTACCAAATTAAATGTACCTTCTCATATATCTTTTTTCTTTTAAAAGTTCTTAATTATCCATGTCACCATACTTTGAAACCCATTACCCATCTCTCTCCATGAAGTAGCATCCTTAACCACATTCAAAGACTATTTAATTCCCACCTCCTCACAGATCAATCTTCCTCATACATGCAATCTATTTAGACCTAATTATGCACTACTAATATGTTTCTATTTGTACTCTATATTTATTTTTATTTCACTTATTTTAGCAGTCTAGGTAATTATATATCTAAATGAGGCCATACAAATTGGATCTTTTGAGTTATTTTTAATTTTTTTTTTTGTAGGAGACAAAATGTCCCATATTAAAAATTAGTTTCATTCAATTATATCGATTATAAATGTTGCTTGGATGTTCCCACCTGCCTCAAATGAAAAATACAAGCTTGGACTACACAATCCTTTCATCTAAATATTCCTATACATTTGTATTTCGGTTCGCACTGTTTCAATGATCTATCTCTATACTTTACAAACATATTTTTAAAAAAAAATGAGAGCTTACTTAATGCACACAAAAATATTGGCTGAGAAGAGAGAAAAGGAAAAATAACTTGATTTGTTTTAAACGACAGTTTCCGAACGCGGGACATTGATAGATGTATTACAAAGCTGGAGCAAGTGACAAACTACCAACTGCCTCCGGACGAGTCCAAGCACATCCTAACAGGTGAAAAGGGTCGACCATGAAAGAAGAGCCTACAAAAAAGGTTCCGCGTTCATCGGATTGGAAGAGGATTAACGCGATTCGTCAATGAGAGACACGCCAGGCCACCAATCAATAACGCCGGTGATTTACAAGGGCGAGTGCTTGCCTTGGCTGAGGCTGGCACGCGGTGCCTCCAAATTGGTGGAGCGATTGGGATTTGTGGAGGAAGGCACATCGATTCCGCCTATTGTCGAACCAGAGGGAAGGATTGCCCCTGCTCCAATCACGCCTCGCACGGATAAAATCCGCCAATGACGGCGAAGGCGGTTTCTGATTGGCTCTTGGCAGGCATGCGATCCCTCTGGCCAATAGTGATGCCGTAGAGGGAACACTGACACGCACATTCTTTCTTCGCTCCGAAGGTGGAAATATCAACGATCACAAGTTCCTGATGTTCATCAATGTAAATTACTAAACCCAATAAATTGTAATTTTGCCATAAATAATAATGCGATATCGCAATATTTCAAATATAGTCAGAAATCCTTCAATTATGTCCGGAAATTTAAATATTTAAATATGTAGTAGTTAGTTCCATTTTTTTTCTAGTGGCGCGACAAGCTGTGTAGGCCCTAGGCCTCATGTTTGTAAATCCTGGGAATTACACTCTCGTTTCTCTATGCATTTAGTAGTGTAGGGTCATCACTCCCTACGCCTATTTTGTGAGGGGCCCACTATTTGGTGAACGGGTCTCACATACTCGGGGGAGAGGCTGTGAGTGCATTCCTATTATTAATTTAAAAGCCTCTCCGGACTGGGATTCGAACTCACAACCTTTAGCATCGAGAGACTAGCGCCGCTAGCCACGGGCTCCCTAATTCATGATTAACAGTCTTAAAGTCATTTAATATATAACGGAACACTATTCTGTTCTAAAGGATAAAATAAAGACACCACTAACGAATGAAAAAAAATGCTTGACTGTCAGACTTCAAGAGGAATAGCAATGGTTTAATTAGAATATAATTAATTTTTAATAAATAAATATTAAATCTTGGACTAGTTCAATTATTTTGTTAAATCTTGGTAACAAGCTTAATGTAACTTAGTCAGATTAATGCATAATTGTCGTCCTTTTTCAATAAAGGATATATTTAAGAGCAAATTTTCTTCTTTCTAAAAATCTACCTTTAATTTTGTGCATTCGAAAGATTATGTAAAATATTATGTTGATGACATTGATGAACGACGTCTAAATATACAAGTTGGATGAATTTGATAACCAACTAAAGGATAAAATAGCAAAACTATTTTTTATATATTTTTTTATTTTAAGAAAATAATATAGACGTATGAAAATACCGTGGAAAAGAAAGATTTTAGAAAAAATATTATCTGCTACAAAAAGTTGTTAAAGAAATATAAAGTATTAATAAAATAAAACTATTATTCTTCCGAGGTTCTTTACGGATGTGAAACGTGGCCGTTTACTTTGAAGGATGAACAACGGCTTAAGGTTTTCGAAAATAAAGTACTGCGTAAAATATTTGGTCCGAAGAGAGATGAGGCCACGGATAGTTTAGAAGGTTGCACAACACGGAATTGCGGAGCTTGTATCCTGTGAATATAATTTAGATTGATAGCGAGGTAACGAATTCCGAGAAAGTTGGTATTCGCTGAACCGACTGGTAGACGTCCAAAAGGTAGGCCGAAGCATCGATGGGAGGATCCGTTAAGGCTGATCTCGGGGGCTTCATGACGGCGAACATTGGACGAGTCTGTGCAGGCGAAGTTTAGTGGTATCGGCTTCGAACCTGCGGGTTCGGTAAGCCTATTATTATTATTATATAAAGTGACGAATAGGGAATAAACTTATTACTGATTAACAATTTAATGTAGTTATATTATTTAATATAAATCATATGTTTTCAACGAAAATGAATACACGTTTTTTTTTTAAATCAACTAATTTTTTTTAATTAAATTAAATATATTTAATAGTTTTTAAATTGATTTCAACAGTCAAAGTAAGTGCAAGTCGTTTTTTCTTTCTTTTTAAAATTACCAAAGCACAGGTAATTTTTTGGTTAGGTAAGAAAAAACGTGTAATGACTAATATAATAATAAAAATAATGAAAAAAAATATATAGAAATATCTGAAGTTATTTTCTTGGAGTCCCTGCTTATTTCCAGAAAGAAATGTGTGAGACTAGGTTGTGTGAGTGGGCACACCTGTAGTATTTATAAAGGCTACAACCCTTTAATTTTATAGCCTTCGAAATTCGCCTTTACTGTTCGCAAAGTTGTTTACTAATAAGGGATTATTTACTACATGCAATGGTTTCCTACATGCGATATTAGTCTACATGCAACGCCTTGCCTATGAATCTTAAATCTTCTGATATTCCAATTCAACTAACATTACACCGTTGATTGACTAAGGGGTTTTCTCATGTTAATCAAGTAAAATTGTTGATAAACATAAGATATTTTAACAATTTAATCATTATTACTTAAACTTAACTACATATTAAATTTACAGTCAGGGTAAGTATTGCGATCGTCAACATTTCCGTATTCTTGTCAATATCGGAAATACATGTTTTAGGTTTTTAAGTCCCGCTAAAATGTATGCAGTAAGTCTAAGTCGATAACGATATGTTCTTTTGAAAAATAAATAATATTTTAGTAATAATTTACTTTTTCACCGAAATCGATGAACTAGAAGAGCGCCACTTTATACAATGCATTTTTACTTTTTACATGTACCTTTTTATTAATTTTCCAAAAACAGCTTAAACGATTCTATTCGAATTTAAAGATGTAAAATTTAATGGGATTTAATATCATGTAGGTTTTATTCGTATTGGAACAATCTTAGAACTTAAACGCCGATTTTTTTATATTTCTTTCGCTTAAGTACCTTTACTTTTATTGATTCGAAACAAAATATATCGGTTAAAAATAAATATAATATAATCACCAAGTAATGTTTATTAAAAAAGCTAACGAAGTGTCTTATAAACTATCTTTAATAGCTTATATCTTCATATAATGGGTTAGGTTATTACAGGAGTTCAATAACAAGTTTAATATTTTTTTTTATGTTTACATTCAGTGATAATATTTTTTTTTTGTATAATTTTATTGGTATTTACAACTGTACTAACAAAAAAAAATAAATCAAGTAAATGTGATGTGTTCTATAATTCAATAACATGTGATACATGTAGAGAAGCTTTCCATTGGAAGCACTCTAAAAATATTCTAAACTAGAAGGTCCCGGTGCAATTTCCTTCCCAGGCGCCTCGGAGGATTATCCGGAATTGAAGAGGAAGAAAGGATTGAAACTAGTGGGTTAGAGTGAGAATGGAATTTGTCATGAAAGGATTGATACCTGGTCTTTATGGATAAGTTTATTTGTGACAAAGTAAGAGCGTTGAGGATTTTACGAAGGATTTTGGACTGTAAGGATTGGGGAAGAATTTAATGGTTTAGTAGAGCCCAAAGCTCTACTCAGTAAGTCCAGATTGGTCTTATAATAGTCAAGTAGATGAGCCTTTTGTAGTTCAGAGGAAGGTTTGACCGTTCGTCTGGTAAGTGTTGAAGTAGCCTAAAGCGGCGAGCGATAATAATTTAAATTCTATAAATTAGTTCGTTTATTAATTTATGTTATGTTTTATAATACTGTAGGGAGCGACGTGGTCTAGTGGATAGAGCACAAGTCTATTGTTCTCCGGGTCCTGGGTTAGAATCCTGGCTATAAGAGAATATTTTTTATTCTATTAATTCAGCCAGGGGGCGACTCTAGGGTATGCAGACCCTCCTGGGGCAGCCCAGCCTCTTTAAGTGGATACCTAAATCGGGAAAATCAAGGCCATCAAGGAAAATCACCTCACTGCACGGCCGTTGGTCTAGAAACAGTACGAATCTCTATATGAACTCAAGACCTTTCATGGGTTGCATAGGTATATGTTTTTTTTTTATAGTAATGTGGCTAATCAGACGATGCTGCAGAAGGGGTCCTAAACTTTACCTATCAGGACAGGGATCTTTAACGAGTACCTCACATTACAAAGGCTGCAAACTAACATTTTACGTCCCCTGCGAAGGATAGCATAAAAAAACCTGTACCACTACAACCCATGAAGAGTTTTGGGCTCAGTAAATGTAGAGATTCGTACTATTTCTGGGCCAACGCCGTGCAGTGAGGTGATTCAGCAGCAGAGATCACGCTCAGCCGCCATATTTTTTCCCCATTTTTGGGTACCCACATTATAGAAGCTAGGTGCGTCCCAGGAGGGTCTCCAAACCCCAGGATCGTCCCCCGGCCGACATAACAGAATAAATAATATTCCGCCACAGCCGGGATTCGAACCCAGAACCCGGAGCACAGTAGACTAGCGCTCTGCCCACTAGACCACGCCGCTCCCGATGGACAGCATAGCCCATGGTTTTATACTCCCTTTAAAAAATACTAGGGCCATCTGCAAGATTTGAACCCGCAACCTGGGGCATAGATATCCGTTATACGAGCCACTACACCACAAGTAACCCAAAGTTCAGATATATTAATGACAGTAGTAATAAGACCTGATAGGATGAAAGATTACAAAGCAGCCGCTGATGGTTTGTGCGCCATCTCTGAGCCATATTCCCCCTTGTCACCTTACCGTATTAAACACATAAATAAGCTGTCGACCTTATCTTGAACTCTCAGCTTTCGGTAAATGATGCTATACTCCCCGCACCCTGCATAAAACATCATTACCTCGAGAGGGAATGAAGCTTCCTGAGGGTGAAGTATTGGTTTTAGCTTTTAAACTTAGCTCTTCGTGTAAGATGAGATTCACATAATACTATTTGGATTAATTTTCTCCTGCTATGAATAAATCTACTTTGACAGTAAAGGATTTATTTTGCAGGAAGCAGATAAACTAAAGTAAACAAGTCTTATGAAGCCTTGTCTGATCCCAAGTACTGAGATTATGAACATTTCCGAGTTTCGTACAGGAATAGGCTAGAAAACTCTCCTTTTTGGACAGTAAATAAGTCTCGTAAAAATACGCACTTTGATTGTTATACTTAAAATCTGGTGCTGGCAGTACACGACTTTCACTAACCTCGGCTGTTTTAATCAGAAGAACTATTAAATAAACTAAAAGTTGACAAGTATTAAGTTGATTTAAATAAAAAGTATTTTATTTTATCTAAATATTTTATTTGGCAATATATGGATAAATTTCTCTTAAATGCAAGAGAATCTACATAATCTTGTTCATAAATATATACACATAATATATGTAAAATATATGGATAAAATTAAATAATAGGGGTACTCACTACGTTTGCTATAGCATGCTATTTGTGTTAATTTGCTAAACCCGTCGAGTTTCTACAGTTATTTCCTGTATAAAATTGATGGGTTTAGCACAATAGCACAAATAGCATGCTATAGCAAACGTAGTGAGTACCCCTAATATAACAACATTAAATTGTTACGTACAGTAATCAGTACTCAGTTTATGCCATTTTCGTCACTTTACCGTACCTTTTACAACATTGTATTCGTCCGATTAGCCATAGTTGTTATGTGCAAAAAAACAAAAATTATATTTAAAAAAATAGTTTTACTCTTTAACCTAAGTTGGTTATAAAATTCTTTCAATATTTATATTGGGTTCATGAAATGTCCGTTTTTATAGTTTCTGAAATACATAAAAGATTTTTTTTCAGATCTCTGTTGTTTTCTTCCGAATGTTTACATATTTTAAGTAAACAGTTACTAATCCTCTACCTTTGTAGTATAAACATTAGCTTCCCAAGCAATTACCCACTTTTTAGTATACCTCCAAATATGAGTTAAGGTCTGATAAGGCAGACTATCAGCCTTAATTCCAACTCACCTGATTTAAACACTTTGAAAAGTATATATAGAGGATTATATGTATCAATAAATCAGTGTTTGACTAGCCATCAAGTGAGTTGTTATTGCGCCCCTTTTCCTTATTTTTTTAAGTTTTATATTGGCCAGCTCATAAGTGGTGCCGAAACCCGGGACCTTTAGACAGTATATTCTTTTTTTCTTCTTCTCTCTATTATTATTTTCCGCGTCTGGAAATCTTCAGTTTTATTGTTATTTTATTATTTTTTTTCCTCTTTCTCTTTCTCTCTCTCCGTTAAAATTAGCCTAAATAGTGATCATGGCGGAAAATGTAGTGCTGAGACCGGCAGTTCTGAACGTACCACCAACCGAACCAGCACCGGCGGCGACAAATGTACTTCCGCCACTTCCGGAAGTTTCGTTGGCGCAGGCGCACAGGACGACATTGGAATGGATAAAAGTCCAAACCGCAACCGCCCAGGATCTGAGAAAAGCCATCTCCGACCTCGACAGATTCACCGGGGAGATTGGTGAGTTAAATCATTTTTAAAAGGGGGCGATCGACTGATGGCTAGGATCATCTCAAAAGTATCCGAAAACCTCCTAGATGGAGAGGATGCTGAAGCATTGAAGGCCGCAATGGTTTGCAGGGTCAAGAGGAACATCCTGAACCATATCCAGGGGGACGAGGAGACACCCTGGGGCATCGTGAAGGAACGACTGAAGAAGGCCTATGGAAGGGGGAAGATGGGCCCCCGAAGAAGATGCGTTTCACATGCTTAGGGAATTGAAGAAGCCGCGTCAGACTAATGGCCAGTATGCAGGAGAACTGCTTACGAAGCTTAACCGCATAACCGAAAAAATGAGAGAGACTGCGAGTGTCGAGGAGGTCCACTTCAGAATGGATTTCCTGGCGATTATGTTAAAGGTGCAGCTGGCGAAAGAAACCGGCAAACGAGAAGGGTTCCCGAGAGAGCGCTCGTTCATCGACTGTGCGCAAGAAATGATGGACGCCAGTGCCAGAGAGGAGAAATCCCGAATGGATATAGAAGAACCAGGTTGGACGAGAGTTGCCTACACCCAGCCAAGGGTTGCTCCGACATGGAAAAGACGAGAGAGAGAGTACGAGAAGCGAGAAGAGATAGACCCCAGCAAGGAGAGAGACGGTCAGGCCAGATGAGACCACGAAACAGTGGACGGCGAGAAGATCGTAAGTGCCATGGGTGTGGCAAGATCGGACACCTTGTAGCCCAGTGTCCGCGCACGCGGTGCTTCGAATGCGGAACAGAGGGACATCTAGCACGACATTGTCCCCACATGTACCGGCGTCGTCAATGCTCAAAATGTTCGTCCAAGAAGGTTCATGAGGAGGGCGGTCGGATCAGCGAGTGAATCTTCTAGAGGATCCGAGACAGCAGATACGGAGACAGAGTCAGACGTTCCTGTCCGAGGAGGCGGCCATCGCAGCAGGAAGAGTGTATGGAGACGACAAGAAGCGGCGGCGACGTCTTCCCGCGACGAAATCTGAGGAGCGTACCAGCAGAGAGGCAACCGCACGTTGGTGAGTTACCACGCGAGAGGTGGGAGCGGCGGTCTGCCTATCATCAGCGTTGAGGGAGTCGCATGTCTGGTGGACACCGGGAGCTCGTGTACCATCACACGCAGAGAGGCGTTAGAGAAGTGGAGCGGCGGAGAGTGCAGGTATGGCACTCCAGGTTCAGGTATGCCAATGTCAATTGATCACCCTAGGGGGGCCCTGCAGTGTATAGGGGGAAACCGACATGGATTTGCACACCTAGGTGAATCGCGGTGGCGGTTTATCGGTGCATGTTGTCGCTAAGATACCGCGGGATTACGGAGTCATTATAGGGAATGACTTACTGGGCGCGGTAGGTGCGCGGATCCGGAATCAAGGGGGCCAGTGGGATATAAGAATTGGGGGGAAAAGATATTCCTGTACCCGCATGGTGGGAGACGGCAAAACACGTATAGGGGCGGTGAATCAGGTAGAGGATTGGAAGGCGTCTATCCTTGCCGAGTTTGATGACATTTTTTTTAAAGAGGGGGATGTTCTGGGGACGACCGGGAGGACGGTACACGAAATTCCCCTTAAACAGGAGCGGGTCACTTACATTAAAGAACGGCGGTACCCGCAGGCTCTCCGCAGGCATATTCGAGAGGAGCTGGATGATTTACGGCGGCAGGGTATTATCGTGGACAGCACTTCTCCTTATAATAGTCCGTTGTGGGCCGTGAAGAAGAAGAGTTCGCCGGGGGGTTCGAGGGAGAAGTATCGGGTCGTCATCGACTACCGGAAGCTCAATGAGAATACGGTCGACGAAAAATATCCAATACCGCGCTTCGAGGACATTTTGGACCGGTTGGGAGGTGCGCGAATGTTTAGTACCTTGGACCTAAAGGCGGGGTATCATCAGATCCAAATGCACCCTCGTGACCAACATAAGACCGCGTTTACATTCGAGAGGGGCCACTATGAGTTTACACGGATGCCGTTTGGCCTTAAGAATGCCCCTATCACTTTTCAGCGTCTTATGGATGAATTCTTGAGGGGTCTAGATGAGTCCGTGTGTCAGGTGTATATGGATGATCTTTTGGTCTTCAGTAGGTCGGATCGGGAACACGTGGAACATCTGAGGGCTGTCTTTCGTCGTATGCGGGATTTTGGTCTCCGCCTTTCTCCGGAGAAGTCGACCCTGGGCCTGCGGGAGATAAATTTTTTGGGCCACACCATCTCGGCGGAGGGGGTGAAACCGGATGCCCAGAAGGTTGCTGCCTTACAGCGGATCGCCGTACCGACCGAGGTTAAGGGTGTCCGTAGGTTACTGGGCGCATTAAATTATTACCGCCGTTTTGTGCCGGCTATGGCTGCATATCTCGTGCCTCTTAATAATTTACTTCGGAAAGGGAATAAGTTGGTGATGACTCCTGATATCGCGGACAAGGTTCGCCGGTGCATAGAGCATCTACAGCGTGAGCCGGTGCTCGCGTTCCCCGATTTTTCCAAACAGTTTACGATCACTACGGACGCTAGCGAATACGCCCTGGGTGCGGTACTGTCTCAGGACAGCGAGCGGGGTGAGCGGCCCATCGCGTATGCCAGTAGGCGCCTCACGGAGGCGGAGGCTCGTTATAGCGCCTTGGAGAGGGAACTCCTCGGGATTGTCTGGGCTGTCGATCACTTCAGGCCTTACGTATTCGGGAGACGATTTCGGGTTCAGACCGATCATCGCCCTCTCCAATGGGTTGGGAAGCTCAAGGAATCGTCTGCGAGGGTTACGCGGTGGAAGGAACTCCTTGGGCAATACAATATGGAGATCGTGTACAAGCCAGGTAAGGAAAATGTGGTCGCGGACTGGCTTTCCAGGGCGCTCATGGTTAATGCCGTGGAGGAGGATCGGGGCGGGCCGTCGCGAGATGTTCGTCAGTTCTTGAGGGAATGGACCCCGGGGGAGGAGCAGCCACCTTCCGCGGAGGGGATTTCGAATGAGGCTGCGCCGTCGGGCGACGAGGGCTCTAATGAGGGGCGTCCGGTGGCCATGGAGGAACTCGACGAAATTGTAAACGATAAGCGCCGCCAGATCGTCTGGAAGACAAGGACTTCGGGGCTGCTGAAGCTCGACTTTCAGCGGGTTGCCGGTTGTTCGGTTGTGACTATCTGGTCTCAACCCACCGTCGGGGAGGAACAGATCTGTAGGGCGCTCGCCGACGCGTCGAAGCCGGGTCAGACCCATTATTTATACGTCGGTAACGCTGTGGTCTGGGAGCGGATTCAACGCTTGTGGCGGACAGAACGCATCGGGATTGACCGGACGTTTATCCGTTGCTCAATGCTGGTAGAAACCATACACGATGAGGAACGTCAACGGGAGGTTACGCTCGCTTACCACCAGGGTAAGACGAACCACCTGGGTATAAGACGGGGGCTGAACGAAACGTTGCACGCGTTGCGCCGGCGGTATTATTGGCGGGGGATGAAGCGTACCATCCAGGAGGCTATCGGGAATTGTGATGTGTGCATGCGCGCGAAATATGATCGGCATCCACCCCGGGCGGTTCAGGAAGAGACTCCTACTGCGGCTGCTCCGCTCAGTGATTTGCAGGTCGATATCTTTACCTGGAAGGGATTTAAGTGGGTCACGGTGCTGGATCTCTTCAGCAAAGTCGCGATGGCGTATCCCATTCAGGAGCATACGGCGGAGGCGGTGTTGCGCGCACTCTGGATTTGGTTCCAATTTTACGGTGTGTCCGACAGTATTTCCTCTGACAGTGGTCGGGAGTTCGATAATGCCAATATCAGGGAGGAGATGAAGCTCTTGGGGGTCCTATGGCATCTTAACACCCCGGGACATCCGAAGAGTCGCGGGGGTATCGAGAGGCTTCACAGCACCCTTAGCGATCACATTAGGGTCTTTCAGTTGGAAAAAGGGTTGGAGCCGGACGTGGCTATGAAACGCGCGATCGTCGCGTATAATCACTCTGTTCACTCGGTGACCGAATTCACTCCTTACGAGGTCCTTTTTGGACTACAGGGTCGTCGGCGGGATTGTCGCGGTGCAACGGCTGGCGAGGGAGAAATCGTGAGCAACAGCCTTGCGCTGCGGAAACTCTGGCTTACGGTTCGCGATCGCATTGAGCGGGAGAAACAGCGACGGGTCGCGCGCCATAATCTCGGGGTTCGGGATCTGATGGGTCTCGTCAAAATCGGTACGGTGGTGTACCGTCGGGTCGGAACTAATCGGGGGAAGGAACTTCGGCGTTACGAGGGTCCCTTCCGCGTGGTTGTGATTAGGGAGCATAATTTGGTCACAATTGAGAGCTTAACTGACCCCAAAAAGAGACGTACGGTGCACCTAGAACAATTAAAGCTCCCGCCTACGGAAGCATCCTAAGCCTTTGGAGTGTCCTCGGCTTCAGAAGTTTCTCTCTAGTGTTCTTGTTCTGTTCTTTACAGTGTTTTTTTTTTCTCTTGTGTTGTTGTGTTTCAGGTGTTTCTTTTATTTTTATTATTATGTTTTTCAGCCGGTGTGGCATTTTGTATTTGTATATTTCTATCATGTGCCCTTCTTTTATTATCCTTTTTGTATTCAGTTGTTTTTGCTTTTCAATATAGTTTACGAGGATTGTTCGTAAACTGGTGGGGGGGAGTTAAGGTCTGATAAGGCAGACTATCAGCCTTAATTCCAACTCACCTGATGTAAACACTTTGAAAAGTATATATAGAGGATTATATGTATCAATAAATCAGTGTTTGACTAGCCATCAAGTGAGTTGTTATTGCGCCCCTTTTCCTTATTTTTTTAAGTTTTATATTGGCCAGCTCATAAGTTATGAACGATTTTCGATGTGTTTGCACGGCATGTTTCAAAACGTACCGTGCAAAAAAATTGAAAGAACTGGGCTACGAAGTTCTTTCGCATCCACCATATTCTCTCTACTTGCCTCCAACAGATTACCACCTGATGAGGAATTTAGACAACTTCGTCAAAGGAAAACTTTTTGAAAATTATGATCAAGTGAAAAGTGCGTTTTCAGATTTTGTTTCACTTCAAAGCTCAGAGTTTTTCAGTTTGGGGTTAAAAAATTTGGTGTCACGTTGAGAAAAATGTGTAGAAAAAGAAGGTAAATACTTCGAATAAAATTATCTTGTTTTCATATCGTATTTTTAATAAAAATCCTTTACCTTGAAAACGGACATTTAATGTGACACAACCCAATATTTAGCAGTTTCTTTTCTATTCTAATAACATGATATGGTTATTTTTTTTAAATAAACAAAATTAAAGGTACTTTAAAGGAAAAAAAGTCCAAATATCGCCATTTAAGCCTCATCAGACTATTTAAATCAAAATGAAACGTACATGATATTAAAGCCTATTAAATTTTACATCTAGTTTAATCAAAATCGTTAACGCCGGTTTTGAGGAAATTATTAAAAAGTGCAAAATGCATAGTATGTGTTATATTATATTATATTATAAAATAATCACAGCCGATTTTGGTGAAATAGTTGCTGTAACATTTCGGGCTTATAGTTGTCTTAAATATTAAATTTCAATTCCGTACAATTTTTCCTTTTCGTGCTAGACTTACCACACACAGGTTTGTTTGCGGGACTTGATTATTTGGACTTAGGGGACCCCAAAACATGTATTTCCGTTGAAAACTGAAATTCAAAAATTTTCACGATCGTAATACTTTCCTTTACGATATATATTTCATACATATGTAAGTGAAAGTAATAGTAGATTACGTATGTTTTATATATATATATATATATATATATATATATATATATTTTCTTTTCTTAACATTAATATTTTCTCATTTATTGATTTTTCTTTACATCCTTTAACTCTATTCAGATATTACTATGATTATGTTTCTTGTGTAGTGTTATTTGCCTTAGCTGTGTAAATATAACGGTTCATACTCAAAGAACGTGTTAAACTAAAATTGAAAATTTAAGATTGGTATAAAACTGAGATTTTAAGGCAATTCCTATGTCTTAACTTCATTGAAATGGTCTGAAGGAACTGAATTTTCGAATTTTCTTCATCCAAAGTACCATGAATTAAATAGATTTTAGAAAATTTCACGGGATAAAGTCATATAAATGACAACACCTAAACTTAAATAATTATTGGCATTAAAAATTCCCAAATTTAGATGATTTCATGAATACAGGTCATTCCATTAGAAATATAAAGCGAATTTCAATGAATACTTTTATTATTAATTTCACTAAGAAATGTGAACTTTAGGGCGAGTAATTTTTACTAACATTTAATAAAACAACAACGAATCCCATGGAAAGTTACATTCATTACATCAAATCTAAACGAGCATATTTATAACAGTTTTGTAAATGAAGATTAATTGATTAATTTCATTTCATTTAGGTCCAATATTGTTTTAAAAAAATCAAAATCAACAAAATATATTTTGTCTAATTAAAAGGAAGGTATGTTATTTAAGTGTCTTTAACAAAATGATTGAGTAATAAAAACTCACTAATAAAAATTCCCATTAATTGAAAATTATAACTGTTTAAAATCAATTATATCCTAAATTTGTGGGCGGGTGTAATTTGTCGAGAACATCAAAGGCCAGTGACTTTCAACGCTTTACTCGAGGCAAATGGATACTCCTTCGAGGTAACATCAACATAATTCGTAACAGTAGCGTGTCTATATACCAGGTAATAAAATATTTAATAAAGCGTGAAAACGCAATTAAAAATTTATCTACGCAAAAAAGTTGATCTTTAGATATAATTTTTAAAAACTTATAATTAGTCTATTATATCTCACGAGTCTATACTCGAATATTACTCAGAAACGACGAAATTTCGAAAATAAAGTCAGCTTGAAGTACTTTTTTTTTGGCAACAAGTGATATCAGTATCGAAGAAATGCGAAAACATTTAGTAGGTTCAGTTGGAAACATATTTTACCATAAAAAGAATATTTAATTAATTACCTTAAAAGAAAAAAATTAATGAGTTTTAATTATTTTGTGATTTCATGGGTAAAAAAAGTTTTATTATCATTCTAAAGTATTTAATTTTACTTTCACTTAACTATACATGAAATAAATAGTAAGGGAAAGTATTGCGATCGTGAAAATTTTTAAATTCCCGTTTTCGACGGAATATACGCGTTTTAGGGTCTTCTGAGTCAAAATGACTAAATCCCGCAAAAAGGTCTGTGTGTGTGACTGTCCGTGTGTGGTAACTCCCGGGCGAAAACGAAAAGTCGTACGAAACTGAAATATCATATTTAAGACAACGATAGATCTTACAAGAACTTTTTTTTTTTTTCGAAATCGGCCAACCAGAAGAGCCACTTTATACAATTTTGTATTTTGCACCTTTTTACTATTTTCTCAAAAACGGCTCTAACAACGATTTTGATTAAATTCCCTAAAATGATTTAAAATTTTATGGGCATTAATATCATTATTGAAATAGTCTGCTAGGGCTAAAATGCCAATATTTTAAGTTGTCTTCCTCTAAATTTACCTTTAATTTTGTCATGTCAAAATATTAACCATATCATCTTAATGATATGGATGAAGTACGGCTAAATATACAAGTTGGACTGATTTGATGACCAAATAAAAGATGAAAGAGCAAAACAATTTTTTTATATAATTTTTGACAACATGAACCGTAATATAGACGTATAATATACCGTTGAAAAGAGGAAGATTGTTTATAATTGAATGAATTAATTGAAGAAAGATTGTTTGGGGTTGTTTTAAATTGATTTTAGCAGTCGAGGTAAGTAAAAGTCGTGTGTTGATTATACCATATTTTTTTTATTTTTTAATATTTACAATCATTTGTTTAATTGTTGTGTAAATTACTATTTTTCGTAATGTTATACGAAAACAATTGTACTTTGGGAGCTGAACACTTTTGTACCTTCTTCGGGAGCGGCTTTTATCATGTAAAAATTATGTCAATAGCTATAAAAAATCTATGATAGCTATATTATATTGTTATCAGTTCGAAATATGCGTTAATAAAATAATTATTATTTTCATTTAAAGAGTTTTTGAAAAAACTATGGATAGAGTTCAATATCTGAAAATTTTAATACATTCATACAAATATAGCACAAACCATGCCGAATCGTTAACAAAATACTCATAGGTGATTGTACTAATCTTAAACTTATACTTATAAAATTCATATTAATTCTCTCCATTTCCTTTAGTCTATTTATCACTGTATCCTTTATAAAACTTCTATTAGGTCTAGAACTCCATGAAAAATTTTAGATCAAAACCTAACATGGAGTAACCATACTTCCCAAAATATCCTCATTTCAGGAAATCCATCTCCTTCCTCAAATAGCTCTTACCTTTCCGTGACTCTTTTCTTAGAAGTACCCGTTATCTCCTGGCATCCTCTCTCATTACTCTTCTACTTTGACTACGAATGACTTGTATAAGGAGGACTCTCTGGCGAAAACCAGATAAGCCAAAGGATTGATGAAAAGGTCCATAAGATGTACGTTTCTCACTGGTATCCTGGTCAAGGGTGGCTCTTTCCGATTTCAAAGAAAGTTCCTACAAGGTATCTTCTCATTTCAACCTTATGGCTATTATAATAGTAATATAGATATATAATATACCGTTGGAAAGCTAATGAGTTTAGAAAAAATATTATTTTACCAGAAAATTTGCAGAACGTAAAGGAGAGTCAGATAAAGCGCACAGAAATGTCATTTTTATGTTTATAATTTCTGTTGCTCCTTTTTTTTTTTTTTTATATTGCTGAAATTCGCAAATGTATTTGATAACACTAAAAGATATGTTACAAGAAACTTCCCTTTGGCAGCACTTCAGAAGGTACATTAAACCAGTCTTTTCTTTTCAGATGCGTCGGAGGATCATTAGGTTATAAAAAAGGATTATCACGTAGCTAGTGGGTTAGGATGGGGTTTTTCATGTAAGGAATAGTACCTATTTCGGAACCTATAGCAACAAAAGGAACATTAAGTCCTATGCTGTAAAACAAAACAAAAACATTCCGAAGATAAGTTTAATCGTGCCAAAAGGAAAGTTGTGGATTTTGCGAAGGTTTTTGATAGTTAGGATTGAATACGGGAAGAATTCGATGTTTAGAAGACCACTAAAGCTTAACTCCGTAAGCCCAGATTCGTATTATGGTAGTCATGTGAGAGAGCCTTTTGTAGTTACGATGAAGGCTTGACCGTTTGTCTAGAGTTGAAGTAGCCCTAAATTTAGTTTAAAAAACTGTAAAAATATAGAAAAAATTCAAGACATTACATTAAGTTAAAATTAAAAAAAAAAATGAATATTTATGTTGCCCACTGTGGATTTTTTTTTTTATTTAACGTCACTTTATGCTACTATGGGAGTCCTAAGTTTCGTTTATCCAGGTTTTATTAGGATAAGGTTTTTTAACGAGTACCAGATATCGCACAGACTCGGCACCACCTTTTAACGTCCCTCCGATGAACGGCATAACTAAGGATTTTTTACTTCCATTACAAAATCCAAGGACCACCTGTGGGTTTGAACCCGCGACCTTTGGCATAGGAGGCTGTTATGCTAACCACCCAGCTACAAGTGATCCCTCCACTGTGGATTGATTGATGAGTATACAGTGTAACGAGTAACCCGATGTGTTAGAGCAGCTTTACCAAGGAATAAAGCATTTCCCTTTCATCCGAAGATATATGCTTTAATATATATATTATATATATATAATAAGTAACTGCCTCTTATGCGGTAAAACAAAGCACACACATTCCGAAAAATGAGGACGCGTTCCAAAAAGTTTCAGAAAAAAGGAGCCCCCAACGGCCCTCTAAGCGACAAACAATTACACAAAAACATCCATTGTTGGAGCGAAGAGAGGTGAATGCCTGAATCAGATCCTAACGGTGATGAAGTGTGCAAGTTGAGCATCATTCCGAGGATAAGTTGTTCCCTCTGGTACTATAGCCAACGTCGGCCCCAACCATCTTCTCTTAGCGTATAGATCTTCACAAACCTAGCCCAGCTTGTGTAAGGCCAAGTCCATCACTTGGATCATCTTTTAACGATTATATATATTATATATATATATATATATATATATATAGAGAGAGAGAGAGAGAGAGAGAGAGAGAGCCCATGGTTGACCAATAGTTGAGTAATATTTTTGAGGACTGTTCACGGTACAGGAAAGAAATTGAAAAATGTGACGTACCAGATATCTGAGGCTTTGAGCGACACTGAATTTAACTTATCCGTTTTATTTATTATACTAATTTTTATTAATTCAACGTAAAATTTTATTTTTTAATAATTACTATAATTATTCTTCATTTTAATATTTTGTTTAAAAATAAATGTTTTTTTTATATTATCTTTTGTTTGTTTTTACTATTATTATTATTAGTTAATTTATTTTTATTATTATTTAACACGTGTTTCTATCTATACTCAACGTAATTTTGTAACCTTTACTTTTTTTTAACTCAAAGTTCACATTAAAGTTCTTAAATTGTTTTTAACAACGGAGGTAAAGGTGGGTGCTGCCACACAGTGCATATATATATATATATATATATTATATATATATTATATATATTATATTTTTTTTTTTTTTTTGTTGTGGAGGTGTAAATGAGAGATTTAACTATCACAGGTTATTATTGATGATTATAACTAATCGTTGTGCAATAAAGTAATCCAATACAGTAGAGCAATTCTTTTTATCGATTTATAAAAAGAATTTTAATTATAAGATAATTATTATATTTTCATGAAAGTGGAGTAGCTAAGTAAGTGATTTACTAGACGTTAGAATTGTGTTGCTCTCACCAGATGTTTTATTTAACATGGATATATTTATTTAATACACATCCCATTATTACGCCGAATTAAAAAGGGTTTATCTTCATTATATAACATTACCCATTAATTCATTGTATTTCCCAGCTTCCTTCCTCTATCAGAAATTAGCGTCCCAGCTACCATACACCTTCAAAGCCCTTCAATTTAAACCATCAATTGAGTACCGATACCAGATCCTGTCTTTCTGACCTTAACTCTCCTTCTCACCAATAATCCTTTCTGGCCAAAGCTGCCACTCTTTGTAATTACATCTCTCCTGAGATCCGTCATGCAAAGACTGATTCCTCTTTTAAATCACTTCTTTTCAATCACCTTTTCCTTTCCCAATCAACCAGACAGTAACCTCACTAGCTAGAAATAACAATTTTGTTGTGTTTTTATATTATTATAATTATCTCAGATTTATTATTTATTTTTGTTTATTTATTTTACTATAAAAGTTCGATTTGTAAACATTTACATAGTTTATAACCTTTATTAATTTATTTATTTATAGTAATTTACAACTGTACTAAACAACGCAATAAGTAAATATGTAGAATGAGAATAAAAAGTCATGAAAATGTCTTGAGAAAGAACTACCCAGTGGTAGCACTTCACTAAGTATTTTAAGGCAGTAGGTCCCGAGGCCACCTTCTTTTCAGTCACCTAGAAGGGTTATCAGGGATATCTAAGGAAAATAAATTACGTCAGTACGCATTCAGGGTTTTGCGAAGGATTTTGGATTGTAAGGACTAGATGCGGGAGAAATTAGATGGTTTCGTATAGCCCCTAAGCTCGATTCCATATGTCCAAATAGGTCTGATAATAGTGATGTAGATGAGTCTTTTGTAATATACTGGAAGTTTTGAACGTTTGTTTAGTAAGTGTTCGATATCTTCTAGCAGTTTCTTGTCGTTTCAGTCTTGTGTGAGGATAGTTTATAACCTAAATTTATTATTTTAGTTTAGTTATTAATGGTTAAATTTATGAACACAATGTTCCGGTCATCGATTATGTATTTTAATTTCATTCCTATAGGTACTTTAGTCCCAGGATAATGAAGATATTTTTCCTTTTATGCCATTTGATACAAATATATTAATTTGTTAATTAAACAGATAAAATCATTTAACCCTGGCAAAGAGGTAAATATTAATCCTCTTATCATAATTATAGAAACAAGGTGAAAGAGCACACATGGAAAAAGATTAAATGAACCCAAAAGGTCCCAATAAACCAGAAATAACACAAATCTCGATCAATCTGACCGCCAAGTCCCGGATTCGCAGTGTATGCTCAAACTGGCAGAGGATTAAATTATTTAATCCCTCAGATCTGGAAAAAAAAAGTTCATAAAATATTTGGACAGCCTAAAAGGGAAAACCCACTGGGAAAAAAGGGAAAGAGAAAAATGAAAATAATTTTTCCAGGCTTGAAGGGGTTAGTTAGGCCATCAGTCCTCGGATTTTTTTTCCTTTTATTTCCGCGGTTGTGTGAGTGTGATGGGAACTTTGGCTAGTGAGGGAACTTATATAGAAGTTGTGTACCAAAGTGTTGTGACAAATTATTATTTGAAGAAATAATGCTATCTGACGCTAATGGTTGTTTAATAAGAGAGTTGCGATCCCATGCTTCAGAGGTCTTGAGAAATGGCAAAAGAAAGAACTTCATACAAAGAGAAACTACTAGAAAGTTTATTGGAAATGAAGAATTCAATAAACCGGTAGAAACATAAAAAAAATCTGGAGCGGGCAACACGGCTTTCACTTACCTCAGTTGTTAAAATCAATTCAAGAACTACTGGGTTGTTTCACATGAAATGTCAGTTTTTATAGTTTCTGAAATGCATAAAGGATTTTGCAGGTCTCTGTTGTTTTCTTCCGAATGTTTACATATTTAAAGTAAACAGTTACTAATCCTTTACCTTTGTATTATAAACATTAGCTTTCCAAACACTTTTTGGTATACCTCCGAATATGAACATAGAAACACGCGATTTTCGAGAGTTAATGAATCACACACAGTGAAGATATTAAAATATTGCTTTTGTTATGATAACATAATAAATACATATTCTGAATCCAATATACTGTGCTGAGGAGTATGGGTGACTACAAGTGTACATTCCGAGGTCTCCTTCTATGAGTATGACACAAAAAAATGTTACAACTAGAGTGATGAGTTTTGAGGATCTAAGGGTATATACAGCAAGACATTGTAGGGGGGATGAGGAGGCGGCATGAGCGGTGAAATCAAGTGCTTACAGGTGCAGGAGGTGGGTACTGTGTCCTAAGTACAGGTATGTGTCCTTTGTCGGTACTTGGTCAGTGCTTCTTAGGTACCAGGTTTAAGGTTATCCATGGTAGTCTTAAGAATAGACAAAGTAAGTTATTAATAATTACTGTATATTGTTTATTAGTCAAGTCTCATTCTATAACTGAGTAATATTTTTGTACGAGTTTAAACTCAGCCATTCAGCAGCTGAGGTTGCTAGAAATATTTGCAAGGCGTTTGGGGAAGGGAGTGTTAATGAACGGACCATTCGCCGTTGGTTTGCTAAGTTTTCAGCTGGGGATACCGACTTGGAAAACTTGCCCCGAGGAAGACCTCCGTCCTTAATAGACAACGATGTCCTCGATTATACAGTAGAAGGAAACCCCTACCAAACAGTTAAAGGACTCTCAGCACAACTAAATGCAAGTGCGTGTACCGTTTCCAGACATTTAAAATGTATTGGGAAAGTAAAAAAGCTCGATACATGGGTACCTCATGATCTCACTGAGAGGCAGCAAGACCCCATGTTTCAAAACATACCGTGCAAAAATTGAAAGAACTGGGCCACGAAGTTCTTCCGCACCCACCATATTCTCCCAACTTGTCTCCTACAGATAACCACCTGTTCAGGAATTTAGACAACTTCGTCAAAGGAAAACTTTTTGAAAATTATGATTAAGTGAAAAGTGCGTTTTCAGATTTTGTTTCACTTTGAAGCTCAGAGTTTTTCAGTTCGGTGATAAAAAAATTGGTGTCACGTTGGGAATTTCATGTGACATAACCTAATATTTTATCAGTGACGGAGCTCTCCCCTCATAGTAGGTAATAGGGTAGAATCAACACTTTAGGTTTCGTTGGAAACATATGTTTTAGATAAAATAACATAAAAATATAAAATTGTTTTGTATAATAATCACAAAAGTTTATGCCCTATTTGTCACTTCACATTACCTTTCACAACTTTTTGTATGACAAATGTTTTTCTAAAATACTCAGCTATCCAACAGTACATTATACATGTCTATTACCATTCTTATGCATGGCTTAAGGATATATTTTTCTCCTTTAGTCATTTATTAAATTGTTTTATCTTGTATATATAGCCGTTTTCTTTATCAATGGTAATAAGATAATATTTTTTGGGGAATATACAAAATTAAAGGTACTATTATAAAGAAATATAATTCATATTTTCGGCATGTAAGCAAGGTCAGACATTTGTAATCAGAACAAAGCCTACATCATATTATGGCCTATTAAATTTAACAAAGCGAACTTAATCAAAACCGTTTTAGCATCAATCAAAGTATCAAAGCAGTTTTAGAAAAAAATGTGCAAAACGTTATCTTCAAATATTAAAAATACCAGTAATTAAGCCCTGTCCGACTGTTTAAAACAGAATGACACATACATATTTTATATCGCATTAAATTTTAGATATGTATAGCACTTGTAATCAAACTCGTTTGAGCTGTTTTTGAGAAAGTCGTAATAAGAGGCCTCATGCATGGCATAAAGTTGCTCATCTGGCGGCCCGATTTTGATTAGCAATTCGCTGTAACATCTCATACAGAATATGAAATTTCAGTTTTATACAACTTAAAAGGGCTGAAGATATGACAATAAAAATCAGTATATTTTATGAGTTATTTAACTGTTTTAGGAAAGATCCTTTACATATAAAGACTATCGTTAATTGATCAGTACATAGTATTTCCTTAAAAACCTCTAAAAACCCTTAACGGTCACTTAACTAATTAAACTATCAAAATCCGGGTAAAATTGAGCAATTATTTATATTTCGTTTGAGCTGTTTTTGAGAAAGTCGTAATAAGAGGCCTCATGCATGGCATAAAGTTGCTCATCTGGCGGCCCGATTTTGATTAGCAATTCGCTGTAACATCTCTTACAGAATATGAAATTTCAGTTTTATACAACTTAAAAGGGCTGAAGATATGACAATAAAAATCAGTATATTTTATGAGTTATTTAACTGTTTTAGGAAAGATCCTTTTACATATAAGACTATCGTTAATTGATCAGTACATAGTATTTCCTTAAAAACCTCAAAAAATCCTTTAACGGTCACTTGACTAATTAAACTATCAAAATCCGGGTAAAATTGAGCAATTATTTATATTTCGTTTGAGCTGTTTTTGAGAAAGTCGTAATAAGAGGCCTCATGCATGGCATAAAGTTGCTCTCTGGCGGCCCGATTTTGATTAGCAATTCGCTTAACATCTCTTACAGAATACGAAATTCAGTTTTATACAACTTAAAAGGGCTGAAGATATGACAATAAAAATCAGTATATTTTATGAGTTATTTAACTGTAATAGGAAAGATCCTTTTACATATAAAATACTATCGTTAATTGATCAGTACATAGTATTTCCTTAAAAACCTCTAAAATCCTTTAACGGTCACTTGACTAATTAAACTATCTAAATCCGGCTAAAATTTAGCAGTTATTTATATTTCGAACACCAACACATTTTTTTTTTTTTTTTTTTTACATTCACTTAGAATAAAATATTAATAGTCAAAATAAAATATACCGAATAAGTTAGTGCAAAATAAAATTTTAAATATTTAATAATAACAATATCAAGATGCAAACACCCTCACAATTATACGATGAAACTAACCGACCAATTCTGTATAATTTTTTCCCCCATCAGAGAACCATACATTTTTTTTTTTCGTTTTCTCAACGGTCTACAGATCTAATATTTTAATCCTATTGATGTTATCGATGCCTATATATATAATATATATATATATAATATATATATATATATATATATATATATATATATATAACACATATACAAGAAATTAATTCATCGACCCTTTTTTTATATTATAATTTTGTTTTAAATAATTCGGGTTTTAGGTCATTAAACTAATACTCCTTCTTAATTTTCTTTATTTGGACGTTTCGATCCTCCGTCCATGAATACACATAGGATCCTCTTCAACACTGCAACAAAGAATTTCATTGCGCACCGGCACACCACTCAGGCTAACACAGGGCACATTTGCAGTGTTGAAAAGGATCCTATGTGTATTCAACGTGTATAAGAAAAATTAAGGAGTATTAGTTTAATGACCTAAAACCCGAATTATTTAAAACAAAATTATATATATAATATATATATATATATATATATATATATATATATATATATATATATATATATATATATATATATATATATATAGTAAATATGAGTACATCGGCCACTCAAATATTATATGGTTGTGTTTCCATCTTTATTTTATTGCACATTTTACACTCGTTTTTAGGAATTATTATCACTATTATGTTTTTGACTGGCATATTTATCAAATATTTTCCAGATAATCTAATTCGGGTCGTCAATCTAGTGTGTTAGTATATTTACTCTTGATTATATTATAATAAGTCTCATAATTCAAGATTGAAGATATACACATGATACCATCAACTTACAAACATTTAACTTGATTTTCACTACAGACTGACACAAAAACGAATTTGCCGCTTGTTTTTACAAAATTAAAACACGAATTTTGAATGGATTTCCTTTTATAAAGGATTCGAATCAAAATTTTCCAATGGTAACTAGGATTACCTAACTAAAAAGGATAATTCTTAATGTAGCAACTATATTCCCGATGCGAGAATCGGTTCTAAATACAATAAGTCGAACTGTCGATATTACGGAGGGAGGGCGGGTTACGGACGAAAAGTTCTACTTTAACAATTTCGAAGGAGTACGAGTATATCCTTAATCAGGCATCTGATTTCTATAATTGAAGGACTGTTTTAATTCTAAGTCGCCTCTGACAAAGAATGATAATACTAAAACCATAAAACACATACAAAAACAAAACAAAGACAGCAAACCCATGTAACATGTTGTTGTACCCAATGTACATCCTAAGAACCCTAGAGGAAAATGTAGGGGGTGGAATGAAAAAATGGCTTTTTGCCGTTATTGAACACGCGAATACCATTTATTTTAATTTCGAGCCGTCAGTTCCCCACCCCCCTTTCCAAATCCTTGCCAACAAGACCCTGCCTTTTCAATATTTCTTTTCAATTTAATCTCGTCGCTAAAGTGGCTTTATCCACGAGTATCTCTTACAAATCTTGCAGTCTTCTCAATAGGACACGAATTAAATTTGGAGATTTTTATTTTAATACAAAATTTGTATACATATTATTAAACGTTTTTTTAAATTTTTAGCAGTTAAATTTCAAGAAAGGCTTTATAACAATTTAATTATAGCAATGAATGGTTCTTTTTTTTTTTGTTATAGAAAATGCTTTTATCAGTAAATTAAATTAAGATTTTATGCCGTATCGGAGCATTTAAATATTTTATGATATTTTAAATACTCAACTGCGCAAAAAGTGTAGTAACTAATAATTATCACCACTATAATTTCTTCATTAGGCCTATTTCAGCTAGTTTGTTTGTTAGTTCATTTAACGTCACTTTATGCTACTATGGCTAATCGGACGATGCTACAGTGGGAGTTCCAAATTTTGCCTATCTAGGCTTAATTAGGATAGAGATCTTTAATGAGTGAGTACCTGGCATCGCACAGGCTCGGGACCACTTTTTAACGTCCCCTCCGAAGAACAGCACAACTAAGGATTTTTGACTCCCATTGAAAAATCCTAGGACCTGCGGGTTTGAACCCGTGACCTTTGACATAAAAGGCTGTTATGCTAGCCAAAGCCACACCCGTTAGATTTTCAGCTATTGGAAATATTTGTTACTGTTTAGAATTCTTTGTTAACCATTACCAGTTAAACAAAGTTACAACGGAACTAGATATAATAATATGATAACCTATGTATTATCATATTATGTATTGGTCCAGCATGCTGAAATAGTTTATTTAGTGGAAAATGTGACAGTGACAAAACAATAACCATAAAGGACATTTTAATAATAATAACATTTGTAGAATACAAGTGAAAATAATTTTAATAATAAAAATGATCTATATTGATTTAATATGGAAGGTATGTAAGTAAAAGGAAAGTACAAATAATTTTAAAATCAAGTTTAAGATAAAAATAAAAATGTATATAATTATTGTTTTAATTGTTATTATTTGATGATAATTTAATTTTAATGTTATATTATTGTTTTTATTTTCAATGAATTATTCTGAAGATGAGGCAGTAGGACCTCAAGACGTTATATATTATTAATGTGATTATATATATATATATATATATATATATATATATATATATATATATATATATATATATATATATATATATATATATGAAGATATGGTTCTAATTAATAAAATACAAGTAATAACCATTTATTACAAATGAAACATATCATTTCTACCTTCCTAGTTAATAGCTGAAAATATAAACTAGGCCTAAACTTTGTTTTTTTCATTAAACGTTCTTTAATGCTACTGTGTCTAATCAGACGATACTACGGTGGGATTCCTAAATATTTCCTATCTGGGATCTTTAACGAGTACTTGACATCGCAGATATTCAGGAACACTAAATTACGTCCCCTCCGAAGGACGGCATAACGGTGAATTTTTCACTCTCATAAAAAAATCCCTAAGGCCATCTCTGCCGGGTTCGAGCCCGCGACCTTTGGAATAGAAAGCTGTTAAAGCGTTTAGAAATAATGTAAAAAAAATAAGGCCAAAAGAATCATTCCAAACATTATTAATTGACTGTTGCATTGAGGAGCTTAAGATAAGTCCAAATATTAAATTCAAAACAAATTGCCAACAAACAATAAATTGTAAAAATTCACCATTGATTTTAGTAATATTTATCAATTATAAGCGATTAAAAAATCTCTGTCAAGATAGCTTTCGAATTCTAAAAGAAATTCCATAATATAAAAAGGAAATTTTCAGTTGAGCAGATAATTTAATGAAAACAGATCCTTTCTTTTTTTAATTATAAATTGAAATTGGATAAGAAACCTTTTCAGAATCAAGAAATATATTTACTTTGTATAGTGTTATCAGTAACAACTTTATAATGATGAAAAAATTCCTTTATTACAAGAACCGAAAAACCTGAAGAAAAAACATCGGACAGAGAGTATTTAACTCCCACTTTCTATTTCTGGACATAGAATTAAGGTGTTTAATTTGGAAACAAAAAAAAAACTAATACATATTCAATAAATAAATTCTAAGAAATTTGAATTAGACAAGCTAAAAATCATCAGGTTGAAATAGCTTTATCAGATTAATCAACAATAATAGGCAACTTATTAGTCAATAAGCAAATTAGTCAAATTTTTTCGCTTATTGAAATTCCGCCGTAAATCAACTCGATATATTATATCTGTGGCGGTTGTGAAAAACTGGATAACTCGAGTTATATAAAAAATGAGTAACTAAAACTCCACGTATCGCTCCTTCAGACCGTTTTAAATTGGTTAAAGAAATTTCTTGGGGAAGAAGTTTCAGGTGGAAAGAAAGCTGTATGTTATTACTCTATTTTGGGTATTACGTAAAGTTTAAGTCGCTCATCTGTAAAATGAATGATTTTGACTTAACCACTGATTCCCGACTACCACAGATCTGTACTATATTTAACTTTGTTTACATAAATCGACAAACCAAAAGAGCCATTTTATAACAAGCCTCTTTTTACGATTTAAAAAAAAAAATCTAAACAAACGTTTTGGATTAAAATTGCTAAACATATGTAAAATTATGGCGATTTAATATCATGTATGTTTCATTGTTTTAAACAGTCGGACAGGGCTTAATTACTGGTATTTTTAAGATTTACTCCTCCTCAAAAGTAAAGGTAACTGTTGTTGATTCAAAATAATATATATATATATATATATATATATATATATATATATATATATATATATATTTAATATAGAGGTAAATTAATATTTATTTAAAAAAGCTAACATAGTATCTGTGATTTACAAATAATAGATGATTACAGAAATTTAATAACACAAGTTGTTTTTTTTCAAATAAGTTATAAACTCAATAATAATAATTCAAGTTCTACAAGTTAGTTTGCTTATTTATTCGACGTCACTTTAATTCAACTGGTACTGCGGCTATTCGGAGATACTACAGTAGGAGTCATAAATTTTCCTATCCAGCTTTTATTAATGAATTTTAAGGCTATCTACCGGGTTTGAACCAACTACCTTGGGCATAGAAGACTGCTATGCTAGCCGCTCCGTTGGTGACACTTTGCTTATTTATTTAACGTCACTTTATGCTACTATGGCTAATCGGACGATGCTACAGTGGAAGTCCTAAATTTTGCCTATCCAGGTTTTATTAGGATAGAGATCTTTAACGAGTACCTGACATCGCACAGGCTCGGCACCACCTTTTAACGTCCCCTCCAAAGCACGGCGTAACTAAGGATTTTTTACTTCCATTAAAAAATCCTAGGACTACCTGCGGATTTGAACCCGTGACCTTTGGCATGGGAGGCTGTTACGCTAGCCACTCATCTACAAGTGATCCCCGGTGACACTTTAAAAAGGGAAATAAAACCGGCTGAAAATGTCTTAACATCTCAGATGGAGTAATAAATGTTTAATTAAAATATAAACGTGATAGCTTATTCTTATCTGCTCCGGGCTAAATAAATCAATGTTATTATTTTATTTTTTTTAATTTAGACATTATTATTGTATATTATATATTTAATTATTAGAAATATTTAATCAAATTAAACAAAAAGTGGTACAGAATTACAAAGGGTTACTTGAACCGTTGACATTTCTAAAAGTATCTCTAAAATAATATTGCAATGTACATTTAGTTTGACATGAATAAATAATTCAATAATTTTAATTAAATAACAGGAACGACTCATTATTCATTATTACATCCATAAAGACACAGAACGTATTCAAGCTTTTCATAATACACAAGTAATAATTCAGACCTTCCTTAAAACGTTTTACTAAAGCTCTAAGGGACAAGGAAAAAACAGGTACTTGTGTAACGATTTCGTTCTGTTTAATTTCGTTACAAACTAATAATAATAATACTTCAGGATATGTACAATTTTCAATTTTATTCGAGAAAATAAAGAAGAGTAGACAGAGTTTAATATTAATGAGCAAAAAGATGTTGTTTTTTTCTGTTTTTAATAGATTTATTGATATTTGCAACTGTATAATGATATACATCTAGTAAATGAGGTACAAGATACAAATGTTATGGATTCACATGTAGGGATAATACCTATTGGCAGCTCTCCAAAGACTATGTTAAACTAGAAGGTCTTGGGGCCATCTTCAGACGCCTTGGAGGATTATCAGGGATTGTAGAAAGAAGCAAGGATTGAAACAAGTGGATTAGAGTGGGAATGGAGTTTGTCATGAAAGGAGTGGTACCTGGTTCGCGCCAAGTCAGCAACATAGGGAACGTTAATGTCTTTATGGATGAGTTTATTTGTGACAAAATAAGGAGCACTGAGGATTTTTCGAAGGATTTTTGATTGCAAGAATTGGAGACGGGAAGAATTTGATGGTTTAGTAGAGCCCCAAATCTCTACCCCGTAAGTCCATATCGGTCTGATGATAGTTATGTAGTGCTTAAGTGGAAGGTTAGAGCGTTTGTCCAGTAAGTGTTAAAGTAGTCGACAACGTCGGGCAGTTTCTTGTCGTTTTAGTGTTGTATGAGTGTTCCAAGTAAGACGTTTGTCCAGGTGCAGTCCTAGATATCGGATCTGTTCAAACGGGACAAGAGGAGTGTTATTGAAGGATACTGTTGGGCAGGATGTCATAGGTTTATGACGAAGGTTTAAGGTTATTTGGTTGGATTTGTTGGAATTTATTTTTATTCTCCAGCTCTGACACCATACTTCAAGGTCTTTAATGTGTGATTGAAGAGTTTGGGAGGCAATAGTTAGATCGTTGTTGACTGATAACACACATGTGTCATCAGCATAGGTAAAAAGGAAAGTGCTAGGATGGGATGGGATATCAGCTGTATAAACTGTGTAAAGGATGGGTCATAGAATACTGCCTTGAGGAACACCTGCATACTGATTAAAAAGGGATGAACAGGAACTTTTATGATTTACTTTGAAGGACCTATCTGTGAGATAGGACTGGATAATAAGGAAGTAAGTAGGTGGAAGGAATTTACGGAGAGCAGTCCCGGGTGCCACACTCGGTCAAAGGCCCAAAAAGATGTTAAAATGACATTTTAAACCTAGCTGCAGTACATACAAACTATAGTATTTGGAGTTGATTTTTCAGAAATAACAGTCGTATATTTTTACTTTCACTTACCGATACATAAAATACAGAGTATGAACATTTTCGGATACCACTTTTCAATAGAAATACACATTGTAGCAGCTCTCTTAGTCCAAAATACTAAGTCCCGCAAAAAGGTCTGTTGTGTTTCCATGTGCGTGAATGTGGTAAGTGTAGAACAAATTACTGAAAGTCGAACGGAAGTAAAATTTCATTTGTAACACATTTACATAATTGTTATGTTGCAGAGACTTTATAACCAAAATCTATGAACCAAAAGTGCAACTGTATATCATGCTTTTATCACCTTTTCACGCACGAATTTATATAAAATTGAATGAGCTATAATTTCATTTTGGTTTTATTATGATTATAATAGTGTAGGATGCTTAAATGTTAAATTTACGAAATATCTTCTTCTAAAATAAGTTTAATTTTACTAACCAGAATTAACCAACCAATTTATTTTGTTATGATTAAAACAAAAAGACTTTACACAAAATACTAAAGAGTTTGATAATCAACTGAATGAGAAACCGTCGAAAAAAAAAAAAAAAAAAAAATATATATATATATATATATATATATATATATATATATATTTTTTTTTTTTTTTTTTTTGCAAAAAATGTTATTAAAATGTAGGTATAATATACCGTAGCTTAGTGGCTAGCATAACATATTTCTATGCCAAAGGTCGGGGATTCAAACCTGCGGGTGGCCCTAGGATTAATAGGATAGGCCCTATTATTAATCAAATAAAATTATAACATGTATATTAATAACATACAAATTTTTTTTTCAGACACAAGAAAGTGGCCCAGAAGTGTGAAATAAAATTATTTTCTTTTGGGATTGGCCAAAAATAAATATCTTATAATCATTAAACCGAAAGAAAAATTTAATTACGATGATAAAATTTAATAAACTTATAAATAGCTAAATACAAAATCGTCTAAAGTGTACATCTGAGTTAAGCACATAGATATTTGACTGTTCCTAATAATCCCACCGAAAGACCGAATTACTTGATCAATAATATTAGCAAATATAAATGTCTATCCCTTCCACATAAAATTTAATAATACTTACAAAATTAAATTTAAGAGGTAGAAGCCCGCTTTGAAGCAAATTTAACATTAATGATACAAATTCCTGGTAAGGACATAGCGGAGGCCTAATGAAGCTCCTCCTAGTCAACTTAACTCTTACAAGAAATAACATTATAGCTAAGTCACTATTAACGTGGCTTAGGCCAGAATTCATGATTTATTGGCCAACTGTTAAGCCTTTAATGGACCATGTAATTTCAAAATACACTGAAGGAAGGTCTCAAGAATTTTTAAAAGGTTTCAAAACGATATAACGTTATTACGGACACCTCTTCTTTAATCAAGTAAAGAAGAAATATAAGTTTCTAGTCGTGATTTTTTATAAATTATTTAATTAGGCATTTTCTTCCGGACATGGAGATCACAAGCGAAGCCAACTACCTAGGACAGACAATATCTTACTCAAATAAGGACGCCAAAAAGATCGAAACCAGGATAGGGAAGGCATGGAAGAAGTTTTGGAGCCTCAAATGCATATTTAAAGGTCAAAAAGAAATGAACTACAAAGAAATCGCCTTTAACAACTCAGTTATTCCCGTTCTAACCTATGGATGCCAAACATGGTCGTTGATTAAGAATCTCTGTCAGAGAAGAATGGAAAGGACAATGCTCGATTTCACTCTGAGGGAAAAAAATTAACTCAGTCCGATTAAGGGAGCTAACCAGGGTGGTCGACGCCGTAGGTTACGCGAGGAAAATTAAGTGGACATGGGCAGGCCATGTAATGAGTATGTCAGAGGATAGTTGGCCATGAAAGCTGTAGAATGGATCCTGCTGGATAAGAAGAGATGCAGGAGTCAACAACGCAAGGTGCAGGGCCGACCAACCCACCAAAGACAACGGATATTCATGGATAAGATTAGCAAGAGACCGAAAACTTTGGAAAAATGAATGCCAGCAACTCCAGATATCAGGTTCACCTAGTCTCCGTTAAAGACTGTAATCTCCCTTCGGGGAAGATCTATATGTAATTACATTGATTGTAAATAGTAATTTTTTCAGTCTACTAAAGGAAGATAATTTTTTTATTTTAATATAAATAAAGACTTACTATTATTATTTAATTAAACAAGGAACTACCTGGTCTATTTGATACAGTACAAAGAATTGAATTCCAACTCTTGCAGAACAATTATTTATTTTTTCATTTCAACCGTGAAATGACATTGTAGAAGAGGACCTTCCTGTGGTACACCAAGCCATACATTGCAGTTTATTGATTTTACATGTTTACATTAACATTATATAGATAATTAAAACTGTACTTACAATAAGTAAATGGGCTAATTTACAATTATGGGCTTGAAAATTTCTTTTGAAGAATTACTTAGTGCTAGTAGCACTTCAATGACAATTTAATTTAGTAAGTCTCGAGACCATCGTCTTTTCAATCGCCTCGAAAGGTTGTCAGGAATAGATGGGTATGATAAGTTGCGTACAAGATGATTCGTGTGGGTCGGGAGTTTGGAATTAAAAGAGGCATATATATTTTGGGATAAATTTTCGACAAATGGGATAGTTAGGTCATTATGTAACGAAATGAGGAGCATTTAGGATTTTCCGAAGAATTTTGGATTGTAAGGGTTGAATGCGAGAGGAAGTAGATGTTTGAACAGAGCCCCAAAGCTCGATTTCATATTTCCAGATGGGTCTGATGATAATAACATAAAAGAGCTTTTTGTAATAAATTAGAAGTTTAGAACGTTTGTCGAGTTGGTGTTGTAGTAATCTGTATCTACGGGCAGTTTATTGTCGTTTAAATCTCGTATGAGGACTCTAGGTAAGACGTTTGTCAAGATGGAGTCCTAGGTATCGGATTTGTTAAACAGGTATGAGTGGGGTAATTAAAGGATCCAGTGGGCATGAAGTCATCGGTTTGCGACGAAGGGTAAAGGTAATATGGTGGGATTTTTTAGGATTTATTATTGGAAATAGTAAGAAAATAATATCCTCTTCTGTAGCTTTTCAATGAAATTTCCATTCCTCTAAAAAACTACCACCGGACTTTTGATTTAAAAAAACACTACATTCGCACTTTGGAACTGAGGTCACTAATTAAAATAACGTAAAAAGTAAATGACGCCATTCTCGAACATCGATTAACGAACTGTTGACCAAGAAACTGTCTAAAACTGATTACTCTGCTATAAACAGCCATAATAACACTAAATTTCACACAATCAAATCAGATACAGATAGATTCAAACTCGGTTATCAAAGAAAACGGATAGACATTAGATGTTACTCCAGGATTGGGAAGGGAGGGAGAGATGACCCAACTCAGTGGACACAGCGGATAGCCCTCAGCAAACAGTAGCAGCTGGTTCGGGGCAAAACAAACCGAGGTTTAACTGCCCCATAGTGCTCTGGCACCCGACTTCTGCTTACCTTAACGACTGCCTGGGATAACCTTGTTCATTATTCTATGATATTCATATTAATTTTCTACTTTTAATTATGCAACTTTATCTCAACTGACATACATGTGTGTAGGTATATAAATAAATGAAATGAAAAAAAAATAAATAAAATATATTCTGGGATCAAGTCCCCTTATAATAACGAAAAATGAACACAAATAAATCCTTATGGTCTGGTTACTTAAAGAAAATATTTATAAAAATAAAAAATATATATCTATATAAGAAATAATATTTATACATATAAAAGATCAATTATATCTCTAGATCTTTGCACATTCATACTATATATACCTATACTTTACATTGGAACGGAAGATTGAGATGCGAGTAGGTAGTGGCAACTCCTCCACTGTTTGAAGGAAAAAAGAAAGCTGGCTTTACGAATAGAGATGGGCAGCGAATTCCAGAAGGATGAGGACGAATGAGAAACGATTTTTGAAAGGATGCAGTTTTAAGTGATGAGGTATAAATATTGATTGATTGGGTTCTAGTATTTAACGAATGGATATCAGTGCGAAGGGTGTGGAGCTCAGTTATGTAGAAAGGTTTTCTATTTTTCAATCTTTGGAATAGGTAAGTACCAAAGAAATATTGTCGTCGTACAGAAGCATAAAGCCATTTTAAGATGCTATAATAGCCAGTATATATTGTCATGTATTGAGGATACTGAGGGGAATAAGTTAATTATTAAATAAGTTTTAAATTAATCAAGTAAATATTTATAAGCCTTTGTCGGCAAAAGTTAAAAGACGTGCACCTACCCCCCTCACTCCTCCCTATGAGATTTCCCATGGGCATCCCGTGATACCCCAAGAACTTTCTAGACCCCAGCTACTAGGCTGGACAAAGATTGGACTGGGCACTTCCCATATCAGCCTCGCCTCCCTTTGTCCGATAAGAGTTCGGCCAATTTCCAATGGCCATAAATTCCAATTTATAGGACTTTTGAAAAGAAGAAGGAAGAGAGGTGAAGAAGGTGTCCCATGCACAAGAAGAGGCAGTTGAAGTCCAAGGAGAGTTCCACCAACGAAAAGATCAGTCTTATTCCAGCCACGAGGGAGGAAGCAAAAGGAGGGTCGGGTTCCATCTAAGAGGAGAGGTCCATCGGGGGTCAACTGAAGGATGAAGCCTAGAAGGGGCGCCTAAGACTAATTTTATCTTTGCTAACCAGCTTAGTTATTGTAAGGTATTTCTTTATAGTAGTATTGTATGGCAAGGTTAACTGTAAAGTCCCTCATTATTCTCAGGCATTGTGTAAATAAATTGTATATGTTTAAGTTGATTTTAAATAATAATTTCAGTTATTGAAACCTGTCTAATTTGATCTTACCCTGCATGCCACCTACCGGGATCGGTGAACACGATACCTTTGGAAAGGTAATCCTATGGTTTCCGTTAATATATTGATTAAAGATATAAATTAATCTAGTTTTTGAAGATACTGCTGCCTTAAATAAAGCAGCCGGTTAAAAACAAAGCAATATATATATATATATACACACGATTTCACATAAATGTCTAGTCATATTGTGGAAGCAGATAAAAGACCTCAATAGGGACAAAAAATTTAATACGACCAATAGTCCGATTCTTAACTGTTATGAATGAAGAAAAATCAAAATCAGAATGTTTTGTTGCTATCTATAATTTTCAGCAGGAAAAAAATCCAAATATATCTACTTGATTTACACGCACACAACAATAAGTGGTATATTCCACGTGAAATGAAAATAAAAGATTAAATCTAATGCAGTGTAATTTTTACATAAAGGTATAAATAAAACACAACACAATAATGGTATTATACTAATTGTAATAACAATAAAGTTATTACAAGACCTCAGATAAAAATATCCCAAAGAGATAAGAAAAGTAGGTTAAGAAAATGGAGTTTTAATGAGAAAGAGGGGAAACTGCATAAAAGAATTATCAAACTTGAGTCGAAAAAGTTGTTTAAAAATAATTAGAAAAGGGCTCCGGAACGTTATTAAGTACCAAATAATGATATCTCTCTTCGAGGCTGTTGGGAGAGGCTTTTATTTATTTTTTTCATTTCATTTTTGTTGAATGAAACTGATGTTTCATTCAAAGATTCATTCCAGACCAATCACTGAGATTATCTTCAGTTTCTAAAGTTTCCACTGATGATAACTTTTCGGAAGATCAGATTTCAAAATTGAACCAAAAAAAATGTGATCTCAAAATTAAAATCCTGGTGCGGGCAAAACACAACATTCACTTACCTCGACTGTCAAAATCAATTTAAACACTTTTAAATAAACTTAAATTTAATATTTTAATGCTAGCTTAAATAAAAAGTTATTTTGGGTTCTTTGGAAACATATGATTTACATTAAACAATATATTGAGGGCACACGTGCTCACTCAACTTATGTCTCAGACCCTTGGAGATCTGCAATTTTTGGCAGAGAGTTCTTTGCCTCTGGCTGCCACTAGATGGCGTTGTGCTCTTGATACTGATGCTGTCTGCTACAGGGCAGCACTTAAAATATGTTAAGGGCCCTGTTTCTTTAACATGTTTGTGCACTTTTCTCCTTTAGTTGTTTATTAAATTCGCAAATTTGAATTGTTTACAAAATTATCAAATCAAAGTAATAAGTTTATTCCCTATTTGTCACTTTATATCACCTTATACAACATTGTGTATCAGATAATATTTTTTCTAAACTTTTTCTCTTTCCAACGGTATATTATAAGTCTATATTATAGTTCTAGTTATAAAAAAAAACAAAAATAAAATAAAAAGATAAATTTGCTTCTTTATCCTTTAGTTAATCATTAAATTCGTCCAACTTGTAAATTTAGCCGTTCTTCGTCAATATAATTAAGATCATATGGCCAATTCTTCGGAATGTACAAGATGGAAGGTTTATTGTTTGTTTATTTATTTAACCCTTTATGCTGCTGTGGCTAATCGGACGATGCTACAGTGGGAGTCCTAAATTTTGCCTATCCAGGTTTTATTAGGATAGGGATCTTTAACAAGGGAGTACCTGACATCACACAGGCTCGGGATCACCTTTCAAAGTCCCCTCCGACGGACAGCATAACTTAAGATTTTTTACATCCGTTAACCACCATGCTACAGGTAACCCCAAGATTGAAGGTATTTTAGAGGAAACAAATTCGCTATTTAAGCCATGGTAGACTACTTCAATCAGAATTAAACCTATATAATATAGGGAATTACAGAATTACATCGATATAGCGGGTTTAATCAAAATCGTTACAGCCGTTATTTAGAAAACCGTAAAAAGGTGCAAAAGGCATATTATAAAGAGAAAGTAAAAATTTATTAAAATGTTAAAAAAAATAAAATAACATCAGATACTGCCTAAAATCTTTATCCCACATCTCTCTAATGTGAAACACCTCAAATGCTTTCTGAACATATTAGTCAAAATGAAAAAAAATATATATATAAAAATAATATGTAGGTCAAATAGAGTTAGATAACAAAAGCAATGAAACTAGTACCCATCTTCGGTAACGACTATTGAAAAGTAACCGTTTCCTTTTAAAGCGAACGCTGCGCCTAGAATTTTGAAATGCTGTCAGGAACAGGTTTGGCCTAGTGATTGTGGAGGAGCTTTGTTCCTCCGTGTAAGCCGTAGCAGTCGACAGGCGACAGTGTGATCAACATGATGGCGTTGAACTAGTGTATCAAGTGAACTACGTTCTAGTTCCTTACGGTCTTCATTATTATCTTAAATCATCTTTAAACTTAGAGGATTCAATCATATAATTACTAAGAGAACTAATTATTTCTCCAAGTAGCTAGGAATATCACAACGTGTGCAGTGAAGGATAAAACACACATGTAACATTTTAAACATCGAAGTACTCCTCTGCCTTTTTCGCAAAACGACTTAGCTGTTGTCTAACAGTATAACGTAAATTCCAGTAATGCTGCATATCTTAGAACGAAAAAAAAAAAATTATGATGACAGTACTATATGTAATCTCGTTAAATACAAAACATTACCTAAGAGGCCCAGAAAATAATTTTAAAAATTCAAGAAAATTTACACCAACTGAAACTTTTTGTACTCTATAACGTTATTTTAACAGCCAAGAGAATTTTATAACTCCGGAACCAGCTTAGTTTCAGTAACGAATTTTTTATCACCAACACTCATCGAATAGATTTTAATCTGTATTGGTTTCATAATTTCCCACTCAGTCCCTTTTAGATATGACCGTGTAAACATCACGAAAAACAATTTTTTGCTATTTTTGAAAATTTATATAGCTAGAATTACTACGACTATTTTTTTATAAGATAAAATAATCCATATGCGAGTCTCTTTCCCTTTATATAGTTTCATCTTTTTAAAAGTCTCGTTTTTTATTTATTTTCGAGAATTTTTTAAACATAATTCAATATTTAGATAATCAGTTGGTGGACAAAAAATTTAAAGCATATTCTTATCTTATTGTTAATTTATACTTAGGTATACAGTTACATTTTATTTTGCCTTTTATTATGTATTTATTTTAGTTAATGAGGGTTATTTTGTTCAAATACATCTATTTTATTTATGTTTAACTGAAATAATTTTGTAAAATTCAACTCCATTTGTATGGGGTAGTATCCCGAAAACAAATAAAGAGATTTATCATTTATTATTTATTGATTATTATTGTTAATTTCAGTTTTGAATTACGAGAACTAGAATCAGAACAAAATTACGAGAACTAGAAAGATTTCCTTAACATATGTTTTTAGCAGCGAAGGTGACAAACCGGCTGCAACTCTAAAAGTATTAGCCAGAAAATATTTTATCAACGGTTTTATATTCATGAAATACCTGATACAAAGATCCTGAAAATCAAAATTGTTCAGCTGCAAAATTAGTGTAATTTGGACTATTTCAAATGGAATGACCCATAAACAAGCTATATATAGCTAATATTTAATAATATCATGACAATCTCAAGAAACACAATTCTACATAAATTATTTGTACTGCGCAAGATCTTGCTGGTTTGTATATGATAGAAAGAGTCTAGAGTATTAATAACTCAGACTTCACAATTATGTCACAAAATCGATGAACACGTTTGTTGAAAGTGTCGTAAGTACGGCTTCGCTTCTCTAACTATAATAAATAAAAATAGCTTAGAAGACTATAAATAAAGTGTTGATTCAAACCCTATTACCTACTATGAGGGGAGAGCTCCGTCACTGATAAAATAATAACAAAACACATTAAATAATTTAACATAATACCTTAAAATGATACAAAGTTAAAAAAAAAAGAGGAAAAAATAAGAATAGAATAAAAATCATGAAATTCCTTGTATGGGGAGAGGATAAAAAAATGTTAAAACGTTTATACATCAATTCAGTAATTTAAGAGGTCTCAAGTATATGTACAAAATCTAAGTTATATAAACATTGTTTAGAGTAATCACCTCCAACTAAATGTTAAGATGATCACTCCTTTTATTATTGAAATTTAAACTAAATGAAAGAAGGCTGAAAGAGGAAAAAACTGTCTGTGGCACAACCAGCCACTTCTCTCTTTCTTTTTCGACCGCTAGGGGCGCTCTGTTTCTTCCTATGGCCACTAGGGGCGTTCTAGTTAATTTAACAGACCGCTAGGTGGCAGTGCGGTCAACGTGAATTTCTCTTTCGGGAACCCGAAACAAACATAATAAATATAAAGGTATATAATGACAAAATCCTATTATAATATTGATTCATCTTAACGGTATATTTATATATTTAAATTCATTTATTGATGTTTACAACTGTATTGGTTAATACGACTAATCAATGAGCTGAATTAAAATACGGAAAACATATATGAAGAGAAACTGTCCGTTGAAAGCACGCCAGTTGGTAATCTTAATTAGAAGGTCACGAGGCCATCTTCTTTTCAGAAATGAAAGAGGAGGCAATGATTGAAGTGGATTAGAGTGGAAGTTGAGTTTGTCATTGAAAGGTATTCATATAATTGGTACCAGATTCGGGGCAAATCTGCTACATATGGAACATTATGGATGAGTTGATTCGAGACAAAGTAAGGAGTAATGAGGATCTTTTGAAGGATTTTGGATTGTAAGGATTGAAGACGGGAAGAATTCGATGGTTTAATAGAGCCCCAAAGTTTAAATCCTTAAGTCCAGATAGGCCTTATGATGGTCATGTAAATGAAACTTTTGTAGTTGAGTGGAAGGTTAGAGCGTCTGTCTTGTAAATGTTGAAATAACCAGTTTCTTGTCGTTTCAGTCTAGTGTACGGGTTCCATCCACTGTAGAGCAAGATGTCATAGTCGTCGTAAAGACTTTATAATCATATATTTTGTGCATTAACCCATTTATTCTAAAAATACTAAACTAATGTTCTAAAAATGCAACAGCTGGCTTACCATGGAATAATCGTAACTTTTGTCAAGTTTTCCGCCTAAGGGAATCACTTTCCTCAATCAAAAAAGTTCTTGGAACAAATGGGTTATATTAATAGATATATATCTATGTTAGAAGTTCACTGTGACAAGTGAATCATCGAATTCGAATCGAATCATTCATCTGTTAATTGTTTTTCGAATGTAATTATACTATCTAATTATTAACTACATTACTCGTACTCAATTATAATTGAAATATATAGTGTTTACACTCAGGTTTCGCGTATACTACATATATATGCATACAATGTGCGTCATAGTCATGCGTGGAGACTTGATAATTAAACTTAATTCATAACTATTTTTGTTGTTACGGTATATTAAAAATTAATTATATTTCAAATAATGTTATAATATGTTCATGGAGAAGTATAGTTTTCCAGATATAAAAATGAATGATGCTTCAATAAAACATTTTTTAATTCAAAGTTGAATTAGCTATCTTTAGTGCTTAGGTTCTTTTGGTGCTTTCCTAAAATAAATTATGAGGCAATCGAGCATTACGTTAAATCCGATTTGCTACACAAACATTGGGTGTTATCAAAACCTTTATGTACTTTTAAGGTTTACCCATATATCCATGAACTTTATGCAGCTAATCTGACCAAATTACAAGCTTTTCTAACCTATAATTAGGGAGAAAGAATTGTCATGGCTGGTTACCTCTTCTTAGAAGGGAACGCCTCTTCATTCAACACCCACCTGTTACTTGACACTTTTCATCAATCCAGGAATAAATACTGTTTTATTCGTTATTGTTAATTTAATTAAATTATAGTTTACTATTTTGAACCCTTGTTATCGACCAAGAAAAAATAATAATAATAATATCCTCCTTTTATTTATGTTTTTATCGCTTTTTTTATTTTATTTATGGTTTATGTTTCAATATACGTAGAACCCAAATTAGGATTTTAAAAAATCTGTATGTCCGCCGTACATATCTCCGAAACTACACGACGATGATATTAGCTTATTAGTTTTAAAATGGCGACAGATTAAAAATATTTAGCTACTTTTAAAGATAGAGAAAAAATTATACTGTTTTCCAACCAGGACACTACGATTAATTATAAAAAAAGGGGGAAAAATGATATTTTCCTATACATGTTTTACTTTTTAAACATAATATTTTTAATATCATTATATTTTTGGCAACGTAAATACCAATTTTTTTTTCTCTGTTATTACTTAAGTTCATCGTGCTGATTATTTAAATCAAATGCTTGAATAAATTCTTAATAATTTGCACAAAAACCTATCATGATAAGAGTGAAATGAATTCCATTCGATATATCTAAACGGTAAGAGAATTTTTAATTTAGTAAGTGTCTAAAATAATGCACTTTCTATTTTTTTTATTTATGATTTTACTTTCTTTTCTTTTTTTAATTTTTTTTTGGAAGTTTTTCTTAATATAAACACTTAAAAGAACACACATTGACTTCCATTTGTCACTTAATCACTTTATTTCATAAGCTTTTCAGATCTGTCGACGTTTCGGGGCTGTTTCCCCATTTTCAAGACTTATTTTTTTCATTATATAAATGCTTTTTCATATATCACCCATCATTTTATTTCATAGCACACTGCTATTTGTCCTTATGGGTGTTCATTGGCTCACTGTTTCTATTATTTAAATAATAGATTATGTAGAAAAATAATAGAAACAGTGAGCCAATGAACACCCATAAGGACAAATAGCAGTGTGCTATGAAATAAAATGATGGGTGATATATGAAAAAACATTTATATAATGAAAAAAATAAGTCTTGAAAATGGGGAAACAGCCTCGAAACGTCGACAGAAATGAAAAGCTTATGAAATAAAGTGATTAAGTGACAAATGGAAGTCAATGTGTGCTCTTTTAAGTGTTTATGATTTTACGTTTTTCTAATCTATTAATCAATCAAACTGGACAGATCAACCTATTTAAATTAAACTGGATAGAACTTGGGAACCTGGCGAAATAAAATTTAACCCAAACAGGCTGGATTCAAAACTATGGTGCAAGGCGACAGTTCATATCCATGCATATCTGTTGACCTTGCAAGTAAGGATCATTACTACAGAGAACCCATTCTACTCTGTATGGTGTAATTTTCAACTGCATTTTTATTTTTCTAGTTTTTCATTTTAAAAAAACGCGTTTTCTCACCGAACAAAGTTCTTCAGCTTTTGTTTTTTAATTATAAAATATTATATTATAGGTGGAATAATCAGGAGTCAGTAATTTTTTGAATTTTTAATTTAATTTTGCCAACGTTTCGGCTCAATCTTGTGAGCCATCATAAGGGCTACAAACATCAGAACAAAAGAGATACATATTAATGTCATAATGAAAATATTTTGAATGTAGTGACAATGATAACATTTGAAATAAAACAGAAACTCTACCAACATACTTGAATATTATAGATACAAATAATGATAATATGATAAACAATATGATGATGATAAGCATAAAAACATACCTTATACTTTAATATAGAAGTAAAAAAATATATACAAACGTACCATTACTGAGTCATGTCCAAGCATTTAAGTATGTTGGTATATTTTCTGTTTTATTTCAAATGTTATCATTGTCACTACATTAAAAAAATTGTCATTTTCACATTAATATGTATCTCTTTTTTTTCCTGATGTTTGTAGCCTTGATGATGGCTCACAAGCTAGAGCCGAAACGTTGGCAAAATTTAAAAAAAATTCAAAAAAATGTCCGACTCCTGATTATTCCACCTATTATAGTTTCTAGAGTCGACTATACATTCTCAATATTATAAAATATATTTTTCAAATTTTTGATAGCATTATGTGTTCATGTTAAGATTATTTTACTTCGTAGTTACTTATCAGTTCGTCATAAGTATTGTCATAGTAATAATTGGTACAGATTGTACCACTTGCTAAAATTTATAAAAACACTGAAACTTAATCAATAAATTGTGTTAATTACGATAAGTGATAGAATCTTTTATGAGCGCGAATGAAATCATTCTAAAAAAAACAACAAAGTTATCAGATAATACTTATTGCTTCGGGGAAACAATTAATGAAAAACAAAACGAAAAAAATGCTTTTGAGGAAAACGAGGGCGTACTCTCGTTGTGCAGGCGGTTCTTAATTAATTAAAACTCTCTTCTGAATATAATTAGTCCATAACTTTTTTTTTCTATTAATTGTTATACATTGGTTATAAATATTTCAGAAATAATGAATTTACATTAACTGAGCTAAAGAGTCAGACTATTTTATGACAAAGTAATCTAAATACATAAAACGTATCCTAAAAAACACATTTGTTACTTCTAGCATTGGAAGATAGTAAATATTTAGAAAAAATCTGGTTCGCTCTACACCCGACATTCACTTACCTCCGTTATTTATAACAATTTAAGGATTTTCAAACAAATTTAGAAACAAAAATAAATTTTTATAGAATTATTTACATAGGATTTTAACAGAAACATGTGTTTTATTAAATAATCTATTATATTATTATCGACGACAATCAGTTTTTTTTTTTTGTTTGGCTTTTCTTTACTCTCCGTTAACTTTTAATCCACTAGTTTCAATCCTTGCTTCCACTTCAATTCCCGACAATCCGCCGAGGCGTCTGAAAAGACCTTTTTGTTTATATTACCAACTGGACTGCCACTGGACAGTTTCTCTTGATGTTTTTTACATGTGTTTCATCATTGTAGCAGATTTACTTGTTGTATTAAAATATACAGCTGTAAATTTCAATCAAATAAATTTTAAAAAAAACTATGGAAACACTCGCTATTGTAATTAGCGTTGTGCCATGAATTTATGCGACTCAAAAACATTTTTTATATAAAAAAAATTTAGCTTCACTTACGAATGTACCTTTGAAGTGCTACCAATGGGTAGATTCTTCTCACGCCTATCATGTCCATATCTCATGTGTGAACAGTAACATTTACTTGATGTATTTTTTGTGTTAATACAGTTGTAAATATCTCTATAATAAATAAATAAAAAAAAAAAAAACTTACGAATGTGGATAAATTCACATTTATGTTTGTAAAATATTTGAAACTACATATGTACTTATTTAAAAACTAAACCGACTTTTATATTTTTGGGTATGCCTTCTTATAATGGTATGTCATAGTAAACTTGACTGACTAAAATTAAAATTTGGCATTAAATAATAGATCATTATATGTAATATAGTTACTGTTATCATAAATGTATCTATTATATATTAACGAAAAATGAAATTGTCGCGAGCAAAGCCTGTACAAATGATATAAGTACATGCTTAATTTAAAAAATCCAGAAAAGTAATATACCACAAAAAAAAAAAACGGTCGAAATAATTAACCGATTAGTTTAATCTTTTAAAATCAGAGTAAAACTAGTAGATTAAATCTTTCTGTTTAACTTTTTTGTACCAATATAGAAGAAATGGGTAAAAAAAAAAAAATTACCTGGTAACTCATTATCAATTCTGCTAAAGGGGAGTGAATATTTAAAGGGCTAGGGAACGGGAGTTGTACATTTGTAATCTGTTTGTAGCGTGCCAATTTATAGTGCCATGTTTTATTTATGTCCCAGTCATCAAGTAGAATTAGTATTAAAATTGAACGAGGTCGGAGATCGAAATATATTAATGGAATGGAATCAAAGAAACATTTTTACTCTGTCACAAATATAAAATGTTGGTTTTTAACAATCTATAGTAAAATTATTATAAAAATAATTATTGAAAAAAGAAACAGTCGAAATAGGAGATGATAAAATTTAATTATTATAGGATGTTAAAATTATCTATAAAAACATCTGGTGCACTCAACATACGAGTTATATTTACCTATTTTAATAAAATAAATTTTAAAACTTTTATATTATGCTAAATTCGAAAAACGATTTACATGGAGTTTCGATGCAAAAATGTATTTAAACAATATAAATTAAGATGTTGATTGCCAAAAGATATTAAACGACATTTTTTTCGAAATTCATATTTTGACATATTTCTATACTAATGGTTTAGTTTTAACTGAATCCGTCATCAGAATTTTTCTAAAAACAAAAATAGAAAAACTTTAAAAACGTATTTGAAAATTGCATTTCATTCCAAAACGTACTAAATCCAAGTTTTTTTTGTTTTTATTTTTCGGTTCAGTTAATTATTAAATTCTTTCATACTCCATATTTAAACTTTTTTTTTATCCAGACAACCAATCCATTTTCAATCAAATAATCTCTCAAAATTAGAGCGCTAGAGTGTCAAGATACGTAGAAACCTAATAACGAATAAAAAAAAAATGCAAAATATCCGTTTGTCTCCGTAAATACTGGACCACTTTTTTTTTTTAATTTGGCACAAAAATACCAGAGCATCTAATGATGATCCTAACAACTAGACGTTGATATCAACCGATTAGTTTAAAAATGGCCGATTAAATTGATTTAATTCAATAAAATTTATTAGTTTTCTAACAAAAAAAAACCGCGATTAATTATTAAAATAGTATATTTTTTTTTTTTATTATTGCTTTGATAGAAAATTAACTTTCCCACGAAACGAAAAAAGGATCATTAAAATTGGTTTAGAAATAGCAGGCTAAACACCAACGGTGGGGTTGCCGAACTACCAACTCCCGAGGTAATCTCCTTTCCAGTGTCTTGACTTCCCATACCTACACTGTCCTCTTACCCATGAATCCCACATATTGGCCAACATCTCTAAAAAAAAAACCTGACATCCTGGATATATTTATCTCCTCTCAAATTTCCTCCTCCCAAACAATAATCAGATCACTGAACGACCTTTCCTCAAATCATAGCCCGGTTTTGCTTTCCTTGCATTCCAGTTTTGTTCCTAAACCCCTTCCTCTTACATTGATCAGAGGACGAGTAAGCTGGGACGTATTTCGACTGGACTTGGAAAGCAAATTGGACTTGAACACTCCACTCAAGACAAATAATGATATTGATACAGCTGTAAAAAACTGACTGACTCCATAACTTGCAGTATAACTGACAACACAAAGACCAACAAGATTAATGATACCCAATGTACTGATCTGCCACAGCATATTCGATTATTATTAAAAGAAAAACGCAAAGCAAGATCGAAGTGGCATAAGACACGATACCCAGCTGACAAAACATACTATACCAAACTAACTAACAAACTCAAATCAGAAATAAAGACATTCAAAATTTACTCAACTTTACTGAAAATCTTACAACAACAGACAAATCGTTATGGACAACCACAAAAAAACTTCTTAAGTTCAAAGACTTTAACAATCCACTCCTGACTGAAAACAAAACCTGGACAAGATCTGACGAAGAGAAAGCCCAGATATTCGGACAACATCTTTACAATACTTATACTCCCCATCCAGATATCCTTAATCCCGAACACCTTGAAAGGATAGAAGAAGACCTAACTATTCCCCTCCAAATGACCCTTCCACCTAAAGCTTTCCATCCTTCAGAAATATCCAATATCATTCATAGATTACCCGCTCGAAAAGCTCCTGGCCATGACAAAATCACTTCCCATATCTTGAAACATCTCCCTCAAAAAGCCATCCTATTCCTCACCTACATCTATCATGCCGTACTACGTACTACTTATTTTCCTGCCTCCTGGAAATTATCCATAGTAAAAATGATCCCTAAGCCCAAAAAGTCACCTGAAAATCCATCTTCCTACCGTCCCATATCCCTTTTATGTATTATGGGAAAAATTCTGGAAAAACTCCTTCTGAAACGAATCTACCCAATCCTAGATTCCCATCATATTATTCCAGATCATCAATTCGGTTTCCGTACATCTCACTCCACTATCCAGCAATGTCATCGTGTGGTGGACGTTGTCTCCTCTGCGTTGGAGCGCGGATTGTACTGCACGGGAGCCTTTCTCGACGTAGAACAGGCCTTTGACCGAGTCTGGCACCCGGGATTGCTTTACAAGCCCCGCCTATTTCTCCCTCCTACTTATTTTCTTATTATACAGTCCTACCTTGCTGATAGATCTTTCCAAATAAATCACCACAGCTGGTGTTCCCCAAGGCAGCATCCTAGGGCCTGTCCTTTATACAGTCTATACAGCTGATATCCCAACCCATCCTAACACTTTCCTTTCTACTTATGCTGATGACACGTGTGTGTTATCGGTAGATAATGATCCATTTACTGCCTCCCACACTCTTCAATCCCACATCCGAGACCTTGAAGTATGGTGTCAGAAATGGAGGATTAAAATTAATTCTAACAAATCCCACCAAATAACCTTTACCCTACGCCATAAACCAATGACTTCCTGCCCCACAGTATCCTTTAATGACACTCCACTAGCCCCTGTTGAACAGATTCGATACCTCGGACTCCACCTTGACAAACGTCTGACTTGGAACCCCCATACAAGACTGAAAAGACAAGAAACTGCCCGACGTTTTCGACTACTCCAACACTTACTGGACAAACGCTCCAATCTTCCACTTACTTACAAAAGACTTATTTATATGACCATCATAAGACCGATATGGACTTACGGAGTAGAGCTATGGGGCTCTACCAAACCATCAAATTCTTCTCGTATCCAATCCTTACAATCCAAAATCCTTCGTAAAATCCTTAACGCTCCTTATTTGTCACGAATAAGCTCATCCATAAAGACCTTAATATCCCATATGTTACTGAATTAGCCCGAACCAGATATTAATCATTCCATGAAAAACTCCATTTCCACTCTAATCCACTAGTTTCTATCCTATCATCCTCTTCGATTCCTGATAATCCTCCGAGGCGTCTGAAAAGAAGATGGCCCCGAGACCTTCTAGTTTAAAATATTTTCAGAGTGCTGCCGATGGGTGGCATCTCTTTATGTATTTCATGTTATTACTATATCCATCACATTTACTTGTTGTATATAATTATACAGTTGTAAATATTAATAAATATGTTTAAAAAAAAAAAAAAAAAGAAATAGCAGAGTTTTGAAGCCAGTGGTGGTGATGTGCCAATTTAGGCCACTTTCCTTTGAATCACTTATAACTTTTATATTATTTACTGTCTATAAATAGCTTTATTTATTAACTGTATATTTAATTAATAAATAGCTTTATTATTAACTGTCTATAAATAGCTTTATAAACAGTCATATCCTAATGTAGTTATTTAGAAATAATAAAGCATCATGTATTGATTTGCAGCGTTTTTTAGATATGATCTCCATTTTCTGTTCGTAGATATTTGGTAAATATTCGTTCGTTATTGCGTAATGTATACATTAGGTTAATTAAAATGAGACCTGTAATATAAAAGCTGGGATAAATTAAATTACAGAGAAAACTAAAATCAAGCTACAAAGTCTTGATATATCTACTTAGATATGAAGGATATTAACCAAAAGTCCTCATAAAAAAAAAAAGCTGCCTCTGAGGGACTTTGTTCAGAACTTTTAACTCGATAAAGTAAGATCAACAATGTTTCGAATCATGATGTTCTCAGTTTGCAGAAAACTTGTGGCAAAGACGCTATACCTTACGAGAGGATTTGAATTATTTATAAATCTTTTTATTAGAATCAATTGTTTCAGAAACTACACAGAATAAAATTTCAACGAATCCGCAAACGTGCCCTATTTTTATATATTTGTGGTAATAAATGCTTATCAATTTATCACCTATAAAAAAAAACTACCTCTACAACTGAAGGGTCTTGGGCACAGTAGTTGAAGAGATTGGCACTGTTTTACAACCAACAATCGTGCAAAGAGCTGATTAGACCTCAGCTATCACTTTAAGGCAATTCTTGTAATTATTAGTTCAAAAAGCGTTATAGCTTGAAACATAGAGGAAAGAATACTGTGACTGTTTCCTATAATCTATTATATTATAATATTTATTTATTTATGACGCCTCTACCCTTGTGGATCATTGGCGTTCAAACTTACATTTTATACTCTGTTACAATATAAAATTCTTTTCAAATACTTGAAGAGGATATTGACTTTGTTTTCATCATCTTTCAATAATTCTTTTAGAGTATTTTCCATTTGAAGTTCAATTCTTAATTTATTAAAATTCGGACAATCTAACAATATATGTTTTGAGTCCTTAAATACTAAACACAAATTAGCTTTAAGTTTAACGATAGTTTACATAGACTATAACTTTAGCAAATTATAAATTTATTTTTTTATATATATTTATTGATATTTACAACTGTATTTTAAAATACATTCAGTAAATGTATACAAGCTTATACTGTCATGATTCACATGTAGAGATACTGCTCATTGGCAGATCACCAAAAGCTATGCTAAATCAGAAGGTCTTGGGGGCATCTCCTTTTCAGACGCCTCGGAGGATTACCAGAGATTATAGAGATAGCAAGGATATATATATATATATTATATATATATATATATATATATATATATATATATATATATATATATATATATATATAGTAAACTAATATACGCACATTTTAATACTTATTATTAAAAGAACGATGCTGTTTAAAAAAAAACTTTTGTCTCAAGGTGCACGTTTTTTAAGTGTTGGAAATGTTTTGACACGCTCTGTTGTTATTGCACGAACGTTTGTCTTCACTATACGCATTAAAATTTTTATGTAGAATATTCTTTGTTATATGACTAATCGCTAGAACCTACTGTTTTTGATACAACTTCATGTGTATTCCGCTACATGCTGATCTGTACCGACACAATTATTCACTAAAACATTTACTAATATACCTTTCTTTAATTTTTTATAATCTTACCAAACTTCTAGCTTTCGAATTTAGCCAATCAGCCAACTAGTCATATATTAACGAGGGTACTTATAATCATGTTAATTGTGTAATTCGCTAATTTCAATAATAATACACCGAACAAAACCACTTATTAACAGGGAATTACAACAAACGTGATTCTGTTACACGCAGTAATACAATGCTACATACCACCATATTGTCTGTGGCTTGTTTGGTATGTTAGTTATGTGGTAGGTTGTAGTAGATTCTGTTCACTAAACATATTTTAAAATAGCTATTGATAAATGAAGTAGCTACCAATTAACAAAAATAAGTTCTATAAACGCTAATTACGACTATGGAGGCACGGACGGAGGAATAGGAGTAAAAGGGACGTTGACCACTTGAACATTTTTTGAAACAATTAAATAAAACAATAGAAAATAATAAAATCAATCATAAGGGAAATAAGTGTGAGGGGCGGGGTGGCCGAGATGGTTAGCGCGCGTTGCTTTAAACACGCGTTGCCTAGCTACCAGATGACCAATAATTTTAAACCAAAAAATTACGAGTTCAACTCTCGGAACCGGAGGGGACTTTTATCTAGCATTAATCCCCCACCCCCACCCCTTGGTCCGAGAAACCCCCGCTTAGCCTTCAAAAGCGAAGTAGGGGCGAAAACAAAAAATAAATAAAAAAAGAAATAATAAGTATGAATAGAGGCTATTTTTACTTCTTAACACTTTCTCCGAAACTACTTGGCCAAATTTTCTTTAATTTGCCACAAAAATACTAGGACAACGATGATCCTAACATCTCGACGTTAATATCAGTTGGTTATTTAAAATGGCGGCCGTATAAGACTGATTTAATTCGATAACTCGTTATTTTAGAAGATATAGAAAAAATGTATTGATGTTTTTTATTAACCTCCTTGGATTAAAGTACGATGATTATGTCAGCTGCTAAATTATTATTATTGCGCTAAGTCATTGTAGCTTCAACGAGGTTTTAGTTGATATATATATATATATATATATATATATATATATATATATATATATATATATATATATATATATATATATATCACGTATATTACAGTTAGAGTAACTATAAGATGTATTTTATAGTTACTATAACTATAAACGCATTTATCTAAACATAAACTAACAAAAAATTAAATAATAAGAGATAAAGCTAAAGAGATAATAAGATAAAGCTAGTTATTATCTATAATGATCAAGTTGGTATTATCCGCTTTTTATAACTCTCCATTACATATAACAACTTTCTGTAGATATGAGATAATATTTAATCTTAAATATTAAATTTCAGTTTCGTACTTTTCTTTTTTGAGTTTTCATAAGTAGTAACTAATTTTTTTTTTTAAATCTGTAAAGTTTTTTAATGGGTGGGGAAAGGAAAAAAATACTTCTCTTTTACCCTAATCTTCGCGGCTTTACCACTGCTATCATCTGTACATGTATTGAAATTGATTATGCTAAAACTTACCTTGTTTACTTTTATTAAGTTTCCAGAGGTGATTTGTAAGCCCTGAGTGTATATTTATACGTTGCTGTTAACAAGTATTCAAATACTGATATCATTGAAAAGTTTGATATTGCTGTTGACTGGCGGAAGCCCCGATCCAGATCCCAGCCGCGGTGATAATCATCAGCTCACACTAAAGAACCGCAATCAACAAGTTGGGTCATCAGATGCTGCTCCACAATGAATTGGAACTTAGGCATTAGGCCGCTTTTGGTCCTTTATCAGCCGGTCGCCGTTCTGATGAATAACAAATTAATTTCTGATAAGGCTTGGTGGCGGCATTAGGGACATTAAGGTCTGAATCCTTCGTGATTAAGTGTATCTAATCGTTCAGTAGTAAAATTATCATTAGTATCAAGGAAAATTATATCTAACATCATCTAATATATTTTAATGTCTTCAATAAATAATATATAATAGTATTATAAATCTTTAATAATAAATCTCAAAAGTGAAAAACTCTCGTATTATTTAATTAAGAATAACTGTAAAAAACCTGTACCACTACAACCCATGAAGGGTCTTGGGCTCAGTACATATAGAGATTTGTACTGTTTCAAGACCAACTGCAGTGCAATGAGGTGATTAGGCCTTAATCGCGCTCAGCCGTCAGGTTTTTCCCCAATTAATTTGGGTACCCACTTTATAGAGGCTGGGTCTGCCCCAGGAGGGTCTCCATACCCTAGGGTCGCCCCCCGACTGAATTAACAGAATAAATAATATTCCGCCACAGCCGGGATTCGACCCAGGACCCGGAGCACAGCAGACTAGCGCTTTATCCACTAGACCACGCCGCTCCCTCCAATTAAGAAAAACTAGCTAATAGAATAAACTAGTTTGCCACAAGCCACACTCTTTATCCTTCTTATTGCATATCGAAACAAAAAAATATAACATATTTTTATTCTAAAAGTTAAAAATCTGCCAAACAATAGACTAAAATTTTTTTATGAATGAGGAAGTAATTTAAAAAAATATTTTCTGGATAAAATATTAAAGAGAATTGGCCAAAACGTTATAAACCTAGATAATTGTCTTTCACAAAATTATGGGGTGGTACAATTGTTACGGTAAAAATTTGCAAAAAGAATTAATTTAAATTTTAAAAAAGAATTCCCTAACCGTAACTATGCCCCAGATTCTCAGTGGAGACGGGCGGGTTCCACAATAAATTTATCTCGAGCGTCACGCTATTTGTTAATGTTAAAAAAAAAGAAGGTAAATAGCGAAACCCTTTAAATTAATAATGTCTTTACTGAAAATAAAAAATAAAAATGAAAATTTAATTTACAAACTAAAAAAAATTATTGATCACAGGTGGATACGAACTCGCTAAAATAAATGATTCTTAAAAAAAAAAATAATGAAAAAATTAGAAAAAAACTTATTCTTTTTTTTATTAAAACTTAAAAACAATTATTTGTCCTTCTATCTTTCGGAACCTTAATCGCTCAGGTTATAAGTTTATTTACAAAATAAACCACCTAGTTTTTTTTCCCGTTTGTTTGCCTCGAGAAACGAACTCCTTTTCTGGTAGCTCCTTTTCCAATTCGATCAGACTTCGTCTACCTTCGGCGTAACACAATGAAATCAATAAGACTATCTAAGCAACGGCAGTGATACTCCATAAAAAACATTTTTACTAAACAACAGACCTGTCGTTGGCCACCCAGGAAAATTAAGTAACCTAACCCAACAAAAAAATATTATTTAACTAAAAAAAATAACAAAAACCATTCATAAAAGAAACTGAAATAAAATGTTTAATTTAGATAGCTTCGGAAGTTAATATTTTCTATAGTTCAAAAGTTTCTTTAAAGGCCTTATCGTATCTTATAACATCACTCGATTTATTGTAAAAGAGTGTAAGTTAAATAAAAATGAAAAAAAAAATCTTTTACCAGAAGAGAAGAAGAGTTCTAGAAAGTAAAAAGAATCAGGAGCTCAATGAACTTTTTAATGAAGCTATAACTACGAGAGTCATTAAACTGTAGAGTCTGATATGGGCAGGTCGCTCAGTCAGAATGGAAATGCAGTTCTATAGTGAGGAATGTTCAACTGCACTTAAAGCACTATCGATTTTCTTATCATTATTATTATTAATAGGAGAAGAAAAAAATTAAAGTTGGATCTAGAAAATCTATTACGGGCAACACACGACTTTTACATACCTCGGTTGTTAAAATCAATTTAGGAAAAATTAAATTTATATGAGCGTTCAAAAAACTTTTCAGAATTATATTTAGTTTGGCTGGAAACGTGTGTTTTAGATTCAATAGGATTACAATATATAATTTTTATGCCCAATAATCACTTACGTTTATTACCTATTAATCAATTTATATTACCTTCCACAAGTTTGTATGTATGTATGATACTAATCTGGCAACACACGACCTTCACTTACCTCGGCTGTTAAAATCAATTCGAGAATAATTAAATAAACTTGAATTTAAAAATTTTGAATGTAATTCAAATAAAAAGTCTATTTAGTTTCACTAATCAACAAACGACTTTCACTTACCTCCGTTTTTAAAATCGATTAAAGAATTTCAAATACAGTTAGAGATAAAAATGAATGAAACCATTAAAGAATTAATTAAATTGAGTTTCTATAGAAACATGTGTTTTATTTTAAAAAATATATTATATTATTAACTAAAATAATCAGTTAGTTTTATCGGCTTTTCATCACTCTTTATTAACTTTTACAAGCTTGTATAAGATAATATTTTTTCTAAAATCTTTGGCTTTCCAACGGTATATAAAACATGTACTCGTATTTGACGACTCATCTTAGGTCTAAAAACAAAAAATTACATTATCAGTTTTCTCCTTTAGTTGTTCATCAAATTTGCTCAACTTGCATATTTAGCTGTTAATTACCAATGCTAACAAGATAATATAGTTTTTTTATACCATCTACAGAATTAAAGGTACTTTAGAGGAAGGAAATTTAAAATATCGGCATTTAAGCCCTGTCAAACTATTTTAATCAGAATGAAACCTACATGATATTAAAGCCCATTAAATTTTACATCGATATTGGGGGTTTAATTAAAATTTGTTACGGCTGTTTTTGAGAAAATCGTAAAAAGGTGCAAAATGCAGGGTATAAAGTACATCTTCCGGTCAGCTGATTTTCATAAAAAAGATTTTGTAACATCTAGATGTCTTAAATATAAAATTTCAGTTTCATAGGAGTTAACATTAACGTAACTTAAATGTTACCACACACACACACACACAGACCTTTCTTCGGGACTTGGTTATTTGGACTCAGAGGACCCTAAAACGTGTATTTCCATTGAAAACTGGAATTCGAAATTTTTCTCGATCGCAATACTTTCCCTTACTATATATAGTAAGTGAAAGTAAAAATATAGCATAATATAATTTTTACTTTCACTAATTAAACTCTAGAAGGGACTTGGGGTCAGTACAAAGTCAGTTTTTGTACAGTTTCTTACAAGAATCAGTTGTCCACTTATCTGAAGCCACAGACCCCGAGTGTTGATCCACGGCTGAACAATAAACACCAAAAGCTGGAATCGAACCTGAACCTCGGGGATTTCCAGAGATAGGTCTGTCCACTTAGCTATCCCCTTCCTTTAAAACTAAATGCCTAGTCATAGAGAAAACTTTAAAATAAAAACTAGTCGAGTCTAAAATGTAGCTGTGGGTATCAAAGAGGGATCAATGCTTCTTGAATAAGGTTTTCTCAATAAAGCCATCATTCAAAGAGTCTTATCTCACAGAAAGGCACTCACTGCTTTGATAACATATCGCTTAATACCATGACTAGGCTAAAGGAAGATCTGCCAGAAGAGCTAAATTCCACATTTCAATGACTACTCATGCTTATTGCCAACCAAACAGTTAAGCAATCCATTCAAATGACTATAGTCTTGAGATTGGAATCGCGTATATATGCTTTTGGTTTATTATTTTCAATAATGAACTTTTGTAATCGTCCAAAAAAAAAAAAATTAAGGCTTATGTTTCAAAAAGCGTAGAACCCGAAAAAGTAATTTAAAAAATCCGTTTGTCCGTTCATTCGCAACAAAAATAGTAGGGCATGCAACGATGATCCTAACACCTAGACGTTGATATCAGCTGGTTATTTTTAAAATGGAGGCCGATTAAAAGTGATTTAATTTAATAACTCAGTTATTTTGAAGATAAACCAATAAATAATTAGTGTTTACTAACCAAAAAAACCGCGAATAATTATCAAAAAGGGAATTTTTTTTTTTTTTTAGAAACAATTCTTTATTGAACAATATTACAATCTGTCCAATTTAGGACATTTTTAATAGGGATAAAGTACAACATTCATACTACATTCACAAGATATATTCAAAACAATAAATTTATATAATAATAATACAATAAAAATAAATACAAAACAAAATCAATAAAAATATATACAAAAGTCACTCATACCTATATACAATTCACAAGCTCAAAAAGGGAATAAAGAAAAAAATTAAAATGTTTTCGATAAATACGACCATAACTCAGTTATTTTTGAAGATAGAGAAAAATTTGTATAGAGTTTTAGAATCAGTAAAGCGCGATAAACAAAGGAAATCTTGCCCATATATACGTCCATAACTCAGTTATTTTTGAAGATAGAGAAAAAAAATCCGCTTCTGTTAATAAATAAATAAATACCAAAATTGTCTAATTATTATAAGCAAATTTGCTTTTAGTGCTATTACATAGAAAATTAAATTTGCTACAGTATAAAAAAAAATCGTTGAAATTGTTTAAGAAGTGATATAGGAGAGATATAGCGTTTTGAAATCATCAGTGGTGATATGTATCCTTTGAATTATTTATTGCTTTTCATAATACTTAATTGTATATCTACAGCTTTATAAATAGTTATATCCTTATTTTTCCCCGTTTATTCCCTTTTAAGAGTACACTGTAAGAACACTTTATGATGTTTTCTTCTTCTTTCTTCGCTCTTCCCAAATTCTTTTTATACGTTCACTATGTTCTTTACGTTCCGACCATTTATAATTAGTTCTTTTCAGTGAAGAATCTACTATTGTGTGATCTTAATGATTTTCCTAAAACGTTCTCTATTGTTGATGCCATCCTTTGTAATTCACACTTCTTTAAGATCTTCTTCTGTTTCATTGATCCATTTTGATTTGTTTATTTCAAAGATTTTCTTGTCAGCCTTATACCCTAATATTATTATTATATAGTTATACCTAATATAATTTGGAAATAATAAAACATTGTGTAATAATTTGCAGCGTTTGGTTTCATAATATAACATAGTAAAATAATTTATTTGGAATAGCTTTAAAATATTCAAATCCTCTATTCTGTTATGATTAAAAGATTACCATAGGTACTGCTTTTGTTTATTTATTTAACGTCACTTTATGATATTTCTCCTATTCGGACGATGTTACAGTGGAAGTCATAGATTAGATTAGGTACTGTATCTACTCTGCAGTGTTACTTTATGTGCCTGTTGCTGAGGAGTTTGGTTGTTTATCCATTTAACGTCACTTTAATACTAATATGGCTGATTATACGATGCTACAGCAGGATTCCATAATTTTTCCTAGTGATCACGATAACGAGTACTTGACATCACACAGGCTGGGGACTACCATTTTACGTAATCTATGAAGGACGGCGTTACCTCTAAGACCTAAAAATCCTTATTATCACTACATTTAAAAACCCGCGATCTTAGGCATAGAAGGCTATCATAATAGCCACTTCACCACAGGCGACAACACAAAAACGTAATAAAAGATCAGTTAAAAAATGAATCCGACAGCTGAGTTCGAAACAGCCGTTGACGTGATGTAAATGCACAATCTACAGGTCCATCAACAGAAACCAGGTCCTTACAGCTCAAAGTGCCTACAAAGCCTTTGGTCACAGAGACGTTCGGATAGGTAATACCACTCCGCACGCTAGCTATAGTGTCTCCAATAGATATAAATTATAATTATCATAATTCCTCGAAGTACAAAGGTAATTTGGTAATATTTCTTGAATTCGGTAGATTGCAAAACTTGAAATTGAACTAAAAGAAATTATATTTGTTAATAACAATAATATTTAGTCATATGATAAAAAGCATTCATTAGGCATTCTTTACCATTAGGTTTAAACAGTTATTTCACAGACGTATTGTTCATGATTTATAGATTAAAATAATAATCAATTTAAAGGTAACCATTAATTTATATAAAACTAAATGAGATATATTCTTTAAAAAACGATAATCAAACCGGCTTTGCATCAACTTTTTTTAAACAAACTTTTATTTTTTTTTTTTTTTGCGTTCTACCAACACCAACTTCAAATCTTAGTGACAAGTTAGCTATAATCATAAAAAAAATAAAATAAAATAAACCTGTACCACTACAACCATGAAAATTTTTGGGCTCAGTACATGTAGAGCGTACTGTTTCTTGGTCAACGGCCGTGCAATGAGGTGATTCGGCCGAGATCACGCTCAGCCGCCAGGTTTTTTCCCCGTTTTGGGTTCCTATTTTAAAGAAGCTGGGTCTGCCCTAGGAGGGTCTCCATACCCCAGGATCGCCCCCCGACTGAAATAACAGAATAAATAATATTCCGCCACAGCCGAGATTCGAACCCAGGACCCGGAGCACAGTAGACTAGCGCTCTACCCACTAGACCCCACTAGACTAGACCACGCCGCTCCACTATAATCATAAAACGTGAGAATATAGAATAAAATAAACCATAGTCGGTGTGATGAAATAATAGAATCTAATAAATAAAATAATTATATGTTTATTGTTATTTAATTTAATTTAATTTTTTTATTTTTTGAGGACAGTTTTTGTTATGCAATCGTCATATTATCCTATTATTATAATATTGCTAATAGCTTCATTTTTGTATCCATTTTAAGTTAGCTTCGCGGCTGGTAACATGTGTAAAAAATATCTTAAACTCATTTAGTTTTCAAATACCAAATCCAAAGATAAACTAACCAAGGATGTGCTTTAAATATTTTGTCCTCGCAACACATTAACTTACTATCGAAAAAGAGGTTAAAACTATTCACGAAAGTTCTAGTTTAATACAATGTAAATTTGTTTTAGTTGTTTCCGGCTGCGAAGCCCACTTAAAATGGCTGAAAAACTTAAAAGTATTAAAGTATAGAAAACTTTTTACCCAAAGTTTGAAATTCAGTAAAAGACAGATAACTGGTTAAAATTTTACCTTTTTACGCAGACGTTTCACGAAATAAGTCTACCATCAACTATCCTGAGAATACGCTTTGGCTGGAAAAGGTCAGAGCAAACTCATACGCTACCGGTTCGAGTCCTGTCTGAACGTATTGAAACTTATTATTGGTTGGTCCTATCAACCCTCCCATTCTGGTTAGAATAAGTTGGTTACCTATAGTATAATGTATAATGGCCTGAATTGAAGTAAGAAAATAAGTAAGAAACAAACAAACGAAATGAATTTATTAATAAATATGTCATGTTAAAAAGGAAAAAATAAGAATAAATATTTTATAAAATTTTACTTTCGGAATCGAGCATATAAAAAATCTTTTTTGAAAATTCTTCCACGATCTGTTGAACGTGTGACATATCGAACGTCCTATAAATACAATATTCCTGGAAGGGCTGAGGCACTCTTCACCTCACGCAAAAGAGAATTCTACATTTTTTCCTTCTACGAAGATCATTCAAGGAACGATCCGAAATCAGTGAATATACGGGGTTATCCAGGGCAATAGGAGAAAAAAAAGACGATCTGACCCTCATTTGTAACTGGAATTGCCATCAATCATTCAGAAGCAAGTTCTCGAGCGATCGTATATTTAGGCGGGCTTCGGGGAAGGATGCGTATATTTAGATTTGCAAGAGATCTAGAAGGCCATTATCACATGAATCATTCCGAAGTTCCGGATAATGCGGCTGTTCGTTTTTAGGAAACAATTACAGAAAAACTTGTAATCTCGATTTGAGAAGTGTGTCTAGGTCAGTTGATATATAATTCGTGAGCATGCGGCCCAGTGCGACGGATACTCGGAGCTTCTCTGGAACTTATTTAAATTCAATGTCAAGCGTTTTCCCGGAAGATATAATAAAGGATGGCTAAAGTCTGACTGCGGCCTAGTTTCAACCGTTAAAACTCCCAAGTATTTTTCGCTCCCATTTGATCAGACGTTCGACGTTTTCGATTATTTAATGATTTTTTTGCAATTAGCTATATAAGGTACAATGTAACACTAGTATATTTAAACATTTTAAACATCTTCAAGTGCTAAAATAAAGACAAATGTTAAATATTAAACACTATACATAAATATGTTATTTCGTTTATTACCGACAATAAGTCGTCTGCAATTGAGACGTTGATTTACAAAAGGTACTAAAGGACATTTTTTACGAAATTGATTTTTTTACATACTTGTATTCTCATCATTTAGTTTTATGTAAATATTCTATTTGATGTTATCTAATGAATTCTCAAGTCCTTAAAAAACGTGATTTAGAAATGCGGTCATTTTCTAAAAGTACTAATTACGCATTTATTTTCGTTCCAAATCATTCTAAAAAAAATCATTTCATAACTTTAATATGATGTTATGATTATAGTAAAAAAATAATTCTAAATTTTAAGGCAAAAAGACCCGAATTAGCTAGTTTAATAATATAGTAATTAGAGATTTTCGCGCTTCCTGTAAAATTTCCTAGAATGGATATAGTACCTTTTGGAAATCAACGTCTCAATTGAACTTTTAGTTCCCTGTATTCCAAGCTTACTGGGCTAAGTAACTTTGAAGAAATATTGTGATAGCCAAGAAATTTTATTTTTAACCTGCTAATTTTGCCAAATATCTAATAAACACCATTCATATATGTAGATTTGCAGCCTCAATCCTAACTAGTGTATAAAGCTGTGAACTTTGTCACTCTCATAAGTGCTATCTAACTAATTTTTTGGTAATTACATGTTACAAATTTTTCGCTAAATCTGGGTTCTCTGTTCTCACGCTATTTTTTTTCAATTAGGAGATCGCCATGTTAGACGTCAAAAACGAATAATGTTGCTCTTTTAAAGCTGTAATATTAAATGCTTTTTTGTTAAAAAAAAAGAAGAAAGTATTTACTATTATTTTACTACTCAACACAAAATCTGAGTTAATAGTAGACAACAAATTATTAATCTATAAGACAATACTGAAACCTATCAAAAGCCCTCCGAACAGTAGTAAATGCTCCTAATTATGTCTCCAACCATACCTCACTCCACGACCTAAATATTCCATTAATTTTAGACCTTATTCCATCAAATTCATCAAATTCCATCAGAACCTTATTCATCTCCATAATTCTTTAGCTCCATCCCTATGCAGATCCACACACCCTTAACATCCCCCTAGAAGGTTGAAACGGTAGTGGCCCTGCCACCTCTTGTAAATATGTAAATATTGGAGGTCTATCTAGCACTGGCTAAATTCTCCACTCATAAAGACCTCAACGTTTCCTATGTTGCTGACTTGGCGCGAACCAGGTACCACTCCTTCTAGTTAAGCATAGTTTTTGGAGAGCTGCCAATGGGTAATATCCCCACATGTGAATCATGACAGTATAATCTTGTATCACATTTACTAAATTTGTTTTATTATACTGTTGTAAATATCAATAAATAAATAAATATATATATATAAAGACTGTACCTAATATTTCTTGAATTGATTTTAACAACCAAGGTAAGTAAATGTCACGTTTTGCCCGCACCAGATTTTTTCTTTAAATATTATTTTTTATTATCTGAATATTTGATATGGGATTACCAGCTTTTCATCCTCTTCATCTTCTAGTAATATGGCTTGACGACGTGAAGAAAGGCAGCTGACTTAGCGCCATAAGAAGAAGAATTAGAGCAGACGGATAGCGGGGGCGTAAGGAAGTGGGGGTAAGATTTAGGGCTTTGGTCGGGAGTTAACGAGCTCTACCTCTGGTAATTGTAATTCAACAGGTTCTAGTTTCCTCTCCCTCCACCATCTCATAATCTTCAGATGTGTCTACTTACGTCGTCTTAGGGAAAAGTTGGTTTTTTTAAGGCCTTTTTAAAGCAAGTTTGAAAGGAATAAATGCCTGAGTATACTCTACTCATTTGAATGCGACAATTTTTCATTTCGTCATTATTTCTCTCTTTTTCCCCTAATTATCTTATCCTAGTATCTTATACCCAAAAAGTCAGTATATTAAAAATAGGTCCATAATCCCAGAAGTGCGGTGTCAAAATTATAAATATTTGTCAATATAATGTCATCATTTTTCCTGAAATTTTAAATGATCGAACTTATATATTTTCCAAAGACACCGAAACAAAGATACAAGAATACTAATAAGATAATACATATTTACTTAGTATTTTTTGGATATACCTCCTTTGGCTGAAGCACAATTTTACTGTAAGGATGTTATTTTCGATGTACTTGAAATGCTGGGCCACACTTTCCGGCTGTTATGGGGAGAAGAAAACTAAAACTAAATACCTTAATCCTAAATATTTTTTGTCAATATCACAGTTTTGAAATTAAAGGTCGTTGGTTGTTCCAACTACAACTGATGGAATTGGTTTAAAATTTTAAAGATTTGTGTAAGTAGCGATAAACAGGGTAGGAAAATAATAAAATAAAACGCTTGTTAGATACCACTAAGATATAATACCAAGTTGTAACGTACTTCCATGCTAAGCAATTTATACTAAAAGAACAACTCAAGAATAAATTACTACATCGTTTAAACTTGTTTTTTAATTTGGCATCAATCGGAAAATTGGCAATAGATCACGGCCGAAGCAGATAGGAGGAACTGAGTGACAAACGTTACGTAAGCCAGCGAAGCCTGATGTGATAAATCCACCGGTCAAAGGTAACCTGGTTAGCCATTTCCCGATTTGACTCTATTTCCAAAGGCCTTGGGTACACTCCCGTCCGAAACAAATCCCCAGTTTCGTTCCCGATCCACTATCCTAAAACTTTAAAAAATCTTCTACCTGAATAATGATCCAGTTTGGTCATCAATTGAGACGTTGATTTCCAAAAAGTACTATATCCACTTTAGAAAATTTTACAGGAAACGCAAAAATCTGTCATTTATTTATCATTGGACCAATTTACGTGATTCTTTTTTTATTGAAATCAAAAGTTGATTTTTAAGTATGTTGCTAACTCATTTTTCCAAATTATTGCACTTTTACAGTGATTTTAAACAATATAATATGGATATAGTACTTTTTGGAACGAAACATGGATATAGTACTTTTTGGAAAGAATTAAAAGGGATATAGTACTTTTTGGAAGAACATAACGCTAGATAAGTTGGTAACAGTCACTATAACCTTCCTGATACAACATTACCGATAACTAACGTCTTTATATCGTTAATTACTAAATTATGTATATTTCCTTATTCTCTCTCTGAGAAATATCTTTCTTTGTAGGATAATTACATTGATTATCTATTATTCATAAAGAAAGTGAATATTCAAAGGACAATTTATCTATTTATGGCACTATAAAGAAAGTATGTAATTGAGAAGTTTGTTTTGAACTTCTATTACTATTTGTGTGGATTTAGCAGAGTTAACTATATTATTAACGACGTGTAAACAATATTTAACCATAGATACTGATAAATAATAATTTTGAGCTTATATTTTACATAAAAAAATCGACTACTAAGTTAGATCAGACACGGATTTTCTTCACATATTTAGCAAGTTCGTGGAATGCTAATTCCAACTATTTGCTGCATCAAATACCATTATTCTATTAAAATGTGAGTTTCTGAAAAATTTTAAACCAAATTTATGTTGCTGCAAGAAGGAATACTATGAAAAAACTTAATTTAATTGACAACCTAAAAGAGCCAAAGCGACGCAACTAAGTTGTTTCAAATAGTCTAAAAACTGATTATCAGTTTAAAACCATTGATCAAAATAATAGCGGTGATTCAAGACGTGACAAAGGAACCAATAAAAATGCATAAAATGATTAAAACAATAAATTAATGTTGATATATTACGGGGTTAGGTGCTTCTGCCGTATAGTAGGAAATATAGTACCTTTTGGAAGGAAATGAAAGGAAAGGTTATATCTGTTTACATAGAATATAGTACATTTTGGAACGAAACATGGATATAGTACCTTTTGGAATGAAATAAAATGTGGATTTAGTACCTTTGGAATGAAATGCTATTTTCAAATACTTTTTTAAAGGATTTTTATGTTTTTTGGATAAAATTTGATGACGGATTTAGATAAAACTAAACCATTAGAATACAAATATGTCAAAATATCAACTTTGAAAAAAATGTCCTTTAGTACCTTTTGGAAATCACTGTCTCAGTTTACGGATCCCCAAGCGGGCCTTCAATGACTATGTGATAAAAAAATAAAATCTCGTACGTGCTACACACGACTTTCACTTACCTCCGTTATTATAATAATTTTTTAAATACATTTAGAGATGAAAATAAATTGTTAAACAATTAATTATAATGTGTTTCAGTAGAAAAATTTGTTTTAATAAATATCTATCATATTATTATCTACGACAATCAGTTAGTTTTATCGGTTTTTCATTAATATCCATTAGCTTTTACGATTATAATATTTTTTTCTAAAATCTTGAGCTTCACAACGGTATATTATAGATCTATTTTACTGTTTTTATGATCAAAAACACAAAAATATCATAAAAAAGGATGTTTTCACTTTTCTCTTATATTTGGTTATCGAATTCCTTCAACTTATTTATTTTTCCGTTTTTTATCAATGCAATTAAGAAAATACGGTTATTTTTTTATAATCTACACAATTAAAGGTACTTTAGAGGATGATATTTTTAAATATCGACATTTTAGCCCTGTCAGACTATTTTAATTAGAATGTAACGTATATGATATTTACTGGTCATTTGGACTCAGGGGGCCCAGACTGGTATATTTCCGGTGAAAACTTGAATTCGAAAATTCTCACGTTCGCAATATTTTCTCTTACTTCTTTATAAACCCATAATATTGAAGTAAGTGAAAATAAAAAAGACAATCGAGTTAAAATATCATTTTGCAGTGTAGGGAATTGAAATAAAATTATACCCAACCTATTTTCATGCAACTAAGACGAAACTGTTTGTTTTATAACCCTCTCAAGTTTTTATAGTGGATCATAAATGTTGAAGTTTTTTTCATGTCATGGCAATAACTCAACATAATAAAAATAAAAGCAATTCTATTCCGCAATTCAGATGAAATCGATTCTGCATGACTTCCTCCTCCATTAAATACTGAAAATCAAAACACTTAAATTTAAATATACGGGTGGGTCACCATAGCTGCCTTCGATGGCCAACGTCATGGGTTCGAACCCGGCAGAAGAACCTATGATTTTTTTTTTAAACAAAGCGAAAAATCCTCGGTGTACTATGGTGTACTATCATATATACATATGATGATGTCAGGTATTCGTTAAAGATATCTATCGAAATGAAATCTGGCTAGGCAGAATTTAGAACTCCCACTATAGCATCATCCGATAAGCGCCACAGTAGCATTAAGTGGCGTTAAATGAATAAACAATAAATTACATAGCCCCTGAAGATTTCATTTTGTGAATGGTTTCTCGTCGTTTAGCGTTCTATTATTTTGCTCTGATTCTAGTATAATTTCATAGTCTATGTGCGTAGTAAAAATTGTAATAATCATTTTGGTGAATAATTTAAAAGATTGAACTGCTGAAAATAGTTAACAATTTAAGGGAGGAGAAATTAAATAAAAAGCTCGTGAGATATTTTTAATATATACATGTCAAGTTTCTACAAACTCATGAACAAAAATTATGAATATGCCGTCCTTCGGAAGAAACCTAAAATGGTGGTCCCGAGCCGGTACGATGTAAGGCACTAAAGATCATTATCCTAATTAAACCTGGACAGGCGAAATTAAGGACTCCCACTGCATCATCGGATTAGCCACAGTAGCATATATGTGACGTAAAATAAATATGTAATTAGTGCGTTTTGAAAATAATTGCATATCTGAATCGCATATTCGAAGGATTTGAGTTTTTTTTTAAATATAATCCAATGGCGGATTCCATAAATATGTAAAAATTCCTGTAAAAATTAAATTTTGTAAAAAATCCTCATTATGTTCTGGTATGCTTTTCAATGAGTGCGTATATTATTAAAATAGTATTTTATTATACATTACGCATGCCCATAAGCGTATATTATCAACAACCAAGAAGATACTCCGGCGTCTTCTTGATGCGGAGAAGAACCGTATCGGGTTGTACGATGATATTATTATCCCAGGTTGTACCAGAAATTCGCATAGAACTCAATCCTTTTCATTCTGAAAGGCTACAAAAACTACAAGTATTGGCAAAATTATTTGCATTGAGTGAGAGGGTTACTATGCTTAGAAGATAAGAAAATTTCCTATGATCCCTCAACATAATATTTTAATGAGAGTAAAACATCCTTAGTTATGCCGCCTTCGGAGGGGATGTTAAAATTTGGTCCCGAGACTATGCGATGTAAGATTCCTATCCTAATAAAACCTGGATAGGCAAAATTAAGGACTCCCACTGTAGCATCGTCCAATTAGCCGTAGTGGCATAAAGTGATGTTAAATAAATAAACAAACAAGGAGTACATGACATCGAACAGGTTGGGGAACCCCATTTTACGTTCCCTTCTAAGAATTATACCGTTCTTATAAGCTTTTTTTCATCCCCATCACAAAAACCAAAGGCTCTCTCCTGGATTCTAGATAAATAAAAGAAATATTTGTGTGTTGTAATTAGAAAGAGGTGTGAAAGGAGAAGGTATCTTTTGGATTCCGAAAGGTTCGCACCCGACCCCTTTGGAAATGGAGAATGCCGACAGGGTGACGAGCAATCAGCGGACCCTCGCTCACACTACATCTACCCCGGGGCAGGTGCTACAGAATTAAAATGAAGAATGTGAAGAATCCGAACGAGGGGTCAAAGATAGTCGGCCCTTTCGATGGAATCCAAGCTAGCACAATGGCCCTCAGAGGGTGGCTTTAAAGAATTTAAGGATGTAGGATCGAAAATAAAATTGCTTTCAACACGGCCGAAACAGATATTTCCCTCCATTACTTCGGCTCAGTTATCTAATCGTCTGTCTACAATCCTTCAAAAATGTTTCCGAGCGGTTAGCGTGCATTATTTGTCTAGGTGTGACATATTTCTCATATTTTTGTGAAGTGAATCAAGTAAATAGTCCATGAACAATTTCTTATTTATTTTGTTTATGAAATAGCTAACATTTTATTTAGAATATTGCACATTCAATAACAAAAATAGCCTAAATTGATGTAAAGTGTAACTTTGGCTGATTCAACGAGGGGTGATTTCGCCCTTTTTTCCCAACACCGGCACACAATTATAATTATTCTTAAGCTCACTATAACTTGTCATACAATTAGAAACTTCCAATCTATATTTAATACTAGCTGTTGCCCGCGACTTCGTCTGCATCAATTTCTGTTATTATGATCGCTATTAAAAGAATATATATATTACAGTACTTTTAATCGACATTTTTGTTTTATTTTCTTGTGGAAGAAGAACATACTGATATTCTCCGCAACCAGAACTTGACGTAAATCTATTAATACCTGTTTAAATTTTTGTCCATGTTATTTATTAACTGTTACGGCAAAAGATAAATTAACGGGAAATTGAATTCTTTTAAAATTAAAAGGTAAATCATTTGGATGCATGGTAAATTTTCCCCGTTTTTTTCCAAATTTTCCACTGATTTTTCATACTTATTGGTCGTAGTTATCTAGTTTAAAGCCTTCCTTGATAAATGGACTATCCAACACAATTTTGTTTTTTTCAATTCGAACCGGTAGTTTCTGAGATTAGCGCGTTCAAACAAACAAACTCTTCAGCTTTATAATATTAGTATAGATTATATTGCGATATAATGTAAATGAAGTATTTGTTTGCTATTGTGATGTATTAAAAATGTTGGGAGACACTCCAAAACACATTAATAAATTATTACAAAAATTAATAAGTAAGTAGGAACCAATACTCTATATTTAATATTTTTTTGCAAGATTCTGATAAAATTTATACAGAACAAACCATCTCCGATTTTATGTAAACTTTTGATTAAAAAAAACTATGCATCGGATAATGAAAAATCTTAATATAACACCTGGAAGGTAAGCCGATTCAATCAAATAAATACAGATTGAGATAGGATTGAGAATGACAAATTTATGAGTAAACATAATTAGATCATTATTGGCTTGTTTATTTATTTATCCATCGACTGGAGCGCTGGCAATGGCCATCTTTTCCACTCATACCAAGAGTGTGTGGCTCTAGCGCCCTCACTCACTCAACACTAGCTAAATTGGTGACGCGGCTGACTGAGAGGCGTTGGGATCACCTGACATTGTGCCACGACATCCATTTCTGGATGCAGGGGTTCGATTCGGAGTTCCCAGAGGCGGTATGTAAATATTGCATATAGGTATGAATGTGGCCAAGATTATAATTATTTTATTTATTTATTTTTTCATTTGTTATTTAGGTTAATTCATTTATTTTTATTTTTTTTGTTTTACTTTGTACATATGAAATGAATAACTTCTTTTAGCTCATATACTTATTGCCCAAGATACTTGCAGATTTAATTATTTCTCATTAGTGCAATATTGATTTTTTTTTAATTATTTATACACTTAACCTTATGCTGCTGTGGCTAATCGGACGATACAACAGTGAGAGTCCTAAATTTTGCCTATATAAGTTTAGACCATTATTGTATTAATAAAGTTAATAGGATAGATAACCTCCTCTTTTTTCTAATACGGGTAAAAATTAAAAAGTTTCCTTAAATTTTACTACCTGCCAATCCTGAAAAGATCAATTCCTTACCTGAAACAAACAAAAAAAAAATATTATTTTCAATATATTATATATTAATGAGCTAAAATAATTATATGTACATATATTAATCTATTGATTTTATTTTATTTATTTTATTTTTTTTTTTTTTTTGGTCACTCACAAGAGGAACCTCCACTATAAGTAATAAGTACATTAAAATAAATATAAAAATAATAAATTAAATAATTATGTGTAATTTTGTCATTTAAAATAACGTTTTAAAATCTCTTTCATCGACTGATTTTTTTTTCTAAATAAATATTTAAAACGGCCCTTGTTGTTAATTTTTTTTTTTGTGTTTGTGAAATTATATTTATATTGAATTATATGGTGCGAAATAGTTTCCTCCTTTATCATTATGAATTTTACTAAAGCGCCATAAAGGGTTGGGTATAGGTACTTTTAGATTTTCGAACTGTTTCTAGGCTTTAAAAAAAAAAAAAAAGTTTATTATATGTTCATCATCGAGAATGTTCGTAATCCTAATTTGTTTATTTTTATTGTGATAAACTTTAGAAGAAATTGTTTGTTTGTTCATTTATTTAACGCCACATTATGCTAATCAGACGATGCTACAGTGGGAATCATAAATTTTGCCTATCCAGGTTTAACTATGGGGATCTTTAATGATTGCCCGACATCATATAGGCTCGGGACCACCTTTTTACGTCCCCTCTGAAGGACGGCATAACTAAGGATTTTTTACTCCCATTAAACAATCCTAGGTCCACCTGCAGGTTTGAACCCACGGACTTTGGCATAGAAAGCTGTTATTCACTGTGATATAGGTGACCCCCGATTGGATTTATATATAGATATATCCATGACCTATTGTTTTCCCCAGTTAGGGATAAATACTATACTAATATCATATTATATAATCATTCACTTATTATGGATAATATTTTATTTACCTCAATTACTGGTCATGCAGGGCAAACCTATTAATTAGTTATTTGCATATAAGTAGCAATATCATTTAGTTTTAGAAATTATTTAGTTTTAGCATATACAATTTGATTATTAATTCCGCACTATCAGTAACTCGAATTCATTTTATTAAACAAAATTGAAACCACTCATTAAACATCCTCCACTCCAACGTAAAGGGTAATAAATGGATAGGCTCATCAGAAATTTATTCGCAGCAAATTACAACAATTTACCTAATAAAACCATAAAGCATGTGGATGTAAATGCCCCTTCCTCGTTTTGAATAATGTGCTTTATAAGGAAGCATGAGTTGTGTTGTGTATTCCCACCGTAGGGAGCCACATTAGCCATATATCAATATTATGCAGGAGGGATAAAACATAATATATTAAGTAAAATAGAAAAAAAAAAATCTGGGAATTTATATTATTTCGAAAGTTATTTTCTAGAAAAAAAAAGGCTTATTATAATAAATATAATCAGAAATTATAAATAAGGGGAGCCCGCGGCTAAGTGGCTAGCGCGCTAGTCTCTCATGCTACAGGTCCTGAGTTCGAATCCCAGTCCCGGCGGGGCTTTTATAAGGATGTAAAAAAATGTGGATTCACTCACAATCTCTCCCCCGGGTATGTGAGACCCGTCAGCCAAAGAGTGGCCACTCACAAAATTATTCGTAGGGAGTGATGACCCTACACTAAAAATTGCATCGTGAAACGTAAGTGTAAACTCCCAGGAGTTTACACCGCGAGGCCCAGGGTCTACACGGCCTGTCGCGCCACTGGAAGAAGAAGAAATAATAAATCCCTTGAAGTACAATAACCTTTTTATATCAGTACCAAATATGAGAAATATGAAATATAGTTAAGAATCGCGATTCCTGTTTTACAACAGAATCACACGTTTTAGGTTTCTCTGAGGTAAATTGAGCAAGTCTCCCAGAGAAATGCTTTTTTTGGGGGGCAATGCTGCCCAAATACATCGGGTTGCTAAAATAACACAGTATACTTATCAATCCCTTATGGACATATTGCATATATATTTTCAATTTTTGTATATATATATATATATATATATATATATAATTTCCTTGTTTATTCAAAACTAACTACTTTTTCTTTTTATTTATTTACATTGTTTGTAATTTTTATTTGTTTATTCCTCTGTATAACTGCATTTATTATTATTATTGATTTTTATTCCCAACTGCGTTGCTGCGCAATGTGAATTAGTATTTTATTCTTGACCAGCGTCCCGAACTTTGAGTTTAGAAGATATCTCGGCCATCGTCTTTTAAGTATTCTTTGGGTCTGCCTTGGTAACAGGGAGAAAAAAAAAGGAAGAAACAAGTTGATTTGGATGGTGATGTGTCAACGAATGAAACGTGTATTATTTGTCGTGAATGTAAGAATTTACTGTTGGGATGTTTGTGTATCGTGTATCGTGTGATTCGAAACATACCATAGTGCGTGAACAATTTTTCGTAAACTTTTGGATTGAGTTGTTTGTACTTTGTATGTGTGTACATGTTTTGCAGATCCTCAAAGTTCTTCTCCGTATGTCCAGATTGGTCTCAGTAAAGTAGTGTATATTAGTCGCTTGCTTCGCAAAGTTAATGGTGATCTATAATCCAATAGATGTGAAAGTTGTTTGTAATGTCTTGTTAAGTCTTGTCGCTTTAATTTCGTATGCATGTTACATGTTAGTCTTTTATCCAAATATAGGCCGAGGAATCGTACTAAGGTTTAATAACTACATTTAAAATTTAAACTTTAAAACTATGGTGTGCACATTATATAACAAAACTATAAATAATATGCTCTGTGTGTATCTTTTCAGTAAGTTAAGCTCAAAAACAAAAACTCGTACAAAAACTAAAATATCATATTTAAGTCAAGTGTATCCCCCGGATATTACAGCAATACTTTGAGCAAAATGACGACCAAGAAGAGCCACTTTATTTCATGTATCTTGCACTTTTTTACGATTTTCTAAAATAAGGCTCCAACGATTAAAACTCGATATGTCGATGTTATAGCTTTAATATTTCATTTTTGAAATATTACGACAGTGTAATAAGTAAACTATTAAAAAAAATTCTTTAAATTTATAGTCAAGTATTTCTAAAGCTATTTCTTGGGGGGGGGGGAGAGAAACAATATAAACATAATCACGAATAATAAATCCCTTGAAGTCCAGTAACTTTTTTATTTCACTAACTTATATGAGAAATATAAAGTATGGGAAAGTATTGCAGTTCGAGTTTTCAACGGAAATATACATTTTAGAATCCCCTATTCCAACTTACCAGACGAAGTCCCGCAAAACTTGGTGTGTTTATGTATGTGGTAAGTCCGGCTCAAAATAAAAAAGTCGCACAAAACTGATATTTCATATATAAGACAAGTCTATGTCTCGGATGTAGCGGCAACATTTTCTACAAAAATACTACACAGCAGAGCCACTTTATCTTAATTATTAAGACTCCAACAAGTTTAAAAATTGATAGACGATTTAAAGTAAATATTCTCTAATATTATGCTAATTGAAATATATGACAGGACCTTAATGCCTAATTTTTCAAATATCTTCCTTTAAAGTAGCTTTTGTTTTGTTTATTCTAAATGTTTGACTATGGCTAGATATTATCATAGACAACGGAAGGATACAAAAACATAAATATTTTTTCAGGTTATTCTTTTATTCCACAAATATGAACATTAATATAATATGTATAATTATTTTGGCGGAGTGGAGCCTTCGGGCTCTACTAAACCAACGAATTCTTTCCGTATCCAATCCCTACAATCCAAAATCCTTCGTAAAATCCTAAATGCTCCTTACTTTGTCACGAATAAAATCATCCATAAAGACATTAATGTTCCGTATGTTGCTGATTTGGCGCGATCTAGATACTATTCCTTTCATGACAAACTCCATTCCCACCCTAATCCTCTTGTTTTAATCCTTTAAAATAATCTTCAATTCCTGACAATCCTCCGAGGGGTCTTAAAAGAAGATGGCCCCGAGACCTTCTAGCTTAGAATATTTTTAGAGTGCTTCGATTGGGAAGCTTCTCTAGATGTGTTTCACGCCTTTTTATATTTCAACCAAATTTACTTGTTGTATTTCATTATACAGTTGTAAATTCCAATAAATAAATTTAAAAAAAATATTGTTGGAAAGTTAAATTAGAAAAAAAAAGGAATACAATATAAAAAAAATTGCGAAAGGTAATAAAGAATGACAAAAAGCGTGTAAAACGTAAGTTATTTTTTTAGGTAATAATTTATGTTGATATAGTATTTAATTAAAAATAATTCTAACAATAAGTAGTTCGTTTATGAAAGTCCCATTACTTTAAAGACCTTAAATAGATTTTTATAAGGGAAGTAAGTGGAAGTAATAGGCGCACCAATTTTTTTTAAATTTCTTTTTATACTAAACTACATATTGCGATGCAAGTAGATATGGGTATATTGATATGGGTAGATATGGGCTAAATGATGCCGAAAATTACCAATGATGAATATTTTCCATTAGACTTGCGATTGATATATTTCAAACCACCAGAACTAACTCATTCCCTCACTAATGCGACCTCATTTCATTAATATTTTATCGATAATAGATTAAATTTCATTGCCAGTAAAATCGATTTCCTTTCCTAAATAAAATACGAAAAGAAACTAAACCAGCCAGACAAAGCCTGTAATGCGGATTAGTATAATGGAGTGCCGGCTGATGCTAAAAATAATACAAATAATTATTATTTAAAAAACTGGTTCGAGCCTCCATTAGTATTCAATTACATCATTATATGAAGTAGATTTTTAGGGTACACGGATTTAAACGTCCTCCGGGATTACTATAAAGATAACTATTGTGCACAAAATATTTTGTAACTAATGCTACCTGGGTCAGGGTCTCTGTTTCCATATAGGAAAGGCGGGCATGCACGCTCCAGGCGGAATTCTCCCCACCATTTACAGAACTTACTTCTGTGGGGCTACCCCGGAGTTTCTCTCTTCATCTGACTGCAGTCCTGAACGGATCTACATCCCGGGCCAGATAGAGTAGCCGCCCTCAACGGGTCACCGTCCCGAGTTAGACGCAGTAGCCGCTGTATCGAGAACAAGACCAACGGAGCGCGGACGCCGCCCGCCAGTCGTAAATATTAACAGGGACCTGACCCATTAATTATAAACATTGTAAATCAATAAATACTTTAAACGAACTCAGTTATATTTTTTGTTAAGGCACAATAAAGGGCTCCCGGTGGTAAAACACTTACCGGGCCCCCAAATTGTACACATTGTAATTAAATTTTAAAACAAAAAGTTTTATTTAAAAAGTGTGTCAACATAGATTGTCTGTGTAAACCTGTCCATTAGAGATAGGATATCGATATCAATTTCCGTGGACGTTATCGATTCTCATGTAATATCGGCAGAAAAAAATCTATATTTATAATATCGGTATTTCAGAGCTTAATTTAATTACAATCAGTTGCCTATGGCATAGTAAAGGGATGGTAGATATTAAGGAAAAACCTTGATAAAATTAGCGATGAAATATCTATATTTTAAAAGATCATCATTTTTTTACTACTGTGTATTTCGATTAATAAAAAGCTATATAAAAAGGTTATAACATGGAATACCAGTAGATGTAGAAATTAGACGAATATATTTGGGAGTTTTAAGTTTTCACTTCTACCGGCAGTCCCTACGACTTCCAGACATTTTTTTAGTTAAATATTAATTGTATTATTTATTCAATTTTAATATATTTTTGTCAATCTCAACCATTTTTTTTGTACATTTATTGTGTTGGCAGAGGAATCTCATTTAATGAAAACGAATTTATTTTTGTTTAATTCCTAATTTTATATATATTTATTACAGATTTTTTTTTTCATGTGAATGAGAAGTGTTGTTGCATCCCTGATGATGGCTCACATGTTTGAGCCAAAACGTCGCACAGTGGGCAAAATCACCAATTTAGGTGGACAAAAGTCAAGTAAAAAGTTTGAAATTTTCTTGTGCTTCACCTTTTTATTATTAGTTAGCAAGACTCTTAATACTAATATTTCCCACCATACCGTGTTTACAAACAAATTGTAATGATTTAATCATTCATGTTCGCACAAGTGCCTAATAACCGACAGTAGGTTTATCTTTACTCGATGGCCATTTATTGTGATTAGATCAAAGTCTTATTGATTTTATTTAACAGTGGACATTGCTGAGAAACGTAGACATTATATTTCCAAATTCGTTATTGAATATACATTGCAATCTTCCTGTAGAGTTAATTTAACAATTTGTAAATGTAAGCCCCTATTCAATAACGAAAAACTATATAACCCCCAAGTAACCCCAAGGATTTGTTTGTAGGATTTGTTTCAACAACCTTCTAGTCTTTAAATGTCACAAAGAATTTTTGCGTTTTTTTGCAGGTTTCATCAACTCCGAGCCAGAATTAGATTTGTTGTATTATTTTCCCCGTATACTGGGACTTAAAACGTAAAATGTACGGGTTTTAGATGTTAGCAAATAAATTTGATGTTTGGCCACTGTGCGCTTGCCAATCGTGTCTAGAAATTAATTAGTTTTCATAATGTTTTTTCCGTAATCTGGGACCCCAAAGGTTAAATATGGACAAGGTTCAGAATTTCGTCCACCTAAATCGGTCATATTTTCCACTCTGCGTCGGCAAAGTTAAAATATTATTTAACCTTACTAACTAATATGATTTCAACAGTTACATAAATTTTATAGTTAAATAAATAAAATAAATGAGTAGAAAAAAAAATTATATACATAACTATAAACCGCCGATATCATAGCATGTTTTTACAGTAACTGAGCAGAGGGACGACTAAAAGTGATTATATTCACGAGTGGATGCAAAATTAGCGGAAATGTTGGCAATTAGGTGTCAACATCTTGCCCGGGGAGAGAGGAGATATAAAAAAGCTAACGACCCCTAAGAGAGGACACAATCATTAATCATAGAAGGACTACACCCCACACCCGCTACACCATCCCCTCTTCTCGTCTTTATTCAATAGCCCTTCCATCCAACAGCTTAATGTTTAACAGATCGTCCTATTGTCTAGCTCATCCGTAGTATAATAGGTCATTTAGTTAAATTATATCATTAGTAACGCTTTAATAAAATATTAAAAAATTATCTTAGCTAGAAAAGAAAACCATGTAGTCCGATTCCTTATGGGAGTATGGTTCAGAAACAAAAACCTTTTTTACAATTTAATTTTTTTTTTTTCGTAAATTAAGGTATTTTATTGGGGAATGCTTTTAATTATTGTAAATTAGTGTATATTATTGGAGAGCCCGTGGCCGAGTAGCTATCGCGCTAGTCTCTCACGCTAAAGGCTGTGAGTTCGAATCCCAGTTCCGGCGGGACTTGTTCAAGCATATAATTTGATGGGAATTCACTCACAGCCTCTTACCCGGGTATGAGGCCCGTCAGCCTTGTGGTGGCCACTCACAAAAATAGGCGTAGGGAGTGACGACCTAACCCTATAAACTTTCATCGAGAAACACTTTCATCTGCTCGGAGATTACACCACGCGGCCAAGTATTTTACAGATACTTTGCATTTACAAGTATTTACAAAAAAAAAAGAAAAAAGTATTTTGATATATCAGTTAACCTCTCCGGGAATGATTTTTTAAAGTTAGAAAAAATGACTTGATATATTTTTTCTTTTACGATTTCTTAATTTCTTATTTTAATTAAAAAAACAAAGACAATAATAGGGTACTCACGATGTTTGCTATAGCATGCTATTTGTTTGCTATAGCATGCTATTGAGTTTCTACAGTTATTTCTGTAGAAAATTGATGGGTTTAGCACAATAGATGCTTAGCAAACGTAGTGAGTACCCCTAATATCTCACAAAGAAAAATTAACGACATTTGTGAATGCCGAACATTAGTAGAATTTAATAAATAAAACGATTTCATGCACTCTGGGCAAATTAGGTTTTCACATTTTTAATAAACAAAAGGAGTACGTCTTAGGAACCTATAATGTAAATTTCTAGCCAATGATCTCAAGGCGACTATGTAAAGTTTTATTATTATTATTTATTTATTCGATTAGACCATTTGGAGATCACGATAGACCAATTTGAAGCATATTTCAATTTCTTGTTTCTTCTTCCTTGTTCCCAAGAATCCTTCTTCTGTTCAGAAAACCGCCGTTTTCGTTCTTCCATCCACTTGGTTCACGTTTTTACTTTCGTGTGTATGACTCGGATACAATCCTTCATGACTTTTTCTCCAAATATTTTTCTGTTCGTTATTTCTTCAATTCTGATTTCAACTCGTTCAAGATCCTGTTTTACTTCCTTAACCAAGGTTATAGCCGCTTTCATTTCAAACAGTTTGTGGAATAATTTCTTAATCATCATTTTTCCTTCCATACTCCAAACGTGTCCGAAATATTTTAATATTCTCTTTCTAATGGTTTCATCTATCAGCTAATTGTTCCGGTAAATTTCTTTGTTGCTTCTTAGTCTGTACTTTCCTTCACTGTTCTTGGCTGATCCCATAATTTTCCTCAGGATTTTTCGTTCGTTTGTTCCCAAGTCTTATTCTTGTAGTATGTACAGTTCTATAATATAACTTAATTTTTCTTCAACTGACATTTTTACTTTCACTCGCCTTTACATGGAATATATAATAAGACAAAGTATTATGACAGTGAAAATTTTCAAATTTGACAGTTCGAAGGTTCCGCTGAAAGGTATGCACGTATCGTACGACTGTCCCGAAAACGATATGTTGTATAAAACTGGAATTTCATATTTTATAAATTATTTTATTTTACTTTTAAATTAAAAGTATTTTTACAAATTTTTACGATTATCTCGAAAACATCTTTATAGTATTGAGTAAACCCGCTAGAACAGGCTTTAATACCCCATATATAGGTTTATTCTGATGGAATGGCATGGACAGGGCATAAATGCTGATATTTTAAATATTCTTTCTCCAAAGTATCTTTTTAATGTGTTAGATTCTAAAAAAATTAACCATATCATCTTGTTAGCATTGGTGTCCAACTAAAGGAGAAAAGAGAAAAAAAAAATGTTTATGTAATTTTAGTTTTTTTGATCATAAGAACATAAATATAATATACGCATGATATACCGTAGGAAAGCTAAAGATTTAAGAAAAAAACATTATCTTACACATATAGTTGTAAACGGTAATGGAGGGTGATGAAGAGATTATTTTATAAAATACATGTTTCTATCGAAACTCAAAGTAATTCTTTATTATTTTTTCAATCCCAACTTCATTTAAAATTTCTTCAATTTATTTTACCAACGGAGTATATTGCGAGCATCAGATTATTTAATATATAGAACAAAATTGTAAGATATTTTTCCTAAAGAAATATGAAAAATTTTTGGAGAAAGCCGAGAAAATTGGGGCAACCCGCTGAGAGTAAATATTCAATGAAGTCGAGAAGAAGAGAAAGGTAGGATATTCTTCCATAAGCCTATTGAGTTATTGGTAGATGAAAGACGGAGGGAACAATTGTGTTAGGAATCAGGTTAACTTACTGTAGAGCCTCCAGGCGAAGGAACTGCTAGATTGCTAAGGCAGGGGTTCCAGCCAGAAATAATAAGATCTTCTTCAGAGTTATTTGTATGGATATGGAGGGATATTTCTGGCCAGCTCTCGATCATCTGTTTTGTATATGTCCGTGAATTTATCCATAAAACATTTGTATATATTCTTATAAAAATCTGGTGCGCGCAACACACGACTTTTACTTACCACCGTTCTAAAAATCGATTAAAGAATTTTCAAATACACTTAGAGATAAAAATTAGTGAAACTATTAAAGAATTAATTAAATTGAATTTCTATAGAAACATGTGTTTTACAAAAAAAAAATATTATATTAAATAATTACTTAGTTTTATCGGTCTTTCATCACTATTTATTAACTTTTACAAGCTCGTGTATAAGATAATATTTTTTTCTAAAATCTTTAGCTTTCCAACGGTATATTACTGTTCTTATGTTCAAAAACACAAAAATTGCATTACACAATATTTTTGCATTTTTCTCATTTAGTTGTTAATCAAATTTGCTCAACTTGCAGATTTAGCCGTTAGTTATCAATGCTAACAAGATGATGTGAATATTTTTTTAAGTCTACAAAATTAAAGGTACTTTAGAGAAAGAAAATTTAAAATAACAACATTTAAACCCTGTCAGAAAAATGTGCAAAATGCGTGGTTTAAAGTGGATGTTCTAGTTAGCCGATTTTGATGAAAAAGTTGCTGTAACAGCGTCTAAAAAATTAAAGGTACTTTAGAGGAAGAAAATTTAAAATATCGGCATTTAAGCCCTATCAGGCTATTTTAATCTGAATGAAACCTACATGATGTTAAAGCCTATAAACTTTTACATTGATATAGCAAGTTTAATAAAAATCGTCGGAACCGTTTTTGAGAAAATCGAAAAAAGGTGGAAAATGCATTGTATAAAGTGGCTCATTTTGATGAAAAAGGTTTTGTATATCTCGGGCGTATTTTGTCTTAAATATGAAATTTCAGTTTCATAGGACTTACCGTTTCCGCCCGGGAGTTACCACACACACAGACCTTTTTGCGGGACACGATTATTTGGACTTAGTTATTTGAACTCAGGGGACCCTAAAACGTGTATTTCCGTTGAAAACTGGAATTCGAAAACTTTCACGATCGCAATACTTTCCCTTACTATACATAGTAAGTGAAGGTAAAAATGCGTATCAACTATATTTTATAGTAAAAAAATCTGCATCTAGCTCTAAAACAATTTATGTTAGATAACATTTTTTTCTAAAACCCTTAGCTTTCCAACGGTATATTATACAATTGCATTATAATATTGTTCATACTAGCCGAAAAACTACCTTTGCTCATTTTCTCATTCAGTTGCTAATTCTTTCATATTTCCCGTTTGCTACGCATGCTGAAATCTTGGAATAGTTATTTATTACAATTGAATTTTGGTACAAAATAAATTAAAGGTGTTTTACGAGAAAGTATTTCGAAAATTCGGCTTTTAAGCCTTATCATACTATTTCAATTAGCTTGATCAATTTGCTGTAACATCACGGGTACATACTTGTTTTAAATATGATAGAAGAGTTTCAAAATAATTTTCTTTATTGGGCTAAACGTCTTAAGCACGCACATGGAGAACTTTTTGCGGGACTCGGTCATTTGTACTCAGGGGACCCTAGAAGGTGTACTGTTGAAAACAAAAGAACATTTTTACTTTCACTTACTATTTATAGTAAGAGGAAGTATTGCGGTCGTGAAAATTTTCGGATTCCAGTTTTCGACGGAAATACACGTTTTAGGGTCCCCTGAGTCCAAATAACCAAGTCCCGCAAAAAGGTCTGTGTGTGTGTGTGTGTGTGTGTGTGTCTGTGGTAACTCCCGGGCGGAAACGGTAAATCCTATGAAACTGAAATTTCATATTTAAGACAACTATACGCCCGAGACGAGACAAAACTTTTTTCATCACAATGAGCTTACCAGAAGAGGCACTTTATACCATGCATTTTGCACCTTTTTTCGATTTTCTCGAAAACGGTTCCGACGATTTTGATTAAACTCGCTATATCGATGTAAAATTTAATTGGCTTTAATATCATGTAGGCTTTATTTGATTAAAATGGCCTGACTGGGCTTAAACGCCGATATTTTAAATATATTTTAAATTTTCTTCCCCTAAAGTACCTTTAATTTTGTAGATTCAATAAAAATAACTATATTATCTTGTTAACGCTGATGAAAAAGAGGTAAATATTTTAATTGAATAAATTTGATACCCAACAAAAGGAGAAAACAGAAAAAATATTTTTTGATGCAATTTTTCGTTTTTGAACTTAAGAGCAGTAATATACATGTATGATATACCGTTGGAAAGCTAAAGATTTTAGAAAAATATTATCTCATACACAAGCTTTTAAAAGTTAATAGAGAGTGATGAAATAAACATAAAACTAACTGATTATTTTAGATAATAATATAATAATTTTTTAATGAAAACACACGTTTCTATAGAAATTCCATTTAACTAATTCTTTAATGGTTTCACTCATTTTGATCTCTTATTGTATTTGAAAATTCTTTAATCGAATTTAAGAACGGAGGTAAGTGAAAGTCGTGTGTTGCCCGCACCAGATTTTTACAGTTGCAATATTTTCCCTTACTTTATGTACAGGTATGTGAAATTAAATTTAACTTAATCAGAGATTTATTTTATGCTGATGTAGATGAATAAATTCAGTGTTATAAATGAGTAACTTCGGTCATTGTCGTTTCTTAGAATACTTCACATGGATCCATTCTCAAAAATCTCATACAACACATTTAAAAACCATTTCCTCGACAGCATTTTTATTCAGTTAAAATACTCGTTTTCAAGAGGCTTAAGATACTTTAAGTATCGCAGGTTTTCCCTATGGATATTTTAATACTCTTATACAATTCCCTTTATAAAGAAAAAAAAAAAGCATTAATACTACAACCCTTAAAGGATTTTTTGTTCATAGGGATTAACATTCTTTTTAGGTCAAAGGCCATGCAGCGAAGTGTTAGCACGAGAGCACTTTGAGCCACGAGGTTTTATCCCTATTTTGGGGTACCCACTTTATAAATGCTGTACTCTAGGAGGGCCTGCCTATTCCAGGGTCACCCCACAGCTAAAACAATGGAAGAATTAATTATTCTACCACAACCGAGGTTCGAACCCGGAACTAGGAGAACAGTGGACTTGTGTTCCATTTAGTTCCGTTTTCCATAGGCTTAGGATACTAGATGTTTCACATGTTTTCCCTTTATAATAATAATAATAATAATAATAATATAGTCTTACCGAACCCGAAGGTTCGATGCCAATACCACCAAATTCCGCTTACACAGGTTCGTCCAATGATCACCGTTCTAGCCCATGCCCCCAAGATCAGCCTTAACACAATCCTCCCATCGACGCTTTAGTCTACCTTTCGGACGCCTTCCAGTCGGTTCAGCGTATACCAACTTTCTCGGAATCCGTTCCTCACTGAGCCCAACAAGTTTACTCGCCCATTTGAGTCTCCGCGATGCAATCAGCTCAATTATATTCACAGGATACAAGTTCCGCAATTCCGCGTTATGCAACCTTCTAAACTCCCCAGTGGCCTCATCTCTCTTCGGACCAAATATTTTACGCAATACCTTATTTTCGAAGACCTTAAGCCGTTGTTCATCCTTCAAAGTAAGCGGCCACGTTTCACATCCATAAAGAACCGTTGGAAGAATAATAGTTTTAATAATACTAATCTTTAAGTTTTTAGATAGAAGCCGCGAACTAAGTAACTTAGCAACTGAATAATAACTCGCATTACCCACCTTTAACCGGGACTTTATTTCTTCCTGGATTTCATTTTTTCTAGTTAAAATTGAACCTAAATACTTGAATTTCTCTACGTGTTCAAAAGTATGCCCTGATACATCAAGATCGCCACCGTTTCTGCTACTAATCATATATTTCGTCTTATCGGTATTTAATTGGAGTCCTATTTCTTTACCGGTTTTTATTAACACACTTGTATTTAGTTGTATGGTTTCTGTGTCTTCACCTAGCAGTACCAAATCGTCGGCATATCCCAAAACTTGTTATTAAAATAGAATTAAAAAAGAAAATAACTATCTAACGGCATATTATAAATCTATATTAGTATTATTATTTTCATGATTAAAAAAATATGTTTGCTCTTTAAACTTGTATGTTTACGCTTTTTTTTAATCAATTCAACAACATGAAGTGGTTGATTTATATTTTTATGGTTTACCATATCTACATAGACCGTTTCAATTATGATATTAAAGTCCATTACATTTTACATCGATATACCGAGTTCAATCAAAATCATTAGAGCCGCTTTAAGAAAATTGTAAAAAGGTACAAAATGATGGTATGAAGTGAATATTTTAGTAAAAAGATTTTGTAGAAAAAATTGCGGTAAAATCTTCGACTTATGCACTCCTTAAAAATTTGAAATTTAAGTTGTATACAACATATCGTTTTCGAGCTAACAGTATTAATATCTACATGTACTGAGACCAACACCCTTTATAGGTTATAGAGGTACAGGTTTATTTTTTTTTTTTTTTTTTAGATATACACACGCACGCACACAATATATTGAATTCGTGCAACTTATATATTTGCCTGTTTTTTATCAATGGTATAAAGATAATATACTTATTTTTTTATAATGTACAAAATTAAAGGTACTTTAGAGAAAGGAATTTTAAAATATCGGCATTTAAGCCCTGTCTGACTATATAAATCAGAATGAAACCTACATCATATTAAACCCATTAAATTTTACATCGATATAGCGAGTTTAATCAAAATCGTTAGAGCTGTTTTTGAGAACATCGAAAAAAGGTGCAAAATACATTGTATAAAGTTGCTCTTCTGGTTAGCTGATTTTGATGAAAAAGTCGCTGTAGTATCTCTGGCGTATGGTGTCTTAAATACGAAATTTCAGTTTCATCGGACTTTGCGCTGGAAATACCACAAACACAGACCTTTTTTGGGGAGTGGTCATTTGTTTTCGGTAGACCCTAAAACGTGTATTTCGGTTGAAAACTGGTAATCGAATGTTTTCAAGACGGCAATACTTTCCATATATTTCATGAATAGATAACTGAAAGTAAAATATTTGTTAACATTACAGGTAGCTAACTCGATTTCTCTTTTATCGTTTCTTTACGCCACTTTTAAAAAAATTGCTCATATATTAAGTTTTAGTCAGAAAATTAGAACTGTGTGAGAGTTTACAATATTTTTATCTTAAAAAAATGTATCGTCGTGTTCAAAAATGCCTGAAACATGATTTTACAGAGGTGTAATCCATATGCAAATACGACTATTTCTATATACATAGATAGTAGTTCGATAGCCGCAGCGGCATACAATTATTTTTTAAAATTGGAATGATGGGATATGATTGGAATACTAACCAGAGATCTCGACCGTGAAATCCTGTCCTCTAAAGGAAACTAGGGAGTTATCCAGCGGGAAAATGGAATTTCCGTTCCAACGAGTTTAATTTTTTTTTAAATGAAACTATCTAGACATTTTAAAATACACTTTGAAGTTGTACACATAACGTTCATTACTGTATTCATATACAGATATATAATAAGTAAACAAAAAATCATAACAAACTTTTACAAAACTTAAAAAAATCCAGACACACAAGACTTTCAATTACTTCCGTTGCTATCTATCGTATAGTATAATTTATCCGTAATCTATAATATAATTTAAGAACTTTTAAATATATTTAACCATGATCAAAAATTGTTAATGAATTAATTACATTGGGTTTCAATAGAAACATGTGTTTTATTAAATCTGCGGCGGTCGTAAATAACTGGTTAGTCAAAATATTTCATTTTACAGGTGAGCGATGTAATGGTTCACTAATACCTAAAATAGGTAATAAACATACAGCTTTCTTTCTACCTGAAATTTCTTCCACTAAGAGATTTCTTTAACCAATTTAATACACCGTGGGAGACGGTCTTAGGGAGCGATCATGGAGTTAACTCCTTTTTGATATAACTCGAGCTATCCAGTTTTTCATGATCGCCACAGAAATAATATATCTGTGGCGGTCGTGAAAAACAAGATAACTCGATTTATATAAAAAATGATTTAACTATCACGTATAGCTCCTTCAGAACTTTTCTTACGTCGTACTAAATTGGTTAAAGAAATTTCAGGTGGAAAGAAAGCTGTAATTAATAACTCTATTTTGGTATTGGGTAAAACTTTAAGTCGCTCACCTGTAAAATGTAAGAATTTGACTTAACCACTTATTCACGACCGCCGCAGATTTAATATCTGTGGCGGTCGTAAAAAGCTAGATAACTCGAGGTTTATCCAAAAAGAGTTCATTCCACCAGACCGTCTCCCGCGTCGAGTTAAATTGGTCATAGAAATTTCATGTGGAAAGAAAGCTTGTTCATATACATATATTAATTACTCTATTTTGGGTATTACGTAAAACTTTCAGTCGCTCCTCTGTAAAATGAAAGATTTTGACTTAACCACCTTATTCACGACCGCCACAGATATATTTTATTCCATTCGTTTTTTTCAAAATTGTATATATGTACATATTTCTTATTTTGTTTATTATCTAGTTTAATTTTCAATAATTTTATTTGAATATGCTTCATAATTTATTATAGTCATTTTTTGTAATTTATGTTTTTTTTTTTTGTTTATTTAACTCATATATAAGTAAGACACTAAGTTTTTATTTTAATTTTTTTGCAATATTATTCTAAAGAGAATAGTCCTAGAATAGACGGTATATTATTCATCTATATTATTGTTATTATGTTCAAAACCATAAATATTGCATACAAAAATATTTTGGCTCTTTGGTTAGATATTGAATTGATTCAACTTATATATTTATCTGTTTTTCATCAATGCTAAAAACAAGATATGGTTTAGGATAGGCAAAAATATAGGACTCATATAGTAGCATAACGTGACACTAAGGAATAAAAAAGTTAATCTCAAAATACAGACATAAAGAGATTGTATATGATTACAGAATATGATGTCAGATTTTTGATTTAACATGTAAAACAATTTATTAATTCTCATATCTTCCTCCTACTCAATTACTTAATATTAAAGTTGTTGAAGGTTTAAAACTTTATACAAATTTTATAGTGTCATTCCAAATAACTCTGCCTCTCACAAACAACACTTAATTCAATTATAAGCCTTAGATGGATCTAATTAATTCTTAAGATGACTACAGTCTATGAAAGTTCTCCAGGAGTTTGATACAAATATTCTAGTGGATTAAAATATGAAATTATTTCTATAATTTATAATATCCATTCATCTTATGCCGTTTATTCATTTTAAAACAATACTAAACCATCTTTATAAATTCTTTTCTTTTTACTTTTACTTATCTATGTATAAAATATATAATAAGGTAAAGTATTGAGATCGAATTTTTAATTCGCGTTTTTACCGGTAAGTCTTGTTAAAAACAGATAAATCGTATAAAATTGAAAATTCATATTTAAGAAGCGTATATGCCCGAGAAGTAACAACAACTTTTTTCATCAACATCGGCTAACCAGAAGAGCCACTTTATTATGTGCATTTGGCACATTTAGTTTTTCTCATACATTTCTTTTATCAACATAATGATTGAGTTTTGTTGACCGTTGAGAAATTAGATGAGGAAGATTATAGACTAGTCTATAATTACATTGGTTGTTATCTTGTTTCTTTTAGTCCTGATGAAGGCCCACATTGTAGGCCGAAACGTCGGCACATAATTAAAATAGCACTTATTTTAAATGTGTGTTTCTAATTTATGACCGCACCCCCAACCATCTTCCTCATCTATCTTCTTTTATTAACGATTTTGGTTTAACTCGCTATATATTAATAGGCCTTAGCATAATGTAGATTTTTATCTGATTGAAACAGACTGGCTTAAATACCTATATTTTAATTTGACTCCCTTTAAACGAAATTTATTTCTAAAAATAAAAGTAACCATTTCATCATGTTAGCGTTGATAAAAAATGACTAAAAATACATGATAAAAAAAATTGCTAAACAACTAAATTTCCTCCATAAGTGGAGGGAAGAGCTCAGTCTGGGGTCCCTTTAGCAGTTGTTTTTATTGTATATAGTTATGATTGTTTGTATGATGTTTATTTATTTGCCAATTTTTTATTTATCTCAATTATAGGTTGTTGTTTTTTTTTTATTATTATTATTTATTGTATATATATGAATTAATTTATTTTTGTATTTTATGTACTTTGACTGTTATTATTATTTTCTGTATATATTGTATGAATGTGATCTCATATTACTATTACTATTGTTCATTTTGTAACAAATTGTAAAATATCTCAATAAATAAATTATAAAAAAAAAAACTAAAAGAGGAAAGAGGAAGCCTATTTTTACTAGTAATATTTTTTCTGAACATAAAATTACTAATACAAATCTAGGATATACTATTTTAAAGCTGGAGATTTGAGAAAAAATGTTATCTAATAAACAAATTGTGGAAGGCAATGTAAAGAGGTAAATAGGGTGACATAAACTAAACACTTACATGAATATTTCTCATAACAATTTCATATTGTTTTATTATTCAATATAAAGCATATATATATATATTATATATATATATATATATATATATATATATATATATATATATATATATATATATATTAAATATGGCTAACCAAACTAAATTTTCTATTGCTGAGCTGAGTTTTTCTATGCAGCATCCATTTGGGCTATCACAAACATAAAAGAGTTGGAAGATGCCTAAGATTTCAATTTTTTTCCATTTTCTTTTTTTTTTTTTTTTTTTTTTTAAGATTTTCTCGTTTATCGCGTTTTAATGATTCTAAAACTCTCTACAAATTTTTCTCTATCTTCAAAAATAACTGAGTTATGGGCGTATTGATGGATACAATTTCTTTTCTTTTTTTTATAATTATTCGCGTTTTTTGGTTAATAAACATTGATACATTTTTCCTCTCTCTTCAAAAATAACCGAGATATTAAATCAAATCAATTTTAATAGGTCGCATTTTTAAACAAACCAGCTTATATTAACGTTTAGGAGTTAGAATTATCGCTACATGCCATAATATTTTGAGATGGATTTAAATAAAATTGGTCCAGTACTTTCGGAGAAATGCGGCGGACGCGGACAAACGATTTTTTTTTTTATTCATTATTCGCTTTCTACGCATCTTGAAACGTAAGCCCTAAAATTTTGCAAGGTTTTTTTGGTTAATTTTTTTTTTTTTTTTTTTTTTTTTTTTTTAGTTTATTACAAAGGTTCATTATTGAAAATAAAACTAAGTGCTTTTATCTAAATGAAATAGAGGCCAAACCTCTTGCTAAAAGATCTGAATCTCAAAAGCAATATAACATCATTATGTTACCAACGAAACTGAATACAATACCTTATTTTATTTCAACTCTTACTTTATTTAATAATTCTAAAAATGTTTTAACAATCTAGTTATGTGAAAGTCATATGTTGCCCAGATTTTTCGTAATAAAAACAATTAAAGTCATTAAAATCCCGGCTAGACCTCACCCTGTAGCAATAACTCAAATCCGCAACCGAAAAGCGTTGAGACCTCTAGTTCATTACTTAGCTGTAAGTTATAACAAGTTGCGTGACTCGAAACCTCGTAGGAATCGGGAAAACGCAACGCCTCCACTGGGTCAAAGTCGAATGCCCCCCCGGGGATTGTAGAGGAATACCAGGAACACCGGGGAGAGGAAAGGGGTGAACATTGTCTGAATAGGAAACAAGATGGAAAAGCCTACAACATAATTTATTTCCCAACTCTGATTTCTTTAGGAAAAGGGCATTTTCGTTAGTTTCAAAAAAAAAAAAAAATCAATCTTCTAAAATAATCAATCTTATTTCACAAAAAAAGCTTTTGTGAAGTAAGAAAACGGACCATTCGCCGTTTGTTTGCTAAGTTTTCAGCTGGGGATACCGACTTGTAAAACTTGCTCCGAGGAACACCTCCGTCCGTAATAGACAACGATGTTCTAAACATACAATAGAAGGAAACTCCTATAAAACAGTTAAAGGACTCTCAGCACAACTAAATGCAAGTGCATCTACCGTTTCCAGACATTTAAAGTGTATTGGGAAAGTAAAAAAGCTCGATACATGGGTACCTCATAATCTCATTGAGCGGCATGTTTCAAAACATATCGTGCAAAAATTGAAAGAACTGGGCTACGAAGTTCTTTCGCGCCCACATATTCTCCCGACTTGTCTCCAACAAATTACCACCTGTTAAGAAATTTAGACAACTTCGTCGAAGGAAAACTTTTTGAAAATGATGATCAAGTGAAAAGTGCGTTTTCAGATTTTGTTTTACTTCGCTCAGAGTTTTTCAGTTCGGGGATAAAAAAGTTGGTGTCACGTTAGGAAAAATGTGTAGAAAAAGAAGGTAAAATTATCGAATAAAATTATCTTGTTTTCATATCGTATTTTTAATAAAAATCATTTAACTTGAAAACGGACATTTCATGTGACACAACCCAATACAATTCTTTGTGTAAAAAATAAATAAATAAGGAGTTCAAACCATCGAAGAAAGAAAGAAGTGAATACAGCGGTGAAGAAGAAGAAAAACAATTTATAATGTTCAAAGGACTACCCGTGATTCGTCATCGTTGAGCTCTCAGCACGGTTGTAAAAAAAACTATTCATCCAAACAGTGAGAGGGACAGTTAGGCTGTTAAAAATGAAAGTTACTCCCGGTTCTTGAAGGCCGGTTAGTGAAGATGAATCGAACTTCGGAAGGACTTGCAAGAAAGAATGGAAGAATCGGATTGCCTCTCATTTGTCTGAGCAAGTAGTTCCGGAAGGAGTTACTTCCAATTTTTAAGTCTCTTCATCACCTCTCGCTTTTGAAACCGAAACATAAAATACTTGACTATTCTTTGTTAAAATTCTTGTACGCCCAACATAAGCAAGTACACATGGTATGGTATATGCGCGTTTGTTAGCAAAAATGTTCATGATGTAGAGGAACACCTGATAATGCACTAATCAGATCAAAATTTTTCGAAAAAAAAAAAAAGGAAACAACAGCTTAATAATAAATACCTAACTTTTTATTAGGAGTTTTAGGAATCATAGATTTTATCAGGGGCCAGAGAATATGTTGGCTGTGATGGATGCATTTCATGTATTTTTTATTTATTTTTAAAAATATTTTATTGATATTTACAACTGTACATGTAATATATACAACAAGTAAATGGGCTAATTTACACTTAAGGGCGTGATAATATCTAGTGAAGAAACTACCCAGTGGTAGCACTTCAATGTCAAGTTAATTAATGTAGGTCTCGAGGCCATCGTCTTTTCTTAGGGTTGTCAGGAATAGATGGGAATGATAAGTGGCGTACAAGAGGATTTGTGTGGATTGGGAGTTTAGAATGAAAAGAGTCATATCTGTTAGGGGCTAGTTCTGCGACAAATAGGATATTTAGGTCATTATGGATGATTTTTTCTTAACGAAATAAGGAGCATTTAGGATTTTACGAAGAATTTTGGATTGTAAGGATGGAATGCGAGAGGAATTAGGTTGTCTAGTAGAGTCCCACAGCTCGATTCTATATGTCCAGATGGGTCTGATGATGGTAACATAAATAAGCTTTTCATGTATTTTTTAATTATGGCTTTTTTTATAAATGAAAAAATGTATATCTACATAACTGATACGTTGATTGAGTCCTGAAGATTGGGAAAAACCACGAAAAGTAAACTCCAATTTTTGAATGGTGTAAAATAAACTTTTGAACCAACTATTTATCATTAACATACGTTTCATCAGAATAATTAATTTTAAGCACATCATAATGGACTGCGAGGCCTTCAGGAACGCTAGGAGGAACTGCAGGATCAAGAACAGGCTGGACGTCGCTCTTGGTGACAGTGAGGCAGTGTTAAAAGTTTGTTTAAGTTTGTTTATTTATTTGTTGGTCGGTTCTTGGGCAAAATCAGACGCACAAAAAGCTCAATTGTTTGCTAACCATCTCAGTGGGACTTTTAAAACTCATGATGATATTAATGACAAACTATGTACAACTCTTGTTCAATCCCACCTTAACGTGCCCTTACCAATGACATTACCTCCAAAAGCAATTCATCCGTACGAAGTTCGTGATATTATTAAGAGCTTGCCGAACAATAAAGCTCCAGGGTTTGACTTAATTACGAATTTCATTATTAAAAATTTACCATGGAAAGCAATCCTTTTTTTAACCAATATTTATAATTCAATTTTCAAAATCACGTATTTTCCAGTCTTGTGGAAATATTCAGAAGTTATCATGGTGCTAAAACCAAATAAATCCTCAGACTGTTTAAATTCCTATCGCCCGATCAGCCTTCTTCCTTCGTTCTCAAAATTATTCGAAAAAATCTTCTTCACCGTTTAGATTCTCTTGAAATATTAAAGTTTATACCCAATCATCAGTTCGGCTTTAAAAAACATCATTCCACTATACAACAATCTCATCGTTTAGTTGATTTCATTTCAAATTCACTAGAGTCAAAAAAATATTTTCCAGGTGTTTTCCTTGACATTAGTCAGGCTTTCGACAAGGTTTGGCACGAAGGATTGCTTTGCAAACTGAAAATTTTACTTCCACCTACGTTCTATTTAATATTCCTTTCATACCTTTCGGATAGACATTTTTCTGTCAAAGTCGGGACCGAACTCTCAGACATTCAGCAAATTAAGGCAGGTGTACCTCAGGGCAGTGTTTTAGGACCAATATTGTTTAACATTTACATGTCAGATCTTCCCCAGCACAATGGGACTCTTTTGGCTACTTTTGCTGATGATACAGCTGTTCTTTGTTCTGATAAGGATTCTTTACAAGCGGCAATATCCCTCCAAAACCACCTTGATGAAATTTCTGCTTGGGCTTCTAGGTGGAAAATAAAGATGAACGAGTCCAAGAGTGCTCATGTAGTGTTCACCCTGAACCACAAACCTTCTCCTCCCATTAACTTTAATAATATTCCTATTCCGCCTTCCGACGAAATTCGATATTTAGGTATTCACTTGGACAAAAGACTGACCTGGAGTACCCACATTCGACAAAAACGCAAAGAACTCAACAGACGATACGGTCTTTTATCTAGATTACTTGACAGACGCTCTAAATTATCATTAACCAACAAACTAACTCTTTACAAAGTTTTGCTAAAACCAATCTGGACATACGGGATAGAACTGTGGGGCTCTGCTAAACCAACAAGTATTTCAAAGAATACAGTCCTTTCAGTCGAAAGTGCTGCGCAAAATAGTGGACGCACCGTTCTACGTAACAAATGACGTTATACATAACGACTTAAACATTCCGACTATTTCAGCCACTGCTACAGAAAAATACAATAACTTCCACCAAAGACTAACATACAACACCAACCCTCTTACAGAAACATTAAAATGCTCTACGAATCCTTACAGCCCACCCCGACGACTACGCAGGCGGTGGCCAAGAGATATGCTGATCACTTAACGAACTCTGATGTCATGAGCCGCTGCTTCAGCAGTCCACAAATTGGCTTATTGCAAAGGAAATGCAGATGGCAAATTAAATTTTATGTCAAATTTTTTGTTTTGTAATAATAAATAAGTTTTTAAAACAATGTGGAATGTATGATCTATTTTAGTGCAAAGACAGTGTATTGAAAAAAGAAATGTTGTATTGACAAAATAATGCATGTCATATGCTAATGACCCTCTTTGGGTAGATGCATGTTATAAATAAATAAATTAATTAATTTTATTATTATTTTCATTATAAAATCAAATTATTAAAAGAACTTACGGCGATGTGCTCAATAGCGGTCTTTATTTCAGAGGTATGCCTGGCAAAATTGTGATTATTTAGTTGATGGATTAAACAACGTTTTTTAGAAGTAATAGAGAATATAAGAAAGAAATTCAAAAATGGTTTACTGATTAAGGTTGTCAAATATGTATTTCGTAAATTATATAAGGAATTAAATTATGATCTAGGAGAGAACAGTTATATCTCTGACAGATATGGCCTGGGACTCATCAAATCAATAATCAACAATATTTACAGAACGACTTCTATAACTTAATTGTACTGTTGAAAGGGTTGAAGAAGTACATTATTGTAGTTTATGTAATAATAAATACGTAGAGGATGTATCATTATGTAGGGGTCTGCTCAGTGTTATCGGAAATAAGGAAGCGATACAAAAACTATCTAAACGGTGAAAATTTAGAAGCATTATACAATGATCATGTATAAAAATAAAGACATATACTTATTTCAGAGTTTAATATTTAATTTTAAAAATGACCCTTGTTTGACAGATTTGATACCTAGGACTCCACCTTGACGTTTGTCTAACTTGGAATCCCCATACAAGACTGAAACGACAAGAAACTGCCCGACGTTTTCGACTACTTCAACACTTACTGAACAAACGATCCAACCTTAAATAATTACAAAATACTTATTTATATGACCATCACAAGGCCGATATGGACTAACGAAGTTGAGCTTAGGGACTCTACTAAACCATCGAATTCTTACCGTATCCAATCCTTAGAATCCAAAATCATCATAAATAAGCTCATCCATAAAGACTTAATGTCCCATATGTTACTCAATTAGCCCGAACCAGGTATCAATCATTGCACGAAAAACTCCATTCCCACAATAACCCACTATTTCCTATACTATCCTCCTCTTCGAATCCTGACAATCCTCCGAGGCGTCTGAAACAAAGATGGCCGCGAGACCTTCTAGTTAAAATATTTTAAAACTGCTGCATGTATTTCATGTCAGTTAACAATGCCCTTTACATTTACTTAATGTATATAATACACTTGTAAATATCAATTAGTATATTTAAAAAAAAAAGATAAAAAACCCGAAAATGTTCAATTAGTTTTGTTATTATTCTTTATTCAATATTTGAAATGAATGATTAGTTAATGCTTATCTGCAGATGGACTTAAGTATATGCATTGAGTGCAAGATATATGTATAATAAATGTCGTTAATTAAATGCAAAGATGTTTATTTATTTGCCAACTTTTTATTTATCTCAATTATAGGTTGTTGTTTTGTTTTTTATTGTATATATATGAATTTATTTACTTTCTATTTTATGTAATTTGACTATTATTGTTATTTTCTGTATATATTGTATGAATGTGGTCTCATATCAGTATTATTATTGTTCATACTGAAACAGATTGTAATAATTCTCAATAAAAAAAAGAAAAATTAAATGCAATATTATTTCAACTACGTTTCAATATATGGTTTGTTTGTAATTCAGTTATCTGGAAATAATATAAACAGTATTCCTAGCAGAGGTGTTGGGGATCAATTTACCACTGATCGCTTTAGCCCCTACAAATATGGGATTTTTGAAAAAGTCCGACGGTGATTAAAATTTAATTAAAATTTATAGGATTCCATGCCAGCGCAGGCTTATTCCTCCAGAGCTGAAGTTAATATTGCGAGGTCGATAGAGGTTTCCGATCACCTCTCATCAAATAGGGATCGCTCTAATGTATTCTTTTCAGGGGAATACACGTTTCTTTTATCGATTTTTCTCATCCGTCGCATTCAATATCATTAATTCATATAAATGATAGGATTCTATATAGATATAATTATTCGATCACGCCATGACCTCAAGGTAGAGGCGATAAACAAATAAAAAAATAAAATAAAATAAATATATTAATATAGTTTGTACCAAATATTGGGTTGAAAAACAAGTACGTAGCGTTTTTCAACATTTCAATTTAATACCCTCTGTGTTTATAAAACCATGTTTGCTTGGTCAATAAAGTTCACTCATTCTAAAAAAGAATGGGTTATGGTACTTTTATGCATCAGTTTCAACCGAGATTCCTTATTATTAAGTGATACTTTGCTTTCTCAAAATGGAAGATAAAAACCTTTATTTTCGTCTTTAATTGATTTTTCATTTCCAAAAAAGGAAATCCGTTGCACAGACGATTGACAAAATTTGCACTATGATGCCTTAAAGCACCGTCCGTCTTGTGTCGTCCTTTAACTGTTAATGGTGACCAACATAAAAAAATTATCTGAAAGATACCAATATGTAAAGATCAAAGTGGGTCATATATTAGGATAAAAAGGATCTGAATTTTTTATTTAAATCACTTGTAAAAATCACTATGAACAAGTTAATTGACAACAATTAGTTAGTTTCATCGGCTTTTCACCACTCTCCGTTATCTTTTACAACTTCGTGTATCAGATAATATTTTTTTCTAAAATCTTTAGCCATCCAACGGTATAATTTACATCTATATTACTATTCTTGTGTTCAAAAATTGCATAAAATAAATATGTTTGCACCTTTCTACTTTAGTTGTTTATCAAATTTGCTCAACTTGCATATTTATTAATGCTAACAACATGATGTGCCTAATTTTTTTTTTAATCTACAAAATTAAAGGTACTTTAGAGGAAGAAAATTCAAACTATCGGCATCTAAACCTTGTCAGACTTTTTCAATCAGAATGAAACCTACATCATATTAAAGCCCATTAAATTTAAATCAATTTTGATCAAAATCGTTAGACCTATTTTGGAGAAAACAAAGAAAAGGCGTACAATGCATACAAGTATAAAGTAGCTCTCCTGGCTGGCCATTTTTGATGAAAAAGTTTCTGTAATTTTTTTTCAGTATAAAAAAAAAAAAAAATCAGGCGTATTTCTATCACAAATATAAAATTTCAGTTCCGTACACCTTTTTGTTTTCGTGCTGGACTTACCAAATACAGACACACAGTATTTTTTGCGGGACTTGGTTATTTGGACTCAGAGGACCCTAAGATCTGCACTTCCATCAAAACTTGAATTCGAAAATTTTCACGATGGCAATACTTTCCCTTTATAGGTAAGATAAAGTAAAAAAAAAAAAATAAATATTTAAAATATACAATGGCCCGCGATAGATACACCTCCTTTAATTACAAACTACCTGCCCACTCAAACCCGCTTGTCCGTAACCTCTCATCTAATCTATTCCCGGTAATCCTCCGAGGCGCCTGAAAAGACGGTGGCCTCGAGACCTGTTCATGAAATAAACTTTGAAGTACTACCACTGGGTAGATTCTTTACATGTATATTCATGCCTGTTATTGTCATTTAGCCATTTTACTTATTGTATTTGTAAGTATATACAGTTGTAAAAAACTATAAAATATATTATAAAAAAAAAAGTATATACAAACAACAGTTGTTACTCAATATCATTTTTATAGGTTGAGTATCAACTACACACATTTTTTTCAGCAGAAAAAACTAGCTTGAAGCACGTGTAGGCTTTGAGCGTGATAAATCGTTTGCATAAAACTTATCGAGGAGATGTTTTCTATAGAGAACACAAACTAAGGGGAAAATTGGCGTCAAATATATGTCCGAGCCCTAGTTGCAGGTAATTGGATGACGATCGATTTACATGTGCAAAGGATATCAAAGAACACTAGTCAACTGTTGGCCAATTTGCCGCGTATCTATAACCTTTATGAAAATGTGAGGTACGCACGACACAACTAACACAAAGCCATTGTCCAATGCTACAGATAAGGTAGCTCAGTTCACGACCCGATGGCTCTTCCCCAAACCCCTTATCTCCTACAAATTTAAAATTCCTCGTCAGGAATAAATAGATAAGATTATTGGTCCATTTATCGGTTATTTTGCGAAATTCGTCGAACAAACGGGACGCACCATTATATTCTGATTAATAAACGATAAATTATTACGAAGGAATATTAATGATGGGGGTATATTCTCCCTAAAACGTCCATCTCCAAAAAAAAAAAAGCCTTTTTTTAAATATTACTACATATAATAAATGATTAACAGGCCGGAAGGTGTATCCAGTGGGAAAGCTTATGGAGGAGTGCAATAGTAGTATCATTTTATCACTAATATGCTGCAGTTTATGAATCTCGATGGTGCCAACCTCGCACGTATGTAGCGTACCGGTAGTGACGTCAGATAAGATGGTCTCCATCTATATATTGGGTTGATGCAAAATTAATGCAGGTTTCCTCTATTGCAATATCTTAATTCCAATTGTGTAAACAAAGCTAATCCTAACATTGATCATTATTATACCAAAACAAACCTTATCTAATACCCTCTCTTTCACCATGAATTTGTTTAGTAAAATCGTTTTGTTCAGTGTGTTCAAAGGTCTTGAATCGAAAATGTCAAAGTGCGATTTTCGTCAAATTTATTTTTACGAATTTAAATTAGGGCGCAGCGCTGCCCAAACGGCTCGTAATATTAATGAAGTGTGGGGTCAGGGGGATATTAATGAGTGCACGGTGCAGCGTTGGTTCCGGAAGTTTCGCAGAGGAGATTTCGACCTCGAAGACAAGGAAGGTCGGGGCCGTCATCTTGCTCTGGACAACGACCAGCTGAGGTCAAAAGTGGAAGAAGACCCAACCAAAACCACACGAGAAATGGCGGCGAAACTCGGAACTCAAAAATTGCAACGTCTTTGCCCAGCATTGATGAATCGGAAGGGGCCGATCCTGCTCCACGATAACGCCAGACCACACGTTGCACAACCAACGCTTCGATGACTGCACGAGTTGGGCTACGAAGTTCTCCAACATCCGCCTTATTCACCTGACCTCTCTCCTACAGACTTCCACTTTTTCAGGCATCTGGACAACTTTTTGAGGGAGAAAAATTTTCAAAACCAGGACGACATTGAAAATTCTTTTCGTGATTTCATTGAGTCCAGGGATTCGGATTTTTTTTTCTGGTGGAATAAGAAAGCTTGTTAAACGTTGGCAAAAGTGCATTGATTCAGATGGAAATTATTTTGATTAAATATATATGGTTAAAGTAAAGATATGGCGTATTTACAATACCTACTAAAAACCTGCATTAATTTTGCATCAACCCAATATAAATATATATATATATATATATTATATATATATATATATATATATATATATATATATATATATATATATATATATATAAAATGTTAATAGATTAGTCGTATAATGTTCATTAAAAAGAGATTTTTTCAAAAAAAGATTAAGTAGTTTTAAAATCACTTTTCTCATCAATCATAATTCTAACTTTAGCCTAATAAGTTGCCACTGTTTAACATTTCTTGAAAAATATTACAAAAAGTTATATTGTACACTATTCCACATCACTTCCTCTGTTCGTTGTATATTATCCTTAGGTGACGAAATGTTCCAGAATAAAAATTCATTTAAGAAACTTATAAATGACAGAAAATACAAACATAAAACCCGTTAAAATTGTTCTATATTTTTCATTTTTTTCAGTACAATTTGTTTTCAAAACGAGAAATGTTATGATAATTTTGAAATATATCAAGTTATTTTTTTTTTTTTTATGAGCTGTTACGCTACATACTTCTATATCAGAAGGAGTTGAAAGAACAAGTGTAAAAATAAAGTTTCCCACCTTTGCTTGATTTCCTAATTACAGCCCCGTCACCATATCTCGTATTATGATAAATACAACATAAATAATCCAGTTAGCTTATCGATAGCTATTATATCGATTTATAGATTACACATAAATATGTCTTTTAGAGTAACTGATGACTTAATCTAAATAAAATGATTCGTGATGCAATTAAAGTTATCAGGTCTCATGCAGTGGTAATGTCGCGTGTGGCGTGTGTATTTCATTCGCGGATACCACCGGTTCTGATTACCGATCAGATTTTAATATCATTCCTATTCTATTTTTTTAAGTGAATTTATAACGTGGTAAAAAATCAAAATAGATTTGACTTTATCAGTTTAAATATTTTTAATAAAATGTGCCAGATGGATGGTTCATTTTTAAAAGACAAATATCATGAACCAGATTTACCTCAATCATGAAAAAAATTTGGGGTTTTCATCGATATAATGAGCTAACTTCTGAAATAATTATATATTATATATATTATACCTTGTTCTGATAACCATTATATTATATCAAATCTAAACATAACTCCATTGGTCATTCTCAGTGGAAAACAACACAGATATATCCCACGCACAGTATTTATATTATGAATGAATCAAAAGCGTTGACTTATTTCGGTATTATCCTCCTGCCACGTGTTTATGAATTAGTATAAATTTTCCTGTGAATTACCCACTGACCGAGCAAGAAATTCCCGCAAATCCCTACAATACTCCCACCTACAATTCGGTTTTACATCCATGGGATTTTCTCAGTCGCACAGTGGAAAATATGACCGATTTAGGGGACAATATTCTAAAAATGTTCCATATTTAACCTTTGTGGTAAAAAAAACTAATTACTTTTATTTATCTCAATTATAGGCTAATGTTTTGATTAGTTTGTTTTTTATATTATTATTTTATCTATTATATTTATATATATATATATTTATTTAATTTATATATATATATATATTATATATATATATATATATATATCATTTATTTGTATTTATCTCAGTTATAGGTTGTTGTTTGTTTTCTTATTTTGCATATATATATTATCTATTTGACTTTTATACTGTATATATTGTGTGAATGGGATCTTATATCACTATTACTAATGTTCATATAGAAACAAATTGTAATATATCAAAAAAAAAAAAAAAAAAATAAAAAAAAAAAATAAAAATAATAAACTAATTAATTTATAGACACGATTGGCGAGCGTACAGTGGTCAGCCATCAAATTTATTTGCTAAACTTCCCTACATTTTACGTTTGAAGTCCCAGAATAAGGACAAAAAACCTAATAATGGCTCGAATATGCTGAAACCGGCTAAAAGATGTATTTTATATCATTCAGGATCTTTAAATTGTAAAACTTATTAAATTGTAAAATAGATTGTAAAACTTTTGATTCAGAGTGTTGTGTTTGAAAAAATTATGTATCACCCAAAATGCAAAAAATCGCAAAATATCTTTCTAAAATTTAAAGACTAGAAGGATTGATTAAACAAATCCTTGGGGTTATGTAGTTTTTCGTTATTGAATAGGGGCATACATTTACAAATTTCTAAATTAACTCTACTGGTAGATTGCAATGTATATTCAATAACGAGTTTAGAAATATAATGTCTTACCTGTCTCGGCTATGTCCATTATTAAATAAAATCAAAAAGACTTTGCGCTGAACACATCTTAAAATGGTGAAGGACGGGAAAATTCCGAACTTTTGACTTGACTTTTGTCCACTTAAATTGGTGATTTTTCCCACCAGTGAGTCGGTTCAAATTAATGTTTTATTCATTTATCTTAAATTTTACATACCTGTTCGTAACTAATCTTCACAGCATTAAATACCTATTACACTACCTCCTTCGATTATATTATATGAGTGCACCAAAAATCACCAATTTAGGTGGAAAAAGTCAATTTAAAAATTTATAATTTCTGACTGCTTGAACTTTTTATTACTAGTTGGTAAGACGCTTAATACTAATATTTCCCGCCATAACGTGTTTACAAATAAACAGTAAATGAGCCCTGTTACAAAAGTCCCTAATAACCGGCAGTGGGATTATCTTTATTCGATGGCCTTTCATCATGTTAAAGTTGTGTGAATGGCTAAGTATTTTTGCTTTTATTTAACAAAGGACATTGCAGAGACAGATATGACATTATATTTCCAAACTCGTTAAGCCCTCTTTGCTGAAACGAGTACGTCACAGAAAGTCAATATTCCTATCACCGCGGAACCGACCAGAAATAGATACCCCTACCCGACAATAGGCCCTAATTAAACACGTCAGATGCAAACATCACTAACAATTCCAAAGCTTTGTATGAAGGATCCGAAAATATAATGATTCGGTGACGCTAAATCTACTAATAAAAGATTCAAGACATGACTAATATTGTCATACCAATACTTTTATTTTAAAATAATAAGTACGTATATACTACAAGATCAATAATAAAAAAAACCTGTACCACTACAACCCATGAAGAGTTTTGGGCTCAGTGCATATAGAGATTCGTACAGTTTATAGGCCAACGGCCGTGCAATGAGGTGATTCGGCCGAGATCACGCTCAGCCGCCAGGGTTTTCCCATTTTTGGTTACCCACTTGATTGAGGCTGGGTGTGGTCCAGGAGAGTCTCTATACCGATACATGTACGCATATATCTCACTTTTATATATGTAGATAAAGAGATTACCTTAGGACATTAAAAAAAACAAAAACAAACCTATTCACCCAAGTAACGTTTATAATTTTTTCTTTCATAAGATACTTCTGAATGATATAAACATAACTAAATAAGAATTAGAAAAATCGGTCAAGCCGTTCCCGCGTGATGCGATGGCCAAGGAAAAGGGCGATTCATTTTTATACTTAAAGAAGATAGAGTGATTATTATTATCTATGAAATATTTTTTAACAAAAATAAGCTATTTAGCAAAATAACTTTTCTCTTTTTTTCTTTCATAAGATGCTTCTCCTGACTGATATAAACATAACAATAAAAGAATTAGAGAAATGTTTCAAGCAGTTCACGCGTGATGCGATGACCAACGGAAAAGGCGATTTATTTTTATACATAAAGATAAAGCGACTATTATTATCTATAAAATATTAAAAAAAAAAAACTATCTAGCAAAGTAACTTTTCTCTTTTTTTCTTTCATAAGATCCTTCTTCTGACTGATATAAACATAACAAAAAACAAGGATTAGAGAAATCGGTCAAGCCATTCACGCGTGATGCGATGGCCAAGGAAAATGGCGATTCATTTTTATATAAAAGAAGATAGAGCTATTATTAATATCTATGAATTATTAAAAAAAAAAAAAAATAATAATACGCTATTTAGCAAAATAACTTTTCTCTTTTTTTCTTTCATAAGATGTTTCTCCTGACTGATATAAACATAACAATAAAAGAATTAGAGAAATACAGCGACTATGGTTACCTTTAAAATATTTTTTTAAACTAACTATCTTCTTTTTTTTTTTTTTTTTTTTTTTAATTCATTTATTGAAATTTACAACTGTATATTCATACATCAAGTAAATAGGCTACAATGATAATACACATGAAAAAAACATGAAGAGAAACTGCCCATTGGCAGCACTCTAGTAGTGAATCTACAAAAGAAGGTCTCGAGGCCATCTTCTTTTCAGACGCCTCGGCGGATTGTCAGGAATTGAAGTGGAAGCAAGGATTGAAACTAGTGGATTAGAGTGGGAGTGGAGTTTTTCATGGAAGGAGTGATACCTGGTACAGGCCAAATCAGCAACATATGGAACATTAAGGTCTTTGTGGATGATTTTGTTGGTGACAAAGTTAGGAGCGTTAAGGATTTTGCGAAGGATTTTGGATTGTAAGGATTGGATACGGGAAGAGTTTGATGGTTTAAACTATCTTCTAAAGTAACTTTTCTCTTTTATAAAATCCTTCTCCTATAACCAAAAAATATTTAGAGAAATCGTTCAAGCAGTTCACGCGTGATGCGATGACCTAGGGAAAAGGCGATTCATTTTTATATATAAAGATAAAGCAATTATTATTACCTTCAAACTTAAAAAAAAAAAAAGTAGTATCTACCGAAGTAATTGTTCATGTTTATATACATAGAATTCAGTATCTACTTGTAACTTATTGAATATGAAGATCCGAGTAAATTTTTAATCAACCATATCCACATCCACACCACATCCTGACTTTTAAGAAGAAAATGCCATAAACGGAATTTTAAGGCAAATAATACGTCATAAGAGGTAAATCATTTTCCAGGAGGAAAGAAAGTATGAAAGATAAAAGAGGAATAGGGGAAGAAACTATATTCTTCTCAAATACATAAAATGGAATTGGATTGATAAAGAATTTATAAACTGCTTTTCCAAAGGAATGGCCCTTGCTCGGGAAAAAATATTGAGTAGGTCTTTTTCTTTTTTTTTAAAGGAGAGAGCTTTTATCTCATGTCTATATCTGCAGTTGTTGAGAAAGCTCTAAGCCCTCCAATATTGTCCGCTTTAAATGATAACATCTACCGCTTCTCTACGTAATACAATAGTTGTTGATTTAAATGCATAGCTCCCCCTTTAATGGATTACATTAAATTTAAACAAGAAAATTAAAGGGAAACTGTAAAAACGGGTCAAAATAATTTGTAAGCAGAATTTTCTCAGGGGAAACAGAAGATTATTTATAAGGTGTTTAACATTCTCCCCGTATAAAGTTTCACATCACAAAATTGAATACAATTTTATTTTTTTTATAATATCTTTATTAAAAACTAGTGACACCCTTGCTTCGCACAGGACCAATTTAAATATGTTTAAAAATCTTCAGTTTCACCGATTAGAAGTTTATTAATTTGAGATTATGGGTTCATCATAGCGAAAAGTGCACTTAGCAAGAAAATATTATGTTTATTACATAACGTTTATTGATTCCTATATTTAATCATGGATAGAAATTTAAAAAAATAGAAATAATGGTCAAAAAATCAAAAATTGGTTTATTTTATTTGTTTGTTATGTTTAATAGTTCCTATTTTATTCTGTTTATTACACTTTTTAATTTAATAAGAACTTTTTCTGAATACATTTTAATGTTTTAAAGTTATTTTAGTTTCCATGGGAGTCACATTGAACTAAAAGTAGAAATAATTACTAGAAGTATAAGTTTATAACAACTGTTCCTTTATTTTAGCAACTTACATCTAAAATCTTGACTGCTGTATGAAGTATATAACCTGTACGATCACCATGAATCACCATATTACCATATCACCACCCTAACCCACAACATTACAAATAACATTTGTGCATAAGTTTTTGCGCTTATAGCATCTTTCTATTAAATTGTCTAACTTATTTTATTGCATATCAACTTTTCTAAAATCATACGCTTTCCAACGGTATATTATACGTCGATGTTACTTCTTATATTTCAGAAATAATTTTTTTATCACAGAAAAAATATTTTTCTCGTTTAAAGAAAAGCTAAATTGCAATGGATTTTTACTTATAAACCTTCAGATAACAATGCCCTAAGTGATGGTGAGAACTGTAAAGGTTTAGAAGGTTAGTAGCGGAAACCAAAATCCCGGTATTATTTATATATATATCGATTACCAACTTATTGGGTTGTTTCACATGAAATGTCCATTTTTATAGTTTCTGAAATACATAAAGGATTTTGCAGGTCTCTGTTGTTTTCTTATTTTTACATATTTAAAGTAAACAGTTACTAATCCTCTACCTTTGTATTATAAACATTAGCTTCCCAATCAATTACCCACTTTTTACTATACCTCCAAATATGAACAGAAACACGCATAATTTTCAAGTATTATTTTTGTACGAGTTTAAACTCGGCCATTTAGCAGCTGAGACCGCTAGAAATATTTGCAAGGCGTTTGGGAATGGGAGTGTTAATGAACTGACCATTCGCCGTTGGTTTGCTAAGTTTAGACATACGAGACATCCGTAATAGACAACGATGTCCTCAAACATACAGTAGAAGGAAACCTCTACCAAACAGTTAAAGGACTCTCAGCACAACTAAATGCAAGTGCATCTACCGTGTCAAGACATTTAAAGTGTATTGGGAAAGTAAAAAAGCTCGATACATGGGTACCTCATGATCTCACTGAGCGGCATGTTTCAAAACATAGCGTGCAAAAATTGAAAGAACTGGGAAGTTCTTCCGCACCACCATATTCTCCCGACTTGTCTCCAATAGATTACCACCTATTCAGGAATTTAGACAACTTCGTCAAAGGAAAACTTTTTGAAAATGATTATCAAGTGAAAAGTGCGTTTTCAGATTTTGTTTCACTTCAAAGATCAGAGTTTTTCAGTTCGGGGATAAAAAAGTTCGTGTCACGTTGGGAAAAATGTGTAGAAAAAGAAGGTAAATACTTTGAATAAAATTATCTTGTTTTCATATCGTATTTTTAATAAAAATCCTTTACCTTGAAAACGGTCATTTCATGTGACACAACCCAATATATTAGACTCAAGAGAAAAAAAAAACTGAATAACTATTTGTACTATTATCTACGCTACTTAAAAAGCGACCAAAATTAGTATTTACAAAGTACTTATCAAATCCTTATTCAGTCTTTCCAATCCAAAATATTACGAAAAATCAGGGATGAACCATTCGATGCTTTAGAAGGACTTGGTCTTACTCACAATTTTGGATACAGCAACATAATATTGAAAACATTACTACGACAGACTGACTTATAACATGAAATCATTGGCCCAAACACTTAAATCCACTACCAATCTTCACATCCCCTTTTGATGCGGTGGCCTAGATATACTATGATATACTATTATGGTTACCATGATATACGATTAAACTAAGTTAACATATTTGTTTAATTTAAACAGTTTCTTTTTTTAGATGGCATATAGCAATTTGCCTAAAACAATTAATCTCTATACTTATAAAATGATAACAGCATTTTGGTTTCCGCTAACTCCTTCTAAACCATTTTGATACGGTTTTCACCATAATTTAAGGCATTGTTCTCTTAAGGTTTAAAAGTAAAACCCATTGCAATTTAGCTTTTCTTTAAACTAGAAAATAAATTTTCTGTGGCCAATTCATAAGAAAATGATTCCTGAAATATAAGTTGTTACATAGTTGTAACACGTAAGTTGCTAAAATGATGGAAAAATTGTAATAAACTAATACTATTAATAATTATTTCTACTTTTAATAAATAAAAAAAAAGTAGTTATTCTGTAAAGTAAATGGGACTCACAAGGAAACTTAATTAACTTTAATACATTAAAATGTATTTAGAAAAAGTTCTTAAGAAATTTAAAATTGTGATAAATCGAATAAAATAGGAACCGTTAAACATAACAAACAAATAAACTAAACTAATATTTAATTTGTTGACCAATAAACATTACTAATTTCTGGCGATGATTAAATATAATAATTAATAGACGTTATATAATAAACATAATATTTTATTGCTAAGTGTACTTTTCGTTACGATGAATTCATAATCTCAAAGTAATAAACTTTTAATTGGGCAAAATGAACTTTTTTGAATATATAAATGACAAAACATTTAAATAGCACCCGTCTGAAGCAAGGGAGGTTCGCTAGTTGTAACTAAAATAATATAATAAAATATAATACATGAATCTTATAAATGTGAACAGACTATAAAACAAAGGCATATGATAAACATGTACAGAAACTATAAACCGGCAGCACTCAAAAAAATGTTCTACATCAGAAGGTCTCGCGACCATCTTCTTTTAGACGTCTCAGAGGATCATCTAATAAAGGAGGTGCAAGGATTGAAACTAGTGGATTATGGGAAATGAAGTAGAGTTTTCCATGGTTTAAGATAGATACCCATTTTGGACCAAGTCAGCAACATATGGAACATAAAGGTCATTTTTGGATTAGTTTATTCGTGAGAGTAAGTATTTTACGAATTTAGGATTTTACGAGGGATTTTGGATTGTATTTGTTAGGAAAAGAATTCGACGGTTTAGCAAAGCCCCAAAGATCAACTCCGTAAGTCCAGAGATGCTTCATGTAAATGAGCCTGTTGTAGTCAAGTGGAAGGTTAGAGCGTCTGTCAATTAAGTGTTGAAGTAGACGCTAATACGAGCAGTTTCTTGTCGTTTCAGTATTGTATGCGGATCTTAAGTTAGACGTTTGTCAAGCAGGAGTCCTAAGTAGCGGATCTGCTCAACTGGGACAAGCGGAATATTATTAAAGGATACCGTAAGACAGGGTGTCATAGGGTTTACGGCGAAGGGGAGAAGTTATTAATTCAGACACCAAACGTTTGATCTTTACTGACTCATAACATACAATTTTCATCAGCAGAAGTGGAAAGGAATTTACCCTAAAACGTGTATTTTCGTGGCAAACTCGAATTCCAAAACTTCCGCGAAAGTAATATTTTCCATTGAAATATACTACACAGGTAAGTGAAAGTAAAAAATCTGGTGCGGACAAACACACGACATTTACTTACTTCTGTTTTTAAAATCGATTAAAAGAATTTTCAAATAAATAAATATATATATATATATATATATATATATATATATATATATATATAATATATATAATATATATATATATATAAATCTCGTGTCACAATGTTTGTTCGCGATAAACTCTGAAATTACTGAACAGACTTTGATCAAACTTCGTAAGTATCTGTTATTTGGTCCAACTTAAATGATAAGATAGTTTTTATTACTATTCTAAATGGTTGAAAAATGTATTTTTCTAAAACGTAAAATAAAATTTGTTCAACTGTGACAACACTGGTTAAACATGGTAACCTTCCCATATCTTCACATATGTGATTATTAATTCAAATATAAGTGTGTGTTGATTGTTTCTATGCGTTCTTATTTATAAAATATACACTCACATTATAGTTTCCATTTATAATAAAATACATATTACTATAGGTTTCCAGAAAAATTATAAGTACTGATTTGAATGACTTGCAAAGAGTTATGAGTTGCAAAGGAGTTATGATGATATACAACGGTGATGTTATTGAATAATTTGGATGTGGCTAATTGATACAGTATATATTTATATTTCTTGAAAATGTAGACGTCTGATAACATTTATTTATTTATTTATAATATTTTATTTATTTGTATTTTATTTATTGTATTATTTATTGTATATTTTATTTATTTATATGATAATATTTATTTATTTATATTTATTTATTGGAGTAGTTGTTGACCGTTTTGACTAGATGGTAAGGAGTTGGTTGAGGGCGCAGCTACCAAGAAAACACACCAGTAAGGAAAAAATAAAGGAAGTGTTTTTTATTGGTAGTTTCTTTGTTACCACATCACCAAACAACAGCTCCATCATATGCGCTTTATAGTTACCACTCATAAACGCATTTATACAAATTTAAATAAAGACAAAATGAAATATACGCGAGCAAAGCCGCAGGTTACAGCTAGTTTACAGATGAAAATTATTGAAACGCTTAAAGAATTAGTTGAATTTCTATAGAAATGAATGAATTTCTATAGAAACATGTGTTTTATTAAAAAATATTATATATTAATATCTAAAATAATCAGTTAGTTTTATCGGCTTTTCATCACTATTTATTAACTTTTACAAGCTTGCGTATAAGATGATATTTTTCTAAAGTCTTCAGCTTTCCGATGGTACATTATACATGTATATTACTGTTCTTATGTTCAAAAACCAAAAAAAATCATTAAAAAAATTTTTTCAGTTTTCTCCTTTAGTTGGATATCGAATTCTTATTTATTTATCTGTTTTTCATCAGTGGTAACATGATAATATGGTTATTTTCAGAATCTACAAAATTAAAGGTACTTTTGAGGAAGAAAATATAAAATATTTAAGCCCTGTCAGACTATTTCAATCAGAATGAAACCTTTATGATATTAAAGCCCATCAAATTTTACATCGATATAGAGAGTTTAATTAAAATCTTCTAGAGACTTTTTTGAGAAAATTGTATAAAGTTGCAAAATACATGGTATAATGTGGCTCTTCTGGTTAGCTGATTTTGATGGAAAAGTTCTTATAACATCTCGGATATATAATCGTTCTAAATATGAAATTTCAGTTCCATAGGACTTTTCGTTTACGCACTGGAGTCACCACACACAGACCACCTTTTTGCGGGACTTGGTCATTTGGACTCAGGGGATCCCAAACAGTGTATTTCCGTTGAAAACTGAATTTGAAAATTTTTACGATATCAATACTTTATCTTACTATATATTTCAAACATAGGTAAGTGAAAATAAAACTTGGTACAAACAGTACAATGCAAAGCAAATGCTGATTCCTAATACATAAACTAACGTAGCTATTAATGAGGCCTTAACGTCTTCATTACACTTGTCATTCACAAACTTCATTCCTGTTTAATTCATAAGTTTATACGCTGGAAAGGGCTGTCGTAATATTTTGGATAATGTCACATAAGAAATAAATTTTCAATTTGGCAAAAACTTCGAGCATCAAAATGTCGGGAACTCGTTAGGGGTCGCATTAAATCTTATTTAATAAAGTATTTATACGATCCCCGAGAAAGGGTAATTGGGAATCAAATTTGTATGGTTGGGGACTGCCAGTCCCTCCTTCATTAATAAAACGGTTAATGCTATACACTTTACGCAGCCTAAAATACAGGGTATAAACACAAAAATTTAAAAAAATAAATAATATTCAAAGTGATATTTTGAAATTTATTTATTAATTTGTGGCATTTATCTGGTATGAATTGTACGTATGCCGTAAATTATTACACAACGGTTTATTATTTACAAATAATTGTATCAGTATATAACAATTTATATCGCTATTCAGGCAATTAACTTATTTGTATAGAGACAAATTTATCACAGCAGTAACAATACAAATTTACATTTAAGGAAAATGGCAAATCTCCACTGCTAAGATCAAAACTCCAAATCTCTGGTATATTTTTTAATAACAAACCTTTGTAATCGACAAAAAAAAAAATAAATAAATAAAAATTATTGGAAGGAATTAGTCCGGGTGGCGGACATTAAATGAAACAACTAAATAGTTTCAACTATTTTATTGTTTGCCAACGTTTCGACCCCCTTTGTGGGTCATCATCAGGGCGCATGGTGGGAGAATGGAAACTAGGTACTAGTAGTTTCCTACCTAGTTTCCTAGTACTAGTAGTTAGGTAAACTAGTAGTTTCCATTCTCCCACCATGCGCCCTGATGATGACCCACAAAGGGGGTCGAAACGTTGGCAAACAATAAAATAGTTGAAACTATTTAGTTGTTTCATTTAATGACCGCCACCCGGACTAATTCCTTCCAGTAATTCTCAACGGTCAACTAATTACATCCACAAAAATAAAAATTATAATTTGAGGGCTTACGTTTCAAGAAACGTTGAACGAAATTAACGTATAAAAAAAATCCGTTTGGCTGCCGTCCGCGGCCTTTGTAATCGTCCAAAAAATTAAGTAACCCTTCACAAAACTTTTCCGCCATCTGCGGAATTTCTCCGAAACTATTGCACCAATTGTTTTGAAATTAATCACAAAAATACTTGGGCATGCAACAATGATCCTAACACCTAGGCGTTGATATCAGCGGGTTAGTTTTAAAATGGCGGCTGATTAAAATTTATCTGTGTTTTTTAATCAAAAAACCACGAATAATTATAAAAAAGAATCAACGGAAAAGATAATAATTAAAATTTTACACATAAAATACGACTATAACTCAATCATTTTTGAAGACGTCTGAAGAGAAACATGTATAGAGTTTTTAAATCAATGAAGCACGATAAACAAAAAAAAGGAAAGAGGCAAAAGTTGAAATATATTTACGCTCGTAACTCTGTTATTTTTAAAGATAGAGAAAAAATTTATAAGTGTTTTTTTAATCACGAATAATTATAAAAAAGAAAAGAAAACATTTAAATTGATTTTTTTTTTATTTATCTGTAAAATACGCCCAATAAATAGGTCAGTTATTTTTTAAGATAAACAAAAAAATATATATATACTATTTTAGAATAAGTAAAGCGAAATAAACAGAAATAAAAAGTTAAAACACTAATCTATATTATATATAATAGAATAGAATATTTAGTATATAAATTTAAATTACTCGCCACCGTAATGTTTACAAGCGATAAGTTTTTGATATCTTTCCGAATAAGTGAACTATGATGAACTGACAGCAAATCCTAAATGTCTGACAGTAACGTCTTTTTAATAGCATTTTATTTTTATTTTATTAAGAAGTGCAAAACAAGGTTTGATTTGATTTTTAGATTCATACAAAAATTTAAAAAAATAATTAATATTCAAAGGGATATTTTTGAAATTTATTTATTAATTTGTGGCATTTATCTGGTATGTATTGTACGTATGCCGTAAATTATTACATAACGGTTTATTATTTACAAATAATTGTATCAGTGTATAACAATTTATATCGCTATTCAGGCAATTAACTTATTTGTATAGAGACAAATTTATCAAAGCAGTAACAATACAAATTTACATTTAAGGAAAATGGCAAATCTCCACTGCTAAGATCAAAACTCCAAATCTCTGGTATATTTTTTAATAAACCTTTGTAATCGACAAAAAAAAAAAATAAATAAATTAAAATTAAAATTTGAGGGCTTACGTTTCAAGAAACGTTGAACGAAATTAACGTATAAAAAAAATCCGTTTGGCTGCCGTCCGCGGCCTTTGTAATCGTCCAAAAAATTAAGTAACCCTTCACAAAACTTTTCCGCCATCTGCGGAATTTCTCCGAAACTATTGCACCAATTGTTTTGAAATTAATCACGAAAATACTTGGGCATGCAACAATGATCCTAACACCTAGGCGTTGATATCAGCGGGTTAGTTTTAAAATGGCGGCCGATTAAAAATTATTTAATTCAATGACTCACTTATTTTGGAAGTAAGAGAAAAATTTATCTGTGTTTTTTAACCAAAAAACCACGAATAATTATAAAAAAGAATCAACGGAAAAGATAATAATTAAAATTTTACACATAAAATACGACTATAACTCAATCATTTTTTAAGACGTCTGAAGAGAAACATGTATAGAGTTTTTAAATCAATGAAGCACGATAAACAAAAAAAAGGAAAGAGGCAAAAGTTGAAATATATTTACGCTCGTAACTCTGTTATTTTTAAAGATAGAGAAAAAATTTATAAGTGTTTTTTTAATCACGAATAATTATAAAAAAGAAAAGAAAAAATTTAAATTGATTTTTTTTTTTATTTATCTGTAAAATACGCCCAATAAATAGGTCAGTTATTTTTTAAGATAAACAAAAAAATATATATATACTATTTTAGAATAAGTAAAGCGAAATAAACAGAAATAAAAAGTTAAAACACTAATCTATATTATATATAATAGAATAGAATATTTAGTATATAAATTTAAATTACTCGCCACCGTAATGTTTACAAGCGATAAGTTTTTGATATCTTTCCGAATAAGTGAACTATGATGAACTGACAGCAAATCCTGAATGTCTGACAGTAACGTCTTTTTAATAGCATTTTATTTTTATTTTATTAAGAAGTGCAAAACAAGGTTTGATTTGATTTTTAGAATCATACAAAAAAAAAAAAAAAAAAAAAAAAAATCGTAACACTTTTATTAAAGTCTTTTTCATTCGAAAAGTGTTTATTGAATCCTATTTTACTAATTTTCAAAAATTAGAATGCGAATATTTAACTCAAAAAACAGAATCGATATTTCTTATTACAAAGAAATGTTATAGGTAAATTAAAATATTTTAAGCAGTTTAAAAATTTCAGTTTTGGATTGTTAAAAATCTCATTTTCACATTCGCCTTTTCTTGTAGAGCTAAATATAATGATATATATACATATACTTTCTTCTTTAAGTTTATTTAAGAAATGGCTCTTTTCACATTGTATAACAATATTGGCGGTGGCCTTAAACGAAAATAATATAACATAATTTATCTTTATTATAGCTTCAAATTATTTATATTTACTGGGTTTTTTTACGTTGTTAACGTGAAGACAATACTTCCGTACTCTCAGACCAGCTGTTATCATTTTAAGTAAATTAAAATGTATCTTTTCGGTTATCAATTTCCTGTCTTTCCAGCTCACTGTTCTGTTTCGTATTTAGTAAGTCCTCATAATACACTGGAAGAGACTCATATGTAATACAAAAATTTAAACCGAAATACTGACTCTAATTTACAATCAGTATGTATGGTGTAGCCATGTACTTAATTAAATATACGACACTAACACATTTCGAATTCTGTTTTACTCTTCTAATCCTAATGTCAAAGTTCATATATAAAAAAAACAGGTTTTAATATTTCAAAAAATTGATTTTTTTTAAAAGTATATTACATTATACATTAAACTTATCATGTGTAAATGTAGATACGATCTGAACTACGATATTGCTGAACGATGATTCTGTTTTAAGGTTTATTTAAAAGATTCGTTCCAACAAAAACATAATACAGTACATTAAGTGAGCATGCTGCGGTAGGCACGTTTAATGGGGGGTCATCTGCGGTTTAGTGGGCAGTGGCTAGCATTCGCGGGTTCAAACCCGGCAAAAGGTTTCAGGATATTTTAATGGAACTAAAAATAACATTTTCTTGTCAAGTATACTTTTGGTTAAGATGAACTCATAATCCCAAAGTAATTAACTTTTAATAGGTCGAAATGAACTTAAATGACACCAAATTTAAATTGCACCCGTGTGAGCAAGGGCGGTTTGCTAGTTTTAAATAAATTAATATAAGAAAATATAATGCATAGATCTAGTAAATGTGAACAGACTATAAAACAAAGGCATGATAGACATGTACAGAAACTATCAACTGGTAGCACTCAAAAAAATGTTCTATTGTACATCAGAAGGACTCGCGGCGAACTTATTTTTAGACGACTCAGAGGATTATCCAATTAAACTAGGCGCAAGGATTGAAACTAACAAAAAGATTCGTTCCAACAAAAACATAAAATTACAATGCATTAAGTGCGCATGCTGCGGTAGGTAAGTTTATGTCAGATGGGGCTCATCTGTAGTGTAGTGGGTAATGGCCAGCTTTCGCGAGTTCAAACCCGGCAAAAGGTTGTAGGATTTTTTAATAGGACTGAAAAATCCTTGGTAATGCCATCCTTCGGGGGGACGTACAATGGTAGTCCCGAGCCTGTGCGATGTCAGATACTGGTTAAAGATCCATATCCTAATTAAAGGGCGGAATAGGGGAAATTTAGGATACCCGAATGGACACAGGAGCTTAAAATGACGTTAAATGAATAAACAAATCAACATGGTTTGAATTATCGAATATGATGATTGTTTTGGATTACAAGCATGCCTAATGGAAAATATTTTAAGTAGATTAATGTTAATATTTGGCATTAGATACGAAATCTATTTAAATATAAATAATATAAATATTATTATTCTAGTATCTATAATAATCATACATACGAATGCTTTTTTTTTTATCATGTATAAAATCAATATTATTCCTTTTATATCTAGTTTGATAATTTCTACTTCTTTTTTTTTTCTTTCACTTTAGTAAGGGGAAGTATTGCGATCGTGAAAATTTTCGAATTCCAGTTTTCAACGGAAATACACGTTTTAGGGTCCCCTGAGTCCAAATAACCAAGTCCCGCAAAAAGGTCTGTGTGTGTGTGTGTGTGTGTCTGTGTGTGTGTGTGTGTTGTGTGTGTGTGTGGTAACTCCCGGGCGGAAACGGTAAGTCCTATGAAACTGAAATTTCATATTTAAGACAACTAACTATACGCCCGAGACGTGACAAAACTTTTTTCATCAAAATGAGCTTACCAGAAGAGGCACTTTATACCATGCATTTTGCACCTTTTTTCGATTTTCTCGAAATCGGTTCCGACGATTTTTATTAAACTCGCTATATCGATGTAAAATTTAATGGGCTTTAATATCATGTAGGTTTTATTTGGATAAAAATGGTCAGACAGGGCTTAAATACCGATATTTTAAATTTTCTTCCCCTAAAGTACCTTAAATTTTGTAGGTTCAATAATATTAACTAGAATATCTTGTTAACGATGATGAAAAACAGGTAAATATATAAATTGAATAAATTCGATACCCAACTAAAGGAAAAAACAGAAAAAATATTTTTTTAATGCAATTTTTCGTTTTTGAACATAAGAGCAGTAATATACATATATGATATACCGTTGGAAAGCTAAAGATTTTAGAAAAAATATCATCTCATACACAAGCTTTTAGAAGTTAATAGAGTGTGATGAGAAGAAGATAAAACTAACTGATTATTTTAGATAATAAAATAAAAGATTTTTTAATAAAACACATGTTTCTATATAAATTAAATTTATTTAATTCTATAATAGTTTCACGTATTTTTAACTCTAACTCTATTTGAAAATTCTTTCATTGATTTTACAAATTGATGTACGTGAAAGTCGTGTGTTGCCCGCACCAGATTTTTTTAGTGAGAAATTAAATAACCATATTAACAGCTAATAACAAAGATACCTAATGTGTTTTTAAAAACACCTTCCGACACCATATATTTACTTTTAAAACACCCTTATCGTTAAACATTTTATGAGGAAACCGATTTTAATCGATTACTGAGTAACGATAGATAAAAAGAGGAAATAATTAAGATAATTATTTAAGTGTTATTTTATAGCCGTTCGATTATCTAAGCTTTTATTTAATAAAATAATTAATTTTAGCAATTAAAACCTCCTTAAGATTTTAAACCTCTCTTTGACCTTTGTCACGAAAGGGGGCAGTTTAGATTACAAAGTTTCTGAATTAATTAATTTGGTATCAAATTTATGAGGAAGTTAACTAAACATGGCGCTCCAAAGTGTTGTTATAATTGTCCCATAATATTTTATTCCTTTACCAAGCGTTGTTTGTAAGAATTATATGCAATTCGGATTGTATTTTCGTGATTCTGACGTTTATTATTCAAGACTCAGAACAATATATATTACAGGCATATAAAAACCTTTGCCTCTACTATTTAGACCATGAAGGGTCTTGGGCTGAGTACATATAAAGATTATTGTTTCTAGGTTAATGGTAGTGCAAGAAGGTAATAAGGCCGTGATCAGTTTGATGTCCCAGGAGGTTTTCCCTACCCCAGAGACACCCCAAGGCTGAAATAAAACAATAAAAAATTACTCTGCCATAGCCGGGGTTCGAACCCGCAACACCAAGAATAGTAGCTTTGTGATCTATCTATAAGACTATGCCGATCCTTTATACATACACCCGTTGTCATAGAAATCGCATCACTCAATGAAAAATGTTTCTAAAATTAAGCATAACCATATGTTTTTAAAAAAATCTGATACACAAAACGTAATATTAACAATATTAAAAATTAAAAATTAAAGGGGCAACACACTACTTTCATTAACCACAGCTAGTAAAATCGATTTAAGAATTAAATAAATAAATATAGAGTATAACCAAGTTTAAAGAATAAAAATACGATATAAATTATTATAAACAGTAATTACATAAGTTTATGCCGTTTTCATATTTCTGCATTACGTTTTGTAGCTTTGTGTATAACATAACATTTTTTCAAAAAAAGTAGCTTTCGATGGTACATTAAACATCTATGTTACTATTGTTATGTTTAGAACAAAAAAAAATAACGTAAAAACAAATGTTTGCTCTTTTCTCCTTTAGTCGATTACCAAATTCGTTTAATTGTAATTTAGCTGTTTTCAGCAATGCCAAGAAGACTATATGTTGTTGTTTTTTTTTAATCTAAAAAATTAAACGATACTTCAGAGGCGATAAATTCAAAATATCGGCATTTAAGCCCTGTCAGACTATTTCAATCAGAATAAAACCTACAAGGTATTAAAGCCCATTAAATTTTGCATAGATTTATTGAGTTTAATCGTAATTGTTAGCCCGTTTTTGAGGAAATCGTTAAGGTGAAAAATTCATGATATAAAGTGGCTCTTCTTATTAGCTGATTTTAATGAAAAAGTTGCTGTAAAATCTCGGTTGACTTAATCGCGGAATTTCGTTATTTTGACACAGGAAACCCTTAAACGTGTATTTCCGTCGAAAATTGGAATTCGAAATTTTTTACTATCGCAATACTTCCCCTTACTACATATTTCATATATAAGTAAGTGAAAGTGAAGGTATGTATTTGCTGTGAAGTATTTATTATGGTTACTCTTTATCACTAAACTCATTTATATCTACACATAATAATATGTAGTCAAAGCCTGTGGGTACATCTATACTTTATAAGCTGAAGATTATTTTTTTTGCTGTCGCGACAGGGTGTAAGTCAGACCTCGTGGTGTAATCTCCTGGAGAAAACTCACTATCTCGATGAGCTTTACAGGGTAGGGCTATCACTCCCTACGCCTATTTTTGTGAGTGGTCACCATTTGGCTGACGGGTCTCACATACCCGGGGGAGAGGCTGTGAGTGAACTCTCATTTAATTATATCCTTATCAAAGCCCCGCCGGGACTAGGATTCGAACTCACTTTTAGAATGAGAGAGTAGCGCGCTAGCCACTCAGCCACAGGCTCACCTAGAAGATAATTTAGTAATCTATTATTTTTTTATCTAATTCTTTTTTAATTGGTACTCAGTTCCGCAAGGTTATTCTTATTAAAATCCGCGAGCTACTTATACATAAACTAACATAAGGATAATATAGTTTAGGCATTTATAGTTTGCAATGCCGAGAATTACAGAGGAAGGGATATGTGAGAGAGAGTTAGGAACTGAATTTCGGTTTATAACAGGAGCAGATTACTGCCCACCATCAAGATCCCACTTTCGTCTCTCACCTTTATAGTCCAATTCCGAAAGGGTACTTCCTTTCGACTTCCATTAAAACCTAACAACCACCAAATTTACATTCAGGTAGTGTAGGAGTACGACCTGCCAAAACGGAGCAGAGTAGAAAAGTTGTAGTAAATTTGTCATAGGAATGAAAACAATACATGGTAGAAGAGCGGTCTATATGTATATGAAAAAATCTATTGCGCGCAACACACGACTTTCACCTCTGTAGATAAAATAAATTTAAGAATTTTTAAACACCGTAAGAGATGAAATAAGTTTAAAGAATTAATTAAATTGATTTTCTATAGAAACAAGTATTTTACTAAATAATCTATTATATAATTATTTAAAACAATTGTATCCGCTTTTTATACATTTTACAACTTTATGTAAAAGATATTATTTTTTTTCTAATTTTTTTAGCATTCCAACGGTATATTATACGTATATATTATAGGTCTTATCTTAAAAAAACAAATTTATATTAAAAAATCTGGTGCGCGCAACACACGACTTTCACATACCTCCGTTGTTAAAATCAATTAAAGAATTTTTAAATACTTTTAAAGATACAAATAAACTGTTAAATAATTAATTATTTTTAATTTCAATAGAAACGTGTGTTTTATTAAATGATCTATTATATTTTTATCTACAACAATCAGTTAGTTTTATCGGCTTTTCATCGCTCTCCATTAACCTTTATATTTCGTGAATTATATAATATTTTTTCTAAAATCTTTAGCTATCCAACGGTATATTATACATCTATATTACTGCTCTAGCGTTCAAAAACACAAGCATTGCATAAAAAAAATGTTTGCTGTTTATTCAAATTCGCTCAACTTGCATATTTACCCTTATTTATCAATGCTAATAAGATAATGTACCAACTTTTTTGAAATATATAAAATTAAATGTACTTCAGAGGAAGAAAATAAAACTGTTTATTAAACAGAATATTTCAATCAGAATGAAACCTACATTATATCGAAGCCCACTAAATTTCACATAGATATAGCGGGTTTAATGAAAATCGTTGGAGCTGTTTTTGAGAAAAACGTAAAAACAATCAAAATGAATGGTATAAAGTTGCTCTTCTGGTCCACTGATTTAGATAGAAAAGTTGCTGTAACATCTCTGGCATAGACGCTCTTAAAATATGAAATTTCAGTTTCAAAGAACTTATCGTTTTCGCGCTGGACTTACCACATACAAACACACAGACACATTTTTTTGGAAATTGATCATTTTGACTCTGGGTACCCTAAAACGTGTATTTTCGTTAAAAACTGAAATTCGAAAATTTTCACGATCGCAATACCTTCCCTTACTATATATTCCATATAAAGGTAAGTGGAAGTAAAACTTGGTACAAATAGTAAAATGCAAAGCAAATGCTGATTCCTAATACATAAACTACCGTAGCTATTAATGAGGCCTTAACGTCTTCATTACACTTGTCATTCACAAACTTTATTCCTGTTTAATTCATAAGTTTATACGCTGGAGAGGGCTGTCGTAATATTTTGGATAATGTCACATTAGAAATAAATTTTCAATTCGGCAAAAACTTCGAGCATCAAAATGTCGGGAACTCGTTAGGGGTCGCATTAAAACTTATTTAATAAAGTATTTATACGATCCCCGAGAAAGGGTAATTGGGAATCAAATTTGTATGGTTGGGGACTGCCAGCCCCTCCTTCATTAATAACGGTTAATGCTTTACACTTTATAACCAGCCTAAAATACAGGGTATAAATAACAGCCGCCAGGTCTTTCCCCATTTTTGGGTACCCACTTTATAGAAGCTAGGTCTGCCCCAGGAGGGTCTCCATACCCTAGGGTCGCCCTCCGGCTGAAATAACAGAATAAATAATATTCTGTCATAACCGGGATTCGAACCCAGGACCTGGAGCACAGTAGACTAGCGCTCTATCCACTAGACCACGCCGTTCATTCATATAGAGGTAATAATATTGGTTCGCGCGGACTCCTTCTAAACCACGTGACGGATTTATATATTCATGTATTCACTATCATTTATGGCATTGATTTCTGAAAGCGTATAAGTAAAATATCGGTCAACATTCACAGTGTTCTTTCAAAGTTTATAGTATCAACACAGGTACATGCAAGACACTATTGTGTCTCAAATTTTAGAGCATAGATATGAGACCAATAAATTCTAGAAAAATAGCCTAAACCAAATTTGTTTTTTATTGACTGAAATTTAAGACTCAAGGAGAACTATAAAATAAAAATTCATGAATTTCTTACAACCACTCATTTTTAAGTAAGGACTTACCACATGCCCTAGACTATAGACATTGTTGGTTTATTATTTTAAATAATGAACCTTTGAAATCAACCAAAAAAAAAAAAATTAATTTCCCTCAGAAGTAGTCCGCCGTCCGCCTTTTGCTGCATTTCTTCAAAAATACTGCACCAATTTTTTTTTTAAATTCGCCACAAAAATACTAATGCATCCAACGATGATCGTATCAACTCGACGTTGATATCCCCCGATTAATTTTAAAATAGTTGTTAAAATAAATAAATACCATACATTTAGTTCTTAGGGAAATTATTTTTGTTGAAAGCTCAAATCGTTCTCAAATTTTCGAAACAGTAACATACTTCCTTACTATTCATTTAATAATAGGAAAGTGAAAGAAAAAAAATTCATATCAGTTAATAAATGTTTCTATGAAACCATTTAATTTAAATAACATAGTTTGTTAATATAATTTTTTTTTCTAAAATACTTTAAATTCCCGTAATTTTGGTTTATTATTTCCAATAATGAACCTTTGTAATCGACCAAAAAAAAAAAAAAATTATCCCCCTTTAAAATTTGAGGGCTTAAGTTTCAAGATGCGTAGAACCTAAACAACAAATATAAAAAATCCGTTTTTTCGGCGCCAGCGGCATTTCTCCAAAACTACTAGAACAATTTTTTTCAAATTCGCCACAAAAGTAATAGGGCATTCAACGATCATCCTAACACTTATACGTTGATATCAGCTGATGACTTTTTAAATGACGGCCAATTAGAAGTGATTTAATTCAATAACTCAGTTATATTTGATTTATTAGTTTTTTTATTAAAAATTTATTAGTGTTTACTAAATAAAAAACAGCGAATAATTATAAAAAAGAGAAAAAACAAAAGAAAAAAATTGAATTTTTTTCCATGAATCGCCCACAGCTTAGTTATTTTTGAAGATAGAGAAAAATGTGTATACGATTCTAGAATCAGTAAAGCGCGATAAACAAGAAAAACATAAAGGAAAAAAATTAAAATCTTCTTATAATTAATGAATAAATAAATACCAAAATGTTTGCTTTTAGTGTTATTTCATAGAGAATTAAACTTCCTACAAAATGAAAAAAAGAATCATTGAAATTGGTTAAGAACTAGCAGAGATAGAGTTTTGAAATTTGCAGTGGTAATACGCCATTTTACTTTGAATTATTTATTGCTTTTCATATTACTTAATTACCTATCTACATCTTTATAAACAGTTATACCCTAATATAGTTATTTGGAAATAATAAACCATTGTGTAATAATTTGCAGAGGTTTATATTTCTATTTTATGATCTTACAAATCACCTATTTTTACTTTCACTTACTATATATAGTAAGGGGAAGTATTGCGATCGTGAAAATTTTCGAATTCCAGTTTTCAACAGAAATACACGTTTTAGGGTCCCCTGAGTCCAAATGACCAAGTGCCGCAAAAAGGTCTGTGTGTGTGTGTGTGTGTGTGTGTGTATGTGTCTGTGTGTGTGTGTGTGTGTGTGGTAGCTCCCGGGCGGAAACGGTAAGTCCTATGAAACTGAAATTTCATATTTAAGACAACTATACGCCCGAGACGTGACAAAACTTTTTTCATCAAAATGAGCCTACCAGAAGAGGCACTTTATACTATGCATTTTGCACCTTTTTTCGATTTTCTCAAAAACGGTTCCGACGATTTTGATTAAACTCGCTATATCGATGTAAAATTTAATGGGCTTTAATATCATGTAGGTTTTATTTAGATAAAAATAGTCTGACAGGGCTTAAATGCCGATATTTTAAATTTTCTTCCCCTAAAGTACCTTTAATTTTGTAGATTCAATAAAAATAACTATATTATCTTGTTAACGCTGATGAAAAACTGGTAAATATATAAATTGAATAAACTCGATACCCAACTAAAGGAGAAAACAGAAAAAATATTTTTTTAATGCAATTTTCCGTTTTTGAACATAAGAGCAGTAATATACATGTATGATATACCGTTGGAAAGTTAAAGATTATAGAAAAATTATCATCTCATACACAAGCTTTTTTTTATCTCTAACTGTATTTGAAAATTCTTTCATTGATTTTAAAAATGGAGTTAAGTGAAAGTCGTGTGTCGCCCGCATCAGATTTTTTAAATAATAAATGAATACTTTATAGTATGTATTAATAGTAAGAAAACTATTGGAAACGTGAAGATTTTTTAATTCTAGTTTTTCAGGGAAATACATGTTTTATTGCCACCTGAGTCTAAATAACCAATTCCCGTTGGATGGTCTGCGTACAGATAAGACAAGCTTAAGAAGAAAAAATCATACGAGACTGAAAAAATATGTTTAAAACAAGTATACGCCTACAATTTTACTACAACTAAACGAATTATCGTCGCCGCTATGTATTATATATTTTACATACTTAATAATGTTGCTTAAACTGCCTATATCAATATAAGATAAAAGGGGCCTTAATACCCTGGAATTATCCTGGAACTAATTCAACTAATCCGACAGAGCCCAAATACCAAAAAAACTAAATGTATTCCTCTTTCATTTATTTAATGCGACAAAAATTAAAACATCTCACTGATGGATTTAATAAACAGGAAAATGTGCAATTCAGACGAATTAGATCAATAACTCAAGGATACAAAAGCAAAAATAAGCACACATAATTTTACAGGTTAATCTTCGGTTTTCTTAAAATAAGATTAGTATTTAAATATAAATCTGTAATATACCGTTGGATAGCTAAAACTTTAAGAAACAATATAATGTGCCTGACAAAGACCAGTGTTTCAATATGATATTTTTTGTTTTCTATTATAGAAATGAATCGAGCACTTAACGAAAATCTCAGTTCACTTTATAGCCTAGTGTAATTAGAATGTTAACTGGAAAAAGGTATGGTAATTTGGTATTTTTAGGTATGATTGTACGTACTGATCCTTTCTTTAAAAGCTCAAAATAAAACTTCAATCGAACAAACTGAATAGGACAAATATTGGAATTATAGGTTTTCGGTTTTTCTGTCCTAAAAAATTATTTCTTCTAAATTCCCTCTCAATTGAGACGTTGATTTCCAAAAGGTACTATTTGACGTTGATTTCCAAAAGGTATCCATTCTAGGAAATTTTACAGGAGACGCGAAAATCACTAATTATTATATTATTAAACTAGCTAATTTGATTCTTTTAGCATTAAAATCCAGAATTGTTCTTTTAGTATATTAATAAAATCATATTAAAGTTATGAAATGAGATGTTTTGGTATAATTTGGAACGTAATTAAATGTGTAATTAGTTTCTTTAGAAAATAATTGTATTTATAAATTGCGATTATAAATGACTTGGGTGTCCATTAGATAAAATCAAATAGCAGATTTAGATACATTTAAGAGATGAGAATACAAATATGTAAAAAAATCGATTTTGTAAAAAATATCCTTTAGTACCTTTTGGAAATCAACGTCTCAATTGTTGATAGTAATTACAAATGTTTTGTAATTTTCTTATAAAAAATTAAATCATCTACAAGATTATTTATTATGCATTTCTCTGTAAACCCTATTATAAAGAAGTTACTCAGGCTAAATGCTTTAATAACTGACATTTTACGGTGTTATACTATTATTTCAGAATTTGTCCGTTCCCGTATCTCAGAACCTGTTTCAATTACTTTAATATGTTAGGTACTGAATTTTCTGTAAATTTAATGGTATTTAAAATCGCTAACGACAGTGTTTTTCATTAAATGTACTGGTAGCAAGTTATTCAGGAAAAACTGAATAAAGGTATTTATTTTCAAGGAAAAAAACCGTTTCCATTTAGAAGCAAATGAACAAACATTGTGTCATGGATTATATAGTTTTAGCAAAAACTTAATTTTAATGAATCCTGAATCATATCAAAACTAATGATAGACAAAAGAAAATTGTTTACCATTTTTAAATATAAAATAATTATGTAGAATATAAAATGTTAAATCAAATTTTACAACTTAATGAAAATAACATTATATATCGAGGCAATAAACAAAAATGAAGAACTTGTATCAAACTTAAAAGAATATCTACCCCATACTAAATGTTTTTAAATCCTTAAAGATACGAAAACTACTTTTTTTGTCGCAACTCGAAATTTATCCATTCCAAATCACATCACAAAAAATATAAATAATCTGTTTTAATCACATAAAATAAAAATCTATTTAAAAATATGCTTTTATTTTTTTCTAAACTATAAAATTTTAAAAATAAGGAATCTAAATATTTAATCAAAATTAACAGCATATTTATTGACAATCATGAAATAATCAACTTTAAGGATTTCAATGTTTTAGTTTTATTTATAATAACGAAGTACTACCGCTGGGTAGTTTCTTCACAAGCCTTATACGCCTTTTATTATAATTCATCACTTTTACTTATTGTATTTATGTAATATAGAGTTGTAAAATTCAATAAAATAAAAAAAAATTATTTATAATAAAATAAAATTTTTATCTAAATGCTGATACAAAAGTAAGGCGCTAACTTCATTATAATATATAGTGTAGGTATAAGTTGTTTATTGTCTTTAAATGCACACTGATTCACCATCGGAATGTTTGTTGTTTCTGGTAATAAAGAAAACGGACATATTTTTGTTATTCTCACTATTTCATTAAATTACAATGAAGAAAAAAAAAAGTTTATTATTTGATTTGAATCTTATTAGATTATAAATTTGCATGAAAATAAATTAAAATTGTTTATTTAATATCTTTAAATGCATATCAATTTATCTTCCTCATATTATTTATAACTTTTCTCAGTCAGAGTCAAAAACCACTCATATTATTTTATTCTCTCTTTATTTCATATAATGACAATAAAAAAACCAAGCGCAAAAAAACGACAATTGGTTTATTTTCATCAAACTAATAAAATTCAGAAAAAAATTATTTTTTTATATTATTATCACATATAGACATTTAAATGAATGTCCTACTAAAAATTTGTGCAATTTTGTTTATGATTTCGAATTCCAATAAATAAGATCTCAAATTGATAAGGTGGCAATTATTTCTATTATTATTTATTTGTATTCTTCATATTTCTTTTTATTATAATGATATAAGTATAGATATTTTTATTTTTGTGGATTTTTACAAATGAAGACTACAATAGAAAAGTAAGGAGGCAACTTTATATTTCAATTTATTATTTGATCATTACAGTATCATAATTTATAGTTTATGTTTAAGTCATTTGTCATCTTTAATTATATGTTTATTTCACATCAAAATATTATTTGCAATTTTTACTATGAAAGAAAATACTTTTTTAAATTAATATCTTAATTTTATTTCATCATAATGTAGACAAATAATGAATCTATGTTTATAATTTTTGTTATTTTTATTTATTTATATTGTGTGTGATTTTTGCATATTATTTTATTTCGAATACTGACAATTGAGCGCTTAAAAAAAAAAAAAAAAAAAAAAAATATATATATATATATATATATATATATTATATATATATATAGAGAGAGAGAGAGAAATATACTCTGTTCTTATAAAAACCCAAAAATAGATTTATGAATTCCTGTTTTGATTTTTTTTTTGTTTTTTTAACTTTTTGTAGATACTGTTGTTATTTTGTCATCATATTTACATATTTTTTTTCATTTATAGTTATGTTTGAAACCACATATTACATCCAGAAACCGAATACCTTAGAGTTTTAAGGCTACCCAAACAAAACATTTTATTTTTAATCTTATAATTATTACAAATGATTTATGTATTTACATATCTTCTCTCTATTTCTCATAATTGCAAAATAGAGATTTTTTTTGTAATTATCATTTTATTTCTTTTATAAAACAAATATCAATGAGATAAAGTTTATAAGGGATTTTAATGTACATTTAAATAAAAGTCCTATTTAAAAATACAAAACGAAAAGAAAAAAAAACGAAAATATATTAGTTTTCATCTTATAACAGCTATTCTATCTTTTTTTTTTTTCTAATAGATATATATAAATAATTATGAAATAGACATTCATTGTGTTTTGATGTAACTTTATTTATCGTTTTATTTTTTTCAAAAAAACGTTTATTAAAAAATAGATTTATGAATTTTATGAATAAGGTGTATTATATTTTACTTTTTCTGTAGTTACTTTTGTAATTACCCTGCTGTTATTTTGTAATCACATTTTTTTTTTTTTTTTCTTAAAACATTTTCGATGGTAGTAATTGAATATACATATTACATCCAGGCGTTGAAGACCTTAGTTTTAATACTACGCAAACAAAACTTTTTATTATTTAATCTTCTAATTATTACACATGATTTATGTATTTACATATTTTCTCTGATCCAAAGAAGGGGAAAAAGAATACCAAGAAATTCCTTTTTAAATTATTATATTATTTTTTTTATAAAACAAATATAAAAAAGAAAAAGTTTATAATAAGGGATGATCAATGTACATTTTAATAAAAGCCCTGTTTGAATACACATTTAAAAGAATGATTTTACTTTGGATTCTGACAGGAAAAAAAAAAAAACAAATATAATATATTTTTTTTTTAATTATATATACATGTATATATATTTTTTCGACACTCCTTATTAATAAAATACTATCTGTGGAGAGACTATTTACCGAAAAGTTTGGAGACCTGTGAGCTGTCAGAGAGGGTCTCGGAGTCGGCTGCGATCGCGATAACCAAGAGCACTATGAGAACAGACCCCATTGCTGTCTCCTGAGGCACTGGCTGCCACTGGCTAGGGGTTGTTTAGCCGTAGCCACGTTCCCCCACCACCCCTTCTCCTACCACTCTCCTGTCTACTTAGCTCTCATGTATATACTCACTATGTATTATTTATTTACAGTGGGCAAAAATAATATTAATACCTATTATATAAAACCTGGTTTATTCAGTAAAAATAATTTAAATAAACTACGGCATACGAAAAATATTATGGTAATTACAGTAAATATAATTTTTTTATTAATTAAAATATATAAAAACAATTTGACGCCCATACTATAAAAGTCACAATAAATTTTAATAAATTTAGTGGTAAAATAAATATTCATACAGTACCAATGGTCCTAATAATAACTTAAAAACCCTTTACGAGGGCAACATTTCCTTATATTCTGTGATCCTTTATTTATAATTTTACAATTTCAAAGGATATGCTCGTTTTTCATATTTTAAGGGCTATTTTATTTTTTATAGGATTCTTAACAATTGACATATATTGTAACTATGTATTAATATCCAAACTGAAAGAGAACCAATATTTTTTACTTGATTCTCCTTTTAAAGAATGCATATCTAAATGTTTCAGTGGTATATAGAATTATCACATTAGAAAGGACACTTTTTAATATGCAATCGGTCCGAAATAGCATAAGTTGTCTATATGAGGGAGGGAGGTCGGGTAACGCATGAAAAGAACTAATTTTACTATTTCAAAGGATATGCCAGATTTTCAAATTTTAAGGACTGTTTTTTATTTTTTTAAGTTATAGTCGCCATTACCGTTGTAATGATTCTTAAAATTTGACATACATTGCTAACTAGGATACGATTCAAAAGAAGACATCTTTATTCGATCCTCAATCCTATGGAATTCTATCCCTCCTTCCATCCGTCACTCCAACTCTCTTTCAACTTTTAAGTCCCGCATATTTAATCATTTAATGAATATGCAGGCTCAATAGAATTATAAATAATTTTTTATTATTATCTTTTTTTTTTTCGTTGTTTTTGTTTTCTTCTTATTTGAATATGTCTAATTTTATATGAGTAATTATTAACTTGTTAACATGTATTTAACTTACTCTAATACTGCAAAGCACATTTTGTAAACTCTGTATTTTTAATTCTAAAGGGACATGTCCCAGGATAATAAATAATTTATTTATTTATGTACAGTAGAAGAGATAGCCAACAAACCAACAGATTGGAGAATATTAACCCAAACTACAAGGGGCTTTGAATTAAAAAATTCAAAATGGAAGAGAACTACCATTTTTGACTCATTTCTCCTTGCTAGTTGAAACTAACTGTCTTTTGGAAATCAACCCCTTTAACAGGGGTTACGATGCGTGGTGTTATACATAACAGGGTGGAAAAACGGTTAAATTGGAAATATTCAACTCTTCATGTCAATTTTTCAACATAATAAGAAATATCCATAAGCATAAGGGTTAATCTATTAAATATTTTATAACCTTTAACATTAATGACTTTTAAATCCCCCCTCAAAGGACTCTTATTGTTCAATTTCATTTGATTACTCTTCTTTAAGAATTTTCTTAAACTTAACGTGATATCTTTTCATATTTTTATTCCCAATTCTGACAATATAAGAATCATTTTGGGATCACTTGTAGCTGGGTGGCTAGCGTAACAGCCTCCTATGCCAAAGGTCACGGGTTCAAACCCGCAGGTGGTCCTAGGATTTTTTAATGGGAGTAAAAAATCCTTAGTTATGCCGTCCTTCAGAGGGGACGTTAAAAGGTGGTCCCGAGCCTGTGCGATTTAAGGTGCAGATGTTAAAGATCCCTATCCTCATAAAACCTGGATAGGCAATAGTAGCATAAAGTGACGTTAAATAAATAAAAAAGAATCATTTTTAAGTATTTCCATAATTTCTCCTTCAAGTCATATGTGCAGGTCAAACCTGTCACAATCTCGCATTTAGCGCGTTAGAACTTGCATCAATATCGCACCGACCCACGAAGCGTAAGTAGCTAAAACAGTCCCGCATCACGCGAAAAAATGTAGATATTCGCCTTAAAGTTTTTTGTATAATTTTTCCTACAATCGCAATATAACCTCAATTTTATTTCGCCATATGTTTGCCATTTAGGCTAAAGTACTATAACCACACAAAAAAAAAAAAAAAAAAAATCTGATTGTAAGGATGACTCATCCAAAATCATTGTTAACATTTTGTCAATATGTAAATATGTGAATAAAGTTTATTTATTTTTTATAACAAACAGTTGTGCCACTTTTATTTATTATTCCGTTAAAAATGGGCTCCAAATCAAAGGAATTGATTTCTTCATATTAGGACCGAAATGTTTATTTATTTCAACAAATATTAAGTTATCAGTATTCCAAAAAAAAAATGTCACTCGTGACACTGCAATATATGATTACAAAATTTAAATGCCTCTGTTGACAAGAAAAACGTGCGGGTAGAAAACTTTCTCTGATTGTTGGTGACTCCCGCAAAATCTTCCGAAAAGTAGCCTAAAATTCAAAACTGTCGGCTTGCGAAATTGCAGAAGACATCGGATCATATTTTGGTATAGCTGTCGCCTCCACGATCTTGAGGAATTGGTTGCTTGGAGCAGAGGATAAAAATAGAGTGACAAGAAAAAAATCTTTACAAATAAAACAAATCGGAAAAAAACGATTGCAATTTTCCCAATATTATTTACATATGCGGTTTTGAATTTGTTTTCCGATGATGTACCATTTTGAAATGATTAATTAATACATTTTACCAAAAATAAACCGGGTGGGTTACATGCTTTCTTTTTTCTTTCAGCTCTATCTTTATCCTATGATTACAGCTATACCAAAACATGGTCCGATGTCTTCTGCAATTTCGCGAGCCGTCAGTTTTAATTTTTGGCAACTTTCTGAAAGATTATACGGAATTCACGCACTGTCGGGAAACGTGTTCTTATCTTTACGATTTTATTACCAACAAAGCCACATTAAATTTGTTAATTATATATTGCAGTTTCGCATGCGACATTTTAATGTTTTTTCCAATACACTGATAACTTAAACCTAGTTGAAATTAAAAAAAAAAAAAAATCGGTCTTGTTATGAAGTGCTCAATTCTTGCGATAAGGAACTCGTTTTCACGGAATCATCCATCAATACTTTTGGTAGATTATAGATTTACTACAATCACCATATTTTTCTCGTGAGCCATATGTTAATTAAATGATTTTTACCGAATAAACCAGGAGTATGAATAGGTTTTTCGGCCACTGTATATATTTATTAGCTGTAAACCGCGGCTTCGATCACAAATATTTAATTTTTAATACATAGTTAAACATTTATGCGTTTATGGTTAAAGTAAATATAATAAATAGAGGCCAGATTTTCGTGCAGTAAAAATCCGAGGTAAAGGTTTTTTTTCTATATGGAAGAGGAGGGAGCGAAGCGATAGAGCACTAGTCTACTGTTCTCCGGTTCCTGGGTCCGAACCCCGGTTGTGGCAGAATATTATTTATTCTGCTAATGCAGTCGGGAGGCGACTCTAAGGTATAGAAACCCTCCTAAGGCAGACCCAGCCTCTATAAAGTGGGTAGCAAAATTGGGAGAAAAACCTAGCGACTGAGCGTGATCAAGGACTGCCGCTGGCATAGAAACAGTACATATCTCTATATAGACCCTTCATGGGTTGTAGAGGTACAGGTTATATGGAAGAGGAACTTAACCTTTAAAAGTCGTTTTCTCAAGAAATTACCATTTACCGCCGTTCTTTTACTTTCTAACTTACTTTGAATAGAAGGTCAATCAATTCATTAAATAAGAAATAAATAAACAAATATAAACTACTCTCAATCAAGATATTTCAATCTAATTAAGCACCATAAATTTACCTAGAATCGTACAGTTTAATGATTTTTTTTTTCTTACCATTATTGGTAATCGGGATTATTTGCTCTCATTAATGTAACTATAACAAATGTGAATCGATACCATTATAATTGAAATTATTAATAAATAAGCATTCGATACTTAAAGAATTAATAGCCCACACACACACAATATATATATAAAATCAAAACGCGAATAGCAGACAGGAAAATAAATTTTAAAAATTCATACTTCCTTTTCCATTATTTTACTGTTCAAATTGTATTGAATAATTAAAAACAATGAAAATTTATAAATAAAAATGTCAGAATTTCCGAACATTTATTAAAATACGATTTTGATAACTGAAATGCCAATTAATGTAGAAAATTTAATAATTATTAAACTGGAAATACACTGCCGGACAAAATTAAAGGATCACTTACAAATATTTATATTATTATTACATAAGAGATAAAAATAGGAATTCCTTTGTCCTAGACTGGACTTTGTGTTGTATCTTATCAAGTTAATCCTCTACCTGTTTATATTCCCACCCGTTTATGGAGAAAAGGGTCAGTTAATCCTCTTCTTTTCTTTCTTCCTATCAGTAAATGGTTAGTTGTTAGCAAAGATTCATCTTATTGAAGACTTTCTAACATTTAAGAGACTTTAGTTTTTACTTGTGAGTTTAGTAAGAACGTTGTGATAGCCAACAGAAGAGCATTGACCGAAGAGGAATCAATTCGTGCTGTTGCTTTGAGTGAAGAAGGGTTTTCTCAAGGCATATTGCGCAACGGCTCCAGCGGTCACAATCCGTAGTGCCCAGGATGCTTAATAGGCACCGTCGAACTGGAGGGCATACAAGAAGACAAGGCCGTCCGAGGTCAACTACCCACCGTGACGAGAGATTTTTGCAACTGCATGCTCTTCGGGATCGCCGATCAACTGGTAACGCTTCGGGATCTGCGTGGTCTCCTCCAGAGGTTCAGGAATGTGCAAATTTCAGAGCGAACCGTGAGAAGACGACTCAACGATTATGGATGGTCAATCATAATGAAGGAGGTCATCCCATCCTTCAACTACTGGACCTCTTCTCTCCAGAGAACACCGGGTTGAGCGCTTGAGGTTTGCTCGGGAGCACCTAAACTGAACTCAGGAAGATTGGAGCCTCGTATTATTCAGCGATGAGTCAAGATTCTGTCTCCGATCTCCAGATGGGCGGGAAAAGGTATGGGGAAGGCGGGGAGAGAGGTATGCTCCATGCACTTTTTCTCCAGGGGTTGCGTTTGGTGGTGGGTCAGTGATGGTGTGGGGGGGCATAAATTTAAACTCTCTGTACGGGAGTTGGTTCTTGTGAACCGTGGCTCTATAACTGCTGACAGGTACATTAGGGAGGTACTTGAGCCACATGTAATAGCTTTCGCCAGAAATATCGCAGGTAACTTTATTTTTATGCACGATAATGCCCGACATCACGTTGCTCGATCAGTGCAAAATTTCCTCAGACAAGAAGAAATTGACGTTATGGTTTCATCCCAGAACATGTAAGAGCCCTGGTCGCTGGAATGGGCAGGAGAATGGAAGCAATTATCAGAGCTAGAGGTGGGAATACCAATTATTGATCGTTTTCCTCGAATTCCTCCTTTTTATTCAGTTTTATTATTTCATTTTATTTCAAAGATTTACTTTTTCATTTTGAGACTGTAGGACATTTTTATTTTTTATTTGTTTTCCTATTAAAAATTTCTAGAAACGAATTTTTTATTGTTTATTAGCCTTATAATAAAGTGTGACTTACAAAGAAAAAAGAATATTTTCAAAAATACCCTATACAGTTCAGTAATTTCAAAATATTGAAGTGATCCTTTAATTTTGTCCGGCAGTGTATATTTTCGAACAGTAAACTAAAATTTCATAAAACCCGATTTTTTTTTTTTAACGATCTTAGATAAATCAGAAATTTAAAACACTCTGCTCGCCTCTTCATGTAAGTAGATTGTAAACATATAATTATACCATCAATGTAAAAATTAAGTAATTGTATATTCTTTTTCTCTAAAATCATTTACCAAACAGTAATCACTACCTAATCATATTTATTAAAAATTAAAAGTAAAGTCAATGAATAAAAATCCTAGATGGATTGCTTGGATGTATGAAAAAGGACGATGGTGTTAGGATACTTCGGTTCGTCGTTCCAAAACGACGGTTTCCCTCCCACTATTTTCCTTCCTTCCAACTGACGGAATGTAAAGACGAAATTAACGTAAGTAAGCCTTTAGCTAGTCCTCAAGCACAGTCAAGAGCCCACGCAGTAATAGTCAAAGTCAAATACTTATATTATTAAACATATGTATATGAAGTGAGAGTGCAGTTGTCCCTTTTATCTTCTAACACCCTACTTCTCTCCTCACCTTGTTTTTTGTCATTTTTAAAGTTTCACCTATCTCTTGGGTCTTTGGCCTCCAATTTGAATAAGGGATTTAAAAATGAGTCCTATATAAAATCAAGTATTGGAAAAGCGTCTTGAATAAATCTCAACTTTTTATTTCTCTTTCCTATTTTTCGTTTTTTGTAATATTTCGCCCCCTTAAAATTAAGGAAAAATACTGAAAATTTTAGTTTGAATGGATTCGGTATTACAGAAATGCCAAAATATTTTTAATTATAAATTTTAGTGAAAACTTACGATCTTAAATGTATAAGAAGCTCACAACTCACCTTGTTTTGTTTTTTTTTTCCCTTTTTTTTTTTTTTAGCTCGTTTTTACTACGATTACTTTGTTAATATCCCTACATTAGCATTAAATTGAAAGCATAACAAGATTACAGAAGCTTTTCACAGGTAATTACCAGTAGTAACCTCTCATACTTATTATTATTTTTATTTTTTTTTTTACAATAAAGTATTACATCAAGAGGAATTAAAATAGTTAATTTCTGTTTCATGTTAACATTTTCATAAACTTGTGAGTGCTGTACAATTAGCTTAGAGTTGAAAACACAAAAAGGTACTTCACTGACTACATTGAGCAGTAAAATATTTTTTACTCAGCACGATAAGTTTAAAAATTAAAAACAATGTAACTAATACTGTTTAGTATTTTTTTTTTAAATATTTAAAAAACTTTTAAACGATAATCTACTGTTATATATTTCATTATCATTAAAATTCAATTTAATGAATGAAATTTTGAATGAACTATATAGTTTTTTAAAAAATTATGAAGTAAAGTAGTATAAACACAACATCCATAACATTCCAAGCTATCCAACAGTTATTAACAAAACTTCTTATATTAACTATAGTACAGTAAAATTACGTAAAAAAAATAGGCAAAGCCCGAACGCCCAAAAAAATTAAGATTATCAGATATTGTTCAGTACCCTTCCCGTATTAAGTGCTAAAAGTCCCAGATTTTTCCGCGTCGGGTTTTGTAGAGGGGAGGGAGAGAATCAGAAAAAAATTCAGTATCTTTATCGAAATATTATTCTATACAGAATTAAATCAAATTAAAATACCTTCAAAAATGGTTATATAAATGTTTTAGCTGAAATTAATGGTTTTGGAGAAAATGAAGGTGTAATATACGGGGTTTTCCGCATTTAATAAACATTTCTTCAAACTCTATGAAATATAGGTGTTATAGGACGATTGTAAGACTTCACTTGATTTTTTTTTTTTTTTTTTTGGTATTTTAATAACCTTTCGCGGATCTCATTACCACGTACGGGGAGCGTCCCACGGGTGGCGGTTGTGGGGATGGTCGGTGGAATTTCCTCGGAAGCTCCTCCCGCCTAAGTCCGATGGACTCGCTGACCAACAATGAGAGCGGCCCTCCAGGCTTGTTAAATACGGCAGGTGTGTTAAAGTCGGTCGCGAATGAAGTAAAGGGGTACCATTTAGATAATAATTGAGTTGATAGGATCGAGGAACGGATTCCGAGAAAGTTGGTATTCGCTGAACCGACAGGCGGGCGTTCCGAAAGGTAGGCCGAAGCGTCGATGGGAGGATTGCATTAAGGCTGATCTCGGGGGCTTGGGCTTGACCGGTGAACATTGGACGAGTCTGTGCTGGCGAAGTTTGGTGGTATCGGCATCGAACCTTCGGGTTCGGTAAGCCTATTATTATTAATATTTTTGGTCATATATATGATCTATTAAAATTAAAATATGAGTTATATCTCAATTTAATTATGACTATAAAATACAATTAACCATTGCCGCTATAAACTTGCGATTTAACCTTGAAAATTAAAAAAACAATACAATGGATGAGTTATAATTTTTATTTTTTTGTTACATGGTTTATAGTAAAAAGTACAAAATCTACCCGATTATAAGATTCTTATTTGCTTCTTATGACCTCATTGAGATGTAAATATACATTTTTTTTTTCCAATCTCATAAAATAATTATATTTTTTAATAAACTTCTCAGCCTGCACAATTAGCTAACTAATAAATTAAATATTAAACCATTTCAGGATAAGACCCCCAGAAGTTCACTCCAAAATGAACCTAAAATGTTCGCATTTTTTTTCAGTCAACTCTCAATTCCTAAATAATCTACGGGAAAACATAGTCAACGTCTTTTAAAAGTACATTAAAATTTTTCCTAGTTTCCAAGTAAACGTCTTTTAAAGTATTCTTTTATTTGATTTAAAAAATGTTGAACCACCATTTTCAAACTTTATTTTATCAAATATCATAAAAAATTTATCACTAAGAAGATTTTGAAAAAAAAAATCAAATTATGACCTATCTTATTAGCTAAAATTTGAGTAGTAATAGAAATTCTGAAGTTTAATAACAACTGAAATAAGATATTTTAAGTAAAAACCTTTTTTTTTTTTTTAAAAAAAATCAAGATTAATGTGTCAAATTTCTTAGTAACTGTTCTTCCAACGAACATTTTTTAAATAATGTACCTTATGTCTCATTTAATGAGCTTCAATTTGAGTGGTAATAGGATTTTTTTTGTTTGAAAGTTTCCGAGATAAAAGTTTCCGAGTAAAAATGTTTGTTTTTAAAAAAATCGGGATACGACATTTTGTTTTTTTTATTTTGCAAAATATCATAAAACTGTTCTCGTAAGAAAATTATGATGATGAAAGTCAATCATCTCCCGTTTAATTAGCTTTGATTTGAGTGTTATAGACACCTACATTTAAATTCGAGACAGGGGAGAGAACGGTCCCCTGGAAGGTCTGATCTGCAGTTGACCCGCATACATTTACACAGCAATGTTCTCCTTTTCACAAGCACAAAGCCATCCACTCTCAGCGCATACGCTTGCAAAGACCTTAATGCAACGGCTAAGCTGAGATGATATATACCATTGTGTGTATATACATGATGTTTTGTATTATTGTAATAAGTTGGGTAGAAAAAAAAAAAAAAAAAAAAAAAAAAAAGTTTTGAATGAAGTCTTAAGTTAAATTTTTTCTCGTTAAGATCAGAAATTAATTAATCTGTTAATTTTTTAATAATCTAGCCAAATATATGGCGTATATTGTTTTTTAAATATTCCGCAACCATTAATGTTAGTAAAAACATTCATATGATCAGTTTTAAAGGTATTTCAAAGTACTTTAATCTTGTTAGAATAATGCAATACCAGTCTAGAAACTATTTATTGCATTAGGGATTGTCTGAGCTGCTTCTTATATGTAATAATTACTGTGATAAAATTGATATTTTTACTTGTAGAAAAGTGATGTAAAGAAATTATTTTCTGGATAATTGTTGCCTAATCTAATATAAGAGACCACTTGTATTATTGTAAATTGTGGTAACTATTTATTTATATTTATATAAGTTTTTTTTCCTATTTATTAATTCTAAAAAATCTATGTATACAATTATTATTTATATTCTATGTAATTTGTTAGCTTTATATAATTTTATTTTTAGTTACCACCATATTGTTTTGTAATGAAAACATGTTATTATATTTTACTTTGTATGCTTACTTGATTGAATATTTTATAATTGGATATTTATATCCGTCTATTTTTGTAAAATAAAAATAAAATAATATTTTCCATAAAGATAATAATGTTTGAGATATTTAATTCCAATATTCGTTATTAGGGTTCTATGTATCTTGAAACGTAAGCCCTCAAACTTTTAGGGGAGTTTTTTTTTTTTTTATATATATATATATATATAATATTATATATATATATAATATATTTATATTATGATAAACCAAAATCCACCGCACGCTTACTTCTGATAATGTTTGGCTGTTTTTTTTGTAGGGGGAGGGAGGGTTATTTTAAATTTAGCATTGTCATCCGGACATGCGGATTCTTGGAATCCTAAATTTCATCAGCCGATTAGTTTCAAAATGGTGACCGATAAGATATGTTTAATGTTCATTAGTATTTATAAAGAAAAAAATCAAGTTTTTTTTTATTCATCCTCGTTAATTAAATTAATATATTGATAGTTTATATTATCATTATATCAATAGAGAATTATTTTAAAATAAATATATTAATATATAGCATTGATACTCGTGTCATTTTAACAAGGTAGGAGCGTTGAGCTCTCTTTGAGTTCTCTAATGGCTTTGGCAACTGGAGGTAATACGAGTTGGAATCGAATTGTAAATATTCTATTTAAAGTATTTTATTCCATTTTTATTCAAATTCAAATACTACTTTTGTTTTATACATATAATCAAGTCCATCTATTTAGTTATGTGTGTTTTTGGTGTATATATGTTATGAATAGCAATAATTATTTGTCATATTTAAGTAATATATTTATAAATACTATTTAAAAAATAATTATTAAAATTGATAATGGAAATATCCAGTATTTTTTTTATGTCGGGTATGATAAAGTATTTTAATAATTTTCATTTAAAAAAGGAATAATAATTTTTATTAAACATAATTTTTGAAATTTTGTAGAACAGAGAGACAAGACAAGATGAAGAAATATTACCCAATAGGACAACGATCGAAACTTCAACCTTCGATCCTGGACGGAAGCCATAATTGGTGACTAAAATATTTAAAGGGACTGCAAGCGGAGACATGCCGTCGAATGGTGGTTGCAGTTGTCATGCTACCATGTTTGAACACCACCTCAAATGTCAAAAGTGATTTGTGCCATTCTGATTTACAGATGATTCTATACAATGATATCGCACAGTAAGGATCTCTTAAATGGTTGATGAATAATGTATTTAATTAAGCGGCTAATAAATATATAATGAAGAAATGACAAAACATTTATTTATTACAATAAAATTCAATAGCTGAAAGATTTGAAATTCATAAGAAAGATAGTCTGGGTGACGGTTTAGAAAAAAACACATAAATTGTCTCAACTACTTTATGTCTTGTCAACGTTCACCCACAATGTAGGTCTTCATCGGGGCTACAAAGAAAGGTAATACCGTCAATCCTTCAACTACTTTCGTGAACAACGAATAAAGTTATGATTTAAATTGAATTATTGATTTTTGTTTTTTATCAAAAATACAATAACAAATCAGTAGAAAAAATCTGGTTCGGGCAACGCACGACTTTCACTTTTCTGGGCGGTTAAACTCAATTTAATGACTATTAAATAAACTTAAAGTTGAAGAAGTTTTAAATTAGTTTAAATAAAAAGGCTATTCAATTTCATTGGAAAAACACGATTTATATTAAATAATATAACAATATTAAATTTGTTACGTATAATAATCAGCCCGTACAAGTGCTTGCCTATGCAGACGATATAGATACCTTAGCAAGATCACGGGACTTAAAAAAGGCGTTCTCAGCTATAGAGGCGGCAGGTCTGGAAATGGGATTGAAAATAAATAAAGATAATACAAAATATATGGTTGCCAATCCTATATGACTACAAACACCCACTATCACGTTCGGAGAGTACACGTTTGAAAGTGCCAACAGCTTTGTTTATCTCGGGTCACTTGTTTTCGGACAATATGGTCCAGTCAGGAGGTGCTGAGAATCGCGAAAGGAAACAGATGTTACTTCACTACTAAAATACTAAGAAGCCATCTGCTATCAATAGGCACAAAGATCACCCTCTAAAAAGCTTTAATATGACCTGTGCCGACATATGCATGAGAGACATGGCCCCCTTGCCATCAAACTGGAAGTGTTTGAAAGAAAAGAATAAAGTAGAATTTTGGTTCTGTTAAGGACGAGACACATTACAGGCTTAGGCACAACGCAGAGCTGTACCAAATTTACCAGGAACCGGATTTGGTCCAATATATAAGACTCTCAAGGCTACGATGGGCTGGGTATATAGCAGGAATGGATCAAGAATCACCAATCAATAAAATACTCTTCGGTTAGGTGGATGGAAGGAGAAAGAGAGGACGGCCACGATTGAAATGGGCAGATGAGGTCGAAGCCGATGCAGAGAAGCTTCTAAACACCAGAGCTTGGCAGATCCTGACGCAGGATAGAGATGAATGGAGGCGACTCCTTGATGCGCCGAAGACCCAGTATAGCGTTGTACGGCCCGTGATGACAATAATCAGTAATAAGTTTATGCCCTATCCGTCACTCTCCATTACCTTTTATAACATTGTATATAAGATATATATATATTTTTTATTGTACCATTTTAAAGCTAATAAAATGAAGAAGTTTTTCCTGACATCCGGAAAACCTGAAACCTAAGGATAAAAGAGTAATAACTCCTTAAAACGTCTGAATATTTTTAGAAATATTAAAAGGGCCTAGCATGTGAAATATGCTAATGAGATAACGACCCTACAGCTCTATCTTCACTCTTCATGCGTGACTAGTTACTACTCAGAGAGCTGCAAAAATGCTTTTTTTTATTTTTTACTATTGGGTACATTTTAGATCAACTCGAAAAAAATATATATTGACCATCTAATGAATTAAATTAGCAAAAAATTGTTAGTGTACCAACCAGCATAATTAAATAAAAAAATTAAAAATAAAAATTTTGCTTCACGTTTTCGAAATAAAAAATTAAAAAAATATTTTTTTGAAACTGTTTTAGGAAATCATTATCATATTTTTTTTTTGGTGAAATTCGGTAGATCCGTTCAGGAGAAAAATTTTTTTATTTTTATTTTTCACCATGGGCTACACTTGCAATAAACTTGAAAAAAATATGTGTTATGGAGGACCCTTCAATGAAATAAAGTAACGAAAAACTGGAGGTGTAACAAACCATCATAACCAGAAAATATGTTTTTGAAAAATTCAAAAAAAATTTTTGACCAGCATTTTCGTGGAAAAAAAATTTTTTTGAAACCTATTTGTAAACTCCACAACATATATTTCTTTCGTCAAAATCGGTTGAGCTGTTCAGGAGAAAACAATTTTTTTGTTTTTTCTTCCCCCCTCCATAACTTCCCTCCCGTTAGGATTAAGGGGCTAAAAAGTTGCGCAAGGTTGTTTTCTCATAGGTGTGACTCAATGGTATAAATTTGGTTCTAATACACGCGGGGGCAGATTTCACATGCATATCCGGCTAGACCCTTTAATTTTCTGCCTGAAGTTGTGCAAAACTCACTTTCTTATTTTCCCGGTTTGACTTCTTAATCTTATGGGAAAATTTCTCATTCCTTTTATTTGGTTATATATAATTTTCTCATCTCAATTGTTTTTCTTTGCGTGGACATTAAGTAGGTATATTTGAGCCTTTCTCCTGAAAACCATGAAAAACAACAGAGCACTCAAAATTTGGTTTTCCTCTCTAACTTTTTTGTTCCACTTAAGGTCTAGTAACTGCTCTCACAATATGACGAGAGATTTATGAGACATCCTGTATATTAATTTCAATAGTAGTTCTAAAACTTGCGCAACTAAGGTTATCAGACTTCAACAAGGGTTAGGCATAATATCATATTACATAAACAAAGAACGTAAACTAAATTTTTGACATACCCAATAGAAAACCCATCAATTAGGTCATCCTAAAATAGGACTGCTTATGCACTCATTCGTTACCTATGTTCTCGACGGTAGCTTTGAATTTCAAATAATAAATGAATATATACCGCACGACTTTCACTTTCCTCCGTTGTTGAAATCAACTCAAGAACTGTTAATTGGGTTGTGTCACATGAAATGTCCGTTTTCAAGGTAAAGGATTTTTATTAAAAATACGATATGAAAACTGGATAATTTTATTCGAAGTATTTACCTTCTTTTTCTACACATTTTTCCCAACGTGACACCAACTTTTTTATTCCCGAACTGAAAAACTCTGAGCTTTGAAGTGAAACAAAATCTGAAAACGCACTTTTCACTTGATCATAATTTTCAAAAAGTTTTCCTTTGACGAAGTTGTCTAAATTCCTGAACAGGTGGTAATCTGTTGGAGACAAGTCGGGAGAATATGGTGGGTGCGGAAGAACTTTGTAGCCCACTTCTTTCAATTTTTGCACGGTATGTTTTGAAACATGGGGTCTAGCTGCCACTCAGTGAGATCATGAGGTACCTTTTTTACTTTCCCAATACACTTTAAATGTCTCGAAACGGTAGACGCACTTGCATTTAGTTGAGCTGAGAGTCCTTTAACTGTTTGGTAGGGGTTTCCTTTTACTGTATGTTTGAGGACATCGTTGTCTATTACGGACGGAGGTCTTCCTCGGGGCAAGTTTTCCAAGTCGGTATCCCCAGCTAAAAACTTAGCAAACCAACGGCGATTGGTCCATTAACACTCCCTTTCCCAAACGCCTTGCAAATATTTCTAGCGGCCTCAGCTGCTGAATGGCCGAGTTTAAACTCGTACAAAAATATTACTCGAAAATCGCGTGTTTCCATGTTTATATTTGGAGGTATACTAAAAAGTGGGTAATTGATCGGGAAGCTAATGTTTATAATACAAATAAAAATGATTAGTAACTGTTTACTTCAAACATGTAAATATTCACAAGAAAACAACAGAGACCTGCAAAATCCTTTATGTATTTCAGAAACTATAAAAACGGCCATTTCATGTGAAACAACTCAATACATTTAGACATGAAAGAATTAATTATATTGAGTTTCAATAGAAACACGTGTTTTATTAAATAATCTATTATTTTATTTTCTAAAACAATCAGTTATTTTTATCAGCTTTTCATCACTCTCTTTTAACTTTTACCATTTTGTGTATAAGGTAATATTTTTCTTAAAATCTTGAGCTTTGCAATGGTATATTATAAATCTATATTACTGTTTTTAAAATGCATAAAAAAAATATGTTTGCTTTTTTATTCTTTAGTTGGACATCCAATTTGTTCCAACTAAACTTTTATATTTATCGATTTTTTATCAATACTAAAAAGATGATAAGGTTATTTTTATAAATTCAACAAAATTAAATATACTTTAGAGGAAGAAAATGTAAAATATCGGCGTTTAAGCCCTATTTCCATATTAGGCTATTTCCATCAGAACGAAACCTACACGATATAAGCGCTCATTTAATTTTTCATTGATATTGTGAGTTTAATTAAAATCGTTACAGCCTTTTTTTTTTTTTTTTTGGAGAAATCGTAAAAAAGGTGCAAAATGTATGGTATGAAGTGGCTTTTCTGATTCGAGGATTTTAATGAAAAAGTGGCTGTGACATCTAGAACATTTTATAAAATATATAAATATGAAATTTCAGTTCTCTACGACTTTTCTTTTTTGTGCCAGAACACACAGACCTTTTTGCGGGACTTGGTCATTTGCATTCGGGTCCCCTAAAATGTCCGTTGAAAATTGGAATTAAAAAATTTCACGATCGCAATACTTTCCATAACTACATATATCATTTAGAGTAATTGTTGTGCTGTGTAAAAGAGCAATCTAATAACATTTGGAAAAACTGTTTTGTTAACACAATATTCCATTTCAATCTCTATTATGTTGATCTAATAATTTCTTATGAGCAATGAGGAAAGGGGTTAGCATTTGCGCGAGACTTGGTCATTTGCATTCGGGTCCCCTAAAACGTGTATTTCCGTTGAAAATTGGAATTAAAAAATTTCACGATCGCAATACTTTCCATAACTACATATATCATTTAGAGTAATTGTTGTGCTGTGTAAAAGAGCAATCTAATACCTTTTTGGAAAAACTGTTTTGTTAACACAATATTCCATTTCAATCTCTATTATGTTGATCTAATAATTTCTTATGAGCAATGAGGAAAGGGGTTAGCATTTGCGCGAGACAGTGAGGAGAGAGGAGGCCCTATTTGCGGTAGCTGCTTACTCCAATGCACTACACCGCGCTCCCTAAGTGCTACCTGCGCTGATTGAACCCCTTTGCCAAGGCCCAATGTCTGTAGGCTCTTGAGGGCAAATTAATACCTTTGAATCTCAGCTGGCTAAATGTCGGCGTAAATAAAATTAATTAACCTTACAAACAGTGAGAATCACGGAACGTTACCAGTAACACGAATTAAAAGGTTTAATAAAGTGGTAAATACAGGAGGAAATGCGTTAAAATCGTGTTGTCCAAATCTGTTTATTGGATTGTCCGGAAAATAATGCAGAATTTTAGTGAAAAAAGAAGAATTACAACTGTCTTATCTAACCAAAATTGTCTCAACTACTATCAATACATTTCTGCTAACGCGTTCATCATTCATTCCATTCCCTCGGGATAGAATCTTTAGAATAGATTAACCCCAAAAACTAGTTATTTTATTCCCTTTGTCCGTAATTTTTACTTTTTCTTACCTATATATAAAATATATAGTAAGGGAAAGTATTGCGATCGTGAAAATTTTCGAATTCCAGTTTTCAACGGAAATACACGTTTTAGGGGGCCCTGAGTCGAAATAACAAAGTCCTGCAAAAAGATGTGTGTGTGCGGTGACTCCCGGCTAAAACGAAAAGTCCTATGAAACTGAAATTTCATATTTAAGACAACTAATACGCCCGAGACGTAACAAAATCTTTTTCATCAAACTGAGCTTACCAGAAGAGCCACTTTATCCCATGTTTTGCCCCTGTTTTCGATTTTCTCGAAAACGGTTCTGACGATTTTGATTAAACTCCATATATCGATGTGAAATTAAATGGGCTTTAAAATGATGTAGATTTCATTCTGTTTGAAATAGTCTGACAGGGCTTAAATGCTGATATTTTAAATTGTCTTCCTCTAAAGTACCTTTAATTTTGTAGATTCTATAAAAATAATTATATTATCTTGTTACCATTGATCATTAACAGCTAAATATGCACGTTGAGCGAATTTGATAAACAAATAAAGGAGAAAACTGAACAAATATTGTTTTATACATTTTTTGTGGGCAAAAACGCAATATATATTTATATCAGTGAAGCTAAGCTATATAAATCTGTATAGCCTGTATGTAGTTTGTATGTTGCCTGTATGTTGTATTTTGTTTGTAGAGGTTATATAGGCTATATAACTTTGTAGATACATAATATATATATATAAAAGACATTATATTTTCGATTTATGGTCAAACTAATAATTACATTTTCTAATTTTTGGCTTTGCTGTATGTGCTTGTTTGTTTATTTAACATCAGTTTATGCTACTGTGGCTAATCGGACGATGCTACAGTGGGAATCCTAAATTTTGCCTATCCAGGTTTTAATAGGATAGAGAAGGATCTTTAACGAGTACCAGACATCGCACAGGCTTGGAACCACCTTTTAACGTTCCCTCCGAAGGACAGCATAACTAAGGATTTTTTACTCCAATTAAAAAAATCCTAGGACCACCTGCAGGTTTAAATCTGTGACCTTAGGCATAGGACGCTGTTATGCTAGCCACTGTGCTATAGGTGATCCCGGCTTTGCTGTATTTTCCAAATTGGTGATTATATAAAATGATATTATAATCTCAGCTTTCAGTTGAAATATTTCAAAGTGTTAGAGACTTTCTAACCTTAAACGCATTTTATCTTTATATCCCAAATTCTTACAACAATACATTAATGCCCTATAATATAGAAATAATACCATAACATTACACGAGGTCACCTGTAGTGTACTGAACAGTAGAATAGCCTTCTATGCTCAAGGTTGCGGGTTTGAACCTGACAGATGGCTCTAGGATTTTTTAAAGGAAATAAAAAACCCTTGGTTTTTTCATCCTTTGGAGGGGACTTAAAACGTCCTAAGCCTATGCCATGTCAGGCTTATCTATACTTGCTATAGATCCCTGTTCTAATTAAACCTGAATAGACAAAATTTATGACTACAGCTATAGCATCATCCAATACCCTAAATCATGCTCGACCCTTACTCTTCATCCTAATCCTTTAGGACTATCTGTATCCATTTTCTCCCATCCTTACAATCCTTCTTGAAGGTCAAATGGAAGTGGTCTATTAATATTTTAATAGGAGTTCAGACAATGGTCAGATTTTTTACTTTACTCAGCTTTATATGCGCCTCATTCAGATTACACTGGCTCTCACACCAGTTGTACACAGTCTTTCCACATGTTGAAGAACAGTCTGGCACAGCATTCCTCTGGCTCATATAAATATTTAGTATAACTGAATGAAAACAATCATCAAATGGTGGTTTTGATTAATTTAAGATAGTGTAAATGATTTAATTAAATTGTTGTGATCATCTACTTGTACATAAATATACATGAATCCCATTTTCCCTTAGTGATCGCTTCACGCATGAACGGCTTGACCAATATTTTAATTCTTCATTTATTAAGTTTATAACAGTCAGAAGAAGGATCTTATGAAAGAAAGAAAGAGAAAAGTTACTTTGGTAGAAAGCTTTTTCTATTATTTTTTTTTAATGTAATGGTAATGTCTTTAATATATAAAAATGGATCCCCTTTTCCCCAGGTCGTGAACGGTTTGACATGACATTGTCTGTCGGATTAATATAAATATAGTTAGTACTTAATTGTCAAGATTTTTTTTTTTTTTTTTTTTTTTTGTAATAATTCAAAAGATCAATTATATTACTGTTCTTTTACTTCTGCCTGTGCTTTCATTTTCTCTGAGGAACAGGAAAGCAGATGCGGAGTACACTCAATTTATGTTGTAACAAAATAAAAATGATGAAAATCAGCAGACGAGTTTCTAATGGAGTGATAAAAACAAAAAACGCATTATGGAGATTAAAATGGCTGAAAGTAGCCAAAATATACTATTTTTTTCTTTTAAATAGTTACCGACTTACATGGTATAGAATATGACTCCACAAGATGAGAAAAATTATAAATCTAATAATTTACATTGATTAAAATTAAATCATATCATGAGTTTAAACAAATGTATCTAAATCTTTTTTTTTTCCATTCGCTATCATTATTGAAAAAAAAGGTTCACAGTGCTGTTTTGAGTTATTTTTTGGGTAAAAAAAAAAAATAATAATAAATTCATTCTCAGCTTATTTTACAAAATAGAAATTCAGTAAACAATTTTAAAATGTTTTATTCCAAAAATAGACATTTCGATACCTTTTTAAGATGAGGAATAACTAACTACAGCGAAGGTACTGGGATTGAGCTTTATCACATTCAATTTATAAGGTGTACTGAAAATCGGATTTAAGCTAAAATAAATTATTTAAAAACAGATCAAATTTCGCATGAATTAAGGTAAAAACTATTGACACTATAATCAATGCCAAGATACTATTAAAATTATCAATCATATTAAAATAAGAACCAATAAAATAAAAATACATTAAATATCCTAAAACCTAGTAATAATTTAGATTATACAATCATCGCCTAAGCAAATTTTTAACTAAATAATACTCAGAGAGCAAGATGAAACAAATCAATGGTACTGAGAAAACTAACATTTTGGCTCATATTTTGGATCAAAACACTAGAAAACTCATTCTATTTTACTACAAAATGCATAATGACTTATTCTCCTTCCATCCTGTTCTGGAGGTCTTCTTTTAATTCAAGCATTGAATATTCTTCCTTAAAAACTCTCTCTACCTGTCTATATTCATCCTTTCAGTTGACATGATCGTACCATTTCAACCTACACGTCCTTACTGCATTTGATAGGTAAAGATTTTAATACCGGACACATAACTCTTTATTTTTCCTCCTCCTTCGCTTTCATGTACACCTCTAAAAATGCTTTGTAGCATCCTGGTTTTGAATATGTTGAGCTTGTCGCTTGTCAACTTATTCAGATCCAGGTTTCACCTACATATGTAACAACTGACCTAATAAATATTTTGAATAATCAAACTTTTGTTCTCCTTGATATTATATTGCTCTTTGTCAGGATATTAAATTTCTCAGGTTCTGCAAAGATCCTTCTTTTAACTTCTTCTTTTTCCTTAGCGACATTCGTCATAGTGATTTTATGTTCGGAAAAGTGGACACAAGTTTTATATTTTCACCGCCTAAATTGTGGAAAGGTAGGTGTTGCCATCTCATTTTTTCTAAGATAATTATTTTAGTTTTCTCGGCATGGATTTATAGACTGCATCACTTATCAAGACAACATATTTCTCCTTAACTAACTAACCCGTCTATTTCTCCCCAATATCACCACGTCATCGATATATTCCATTAATTGTAGAAACTTATTTATAATTCTGTTGTTTTTCCTTACGTTGAGGTTTTTTATTACCTTATACAGAAAAGGTAACTCAAAAATTAACATTTTTCTGGGAATCATTTATGCTAATTAAAAAAAAAAAAATTGTTCTGATTCAATAATAATAATTAAACTGTCTGGTGAAATATATTTAAATAATTAATTTTTTTATATTTAAATTTATGCATTATTATTAAATATTAATATTAATTATTATTAAATAAATCCCAACAAATCCCACCAAATCACCTTTACCCTTCTTCGCAAACCGATGACTTCCTGCCCCTCAGTGTCCTTTAATAACATTACCATTACTCCTGTAGAACAAATCCGATACCTAGGTCTCCATCTTAACAAGCGCCTTACTTTGAATCCTCACACAAAGACCAAAACGACAAGAAACTGCTCGAAGATAACGATTACTACACATTTACTAGACAAACTTTCAAAACTTCCAGTACATTACAAAAGACTCATTTACATCACCATTATCAGACCTACTTGGGCATATGGAATCGAGCTTTGGGGCTCTACTAAACCATCTAATTCCTCCCGCATCCAATCGTTACAATCCAAAATCCTTCGCAAAATCCTGAATGCCCCTTATTTTGTCACAAATCAACTCCTCCATAATGACTTTAACATCCCATTTGTTGCAGACATAACCCGTGATAGATACACCTCTTTTCATTCTAAACTTCCTGCCCACACAAACCCACTTGTCTGCAATTTATCTTCCTTAGATATCCCTGATAACCCTCCGAGGCGAGGTGGCCTATACTACTGCCTTAAAATAGTTAGTGAAGTGCTACCACTGGGTAGTTCTTTCTCAAGACATTTTCATGACTTTTATTTGTACTGCGTATTTAATCGTTGTGTTTTTTAATACAGTTGTAAATTACAATAAAGAAATTAGTAAAAAAAAAAAAAAAAAAATGTATGCATTTAATAGGCATTTTAAATAATTACTCCAAAGTAATCTGATTATCTACAAAACCCTATACAAACTTATTCTGCTCATGTCTGGAGTTACACATGCAGTTCTCACTAGTGGAAAAAGTTGGTTTTTCAGAACATATACATGAGGATTATCCTCGTGTAACATATAAATAATGATTATCCTCTTTCTATGAGCCTTTTTATAATGTTATCCCATTTACAACTTAAGACAATGAAAAATTACATACACATGCAGGCACCAACATTTTTTCTCTTAATATCCATTGTGACAATTCATTCATTTAGAAAATAGGCGACAGAGAAAACTACACTAAAACGATACACCAGCATATGTACCAACTATATATTATTGAATTGATTGTAAAAAAAACAAAAACAAAGTGCAGTATATAGCCAACAGTATAGTTATATTTTTATGCTAATTAGATGCCCGTTATTAATCATTTGTTTAATTACTGTAATTTTATTTTATTTTGTAGGCTTTCAGATTGTTCCAGATGTTTTGAACTAAGTTAGGATACAATTTCCAATAGCCGCACTAGTAAATACCAACTTATAATAATATGTTAGGTCACCTGTAGCATAGTGGTTAGCATAACAGCCTTCTATACCCAAGGTCGTGGGTTCAAACCTCAGGTAGCCCTATGATTTTTTAATGGGAGTAAAAAATTCTTAGTTATGCCATCGACCATCGATCTGAGGCGACATAAAAAAGGTGGTCTCTAGTCCGTGCGATGTCAGGTACTCGTTAAAGATCCCTGTCCTAATTAAATTCATGACTCCCATTGTAGCATCATCTGATTAGCCAAAGTAGCACAAAGTGACACTAAATCAACAAAATAACATGTAATTGGTACTGCACCACAACATGTATTAACAATGAAGCTTGTAAAAATCTGTAAAATATTATTAATAAAAATATTTTCTCTATCATCTATACATTTATAATTATTTTATCACAAAAATGTAATAGCATCTAATTTTAAGAGGAACTAATAATAAAATATAAACCAATTTGTTCCAACTTAAGAGTACTCTAAGTACAAATTAAGAGAACTAACCATGGCCTATTAGAGCTTACTAAATGGATTACCAAGACAAACAGATTGTGTTACAAAACTTATATTATCATTAAGCTACTCTATTCACTTAAACATGCCCCTATACATAGTTATAATTTTCTTTTAAATTTTGTGGTGCACTAATACCTAAACATTTAACTTTTTTTTTTAAATCTGTTTTATATGGTCTTAAATGATGTAAAAACATCTAATTGACCACAACAAAAAGGCTGATGGAAGAGTCAAGTTCCAAAGATCATTACAGAGTAACCTACAACACTGTTACAAAATCCCTTATTAGTTTGTATGAAAACCATCCATTTTCAAGAGCAGGATATTAGGATATTTGTATTCCAAGTATCTTGAAAAGTGAGATATTATATTTTGATGAAGAGTTAAAATTTTTCTTTCTTAGTCAATTATTGTACAAAATAATACACCAAAAATTAATATGTGAATAACAGAGCCATTGAATAGGGAAAAGAATCGGTTTTGGGCACCTATTAATGTTAAATGGTTTGATCAAAATTAAAATAGTGAATTAATAAATCATTATAAGTCATAATAGTGAAGTTGAACATTATTATTAAGTCCCTAGTCCGCTCATAAATATTAAACTATAATTCATTTTAAAAAGCAATGAAAAATATTATTTATATAATTATCTCTTACACTAGACTAGCTAGGCCCTAGGTTCTTGCCATATGTTAATGCATTAGTGGTTCAAACAACTTTAATTATTTAAATTGAATTGGTTTAGTACTATCAGAAGATAAATAAAATCTACGCTCTACCATAAATCAACACTAAAATAAATCTCTCATCAGAAAAAAAATATAACTTTAACTATTACATTAATTTGTATTTTAGTTAATAACCTTTAAAAATACTAATCATTGTGTAATATATTAATCATCATTTATTTAATTACTCTAGTTCCAAATTAATATTATACTATTAAAGAACAGTTGAACAGAAAGTTGTCAAAACTGAGAACTGATCTGTTACATGAAAAATTTTGAATAGCCCTTATATGGGAGATTCACAGACACTTTTCTACAGTTAATTATGAAAATGTAAAAACAAAAAGAAATAATGATCTATGATTTATTCAATTCATTTTTGCTAGAATAAAAATATTAAATTAATAATAAAGAGCCTCCCACCCAAAAAGTCCTGACCTTCAACAGCAACCACCATGTATTCCTATTCTGTGCTACTGTTAATCAATTCAGTACATATAGAAGCCATGTATCAGAGCTATAACATAATATAGGCGGAATAGAGGTTATATAGAACATAACTTTGACTTACCTTGTCACCAGATGACTGCAGAGATGTTTCTGATGTCCAAAAAGCAGTGATTGGCAGCCAACATCCTCTTTTAGATCTCAACTTCAGTTTCTTTCTTGACCACTGAACGCAAGAAGACAAATACCGAAACCTGCAAAAATCAATATGGTACAAAAAAGCATTGTTACAGACCAATCTTGGACCTTATGCGAAATTGATCTTAGCTTCATTAATAACTACTTACTAACAGTTCAGAAATTAAACATTTCTCTTTTTAATATGTATAATTACGTTTTAACTATTTTGATAATAAACCATTATTACTGTAAACAAATTTTAGTACTGGACCTCTCCCATCCATGAAATTGAACATAAATGCCTTAAATAAAAGTAGGTTTTTTAACCTGTTTTGTAAACAAATTTGACAAATTTGCCTTAAATTAAAAATCTTTGCTTCCGGTTTTGTAAGAATGTTTAATAGAGAGTATTATGAACCCTTTTGTTAAAAATCCAACTAATTTAAATGAGATTTTGTGATAAAGTTCATAATATTAGACATCTCCCTTGTAGACATACAAGGCCATCAATTTTTTAATGCTTGAACATTTTAAGAAAAATATTGATAGGTAGGAAAGGGGTTTTAGGATTCCAAATTCCAATGATGCTAAATTTCATGGCTTAGGACCTACAAAGTCTGTCAAACTAACAAAAGAAATAAGTAAAATAAAGTTTATAATGTCAGGCCTCTACAAAATTCAATATGCAGGCCATTGAATTTGCAGTGTGACTTTATAAATACTTTAAGGGAAGTAATAAAAATACAACACATATAAATAACATATTTTAATATGCATTTTTAGGGAGTGGCTTGGTCTAATGGATTGTTCTCTGGGTCCCGGCATCGGCAGAATAATATTTATTATTCATGTAGAATAATACTTATAATATTTGTTGTTTATTCTGTTATATCAACTATGGAGCGACTCTGGAGTATGGAGACCCTCCTGAGGCACACTCAGCCTTTATAAAGTTGGTACCCAAAAATTAATGGAAAGACCCGGGAGCTGAGCGTGATCTAACACCTCCTTGATCGGCCTATGGCCATTTTTCTAGTAAGAATACAAATCTCTATATTTATTGAACCCAAGATCATTCATGGTTAGTAGAAGTACAGGTTTTCTTGTTTTGTTTTTTTGTAATACATAATAAATATGCATTCTTATACTTGACCTCATCACCCCACAAAATTCAATATGAATGATATAAACATTTTAATTAATTTACTTTTTTTAATTTAGTAAAAGAAATATTTATAATGTTTTTTATAATATTTTAACACATATAAATAAGATATTGTAATAAACTTTGAATAATGTACCTCTTCTACGCAAAATATATACATACAGGCCATGAGTTTTAAACATTTTGCTTGAATTTTATATTTTAAGTAAAGTATTAATAAAGCTTTCAATATTAAAGTAACTCATATATAAAACATATTGTAATTCACATTGTTATACTAGACCTTTTCAACACAAAATCCAACTTACACTCTAAAAACTAATTATTTTGCTTTTTTATTTTTAAAAATATTTTAAGAATGGTATTTTTAACGCTCTGGATAATAAGTAGAACGATTTAAATATGATATATTGTGCTGTTCAAGGTCTCTCCATTGTAAAAATGATTAGATAAGTAATGTAATTCAACTGGAATTGGCACATTTATATAAAAAAGGTTATAATCTTGTCAGTAAGAAAGGGCCACTGCCCCTCAGACAATAAAAATCAATCAATCAATTCCCTATCCAAAAAATTCAATATACAGGCTATTCATTAAAAGTTCTATTTTTATTTTTATTTACATCAGTGTTTTAAAACGTTTTAATAATAACTAAACCAATAATTTTTCTTTGTTTTTTTAATAGATTTATTGCTATTTACAACTGTATAATGATATACATCTAGTAAATGAGATACAAGATACAAATGTCATGGATTCACATGTGGGGATACTACCCATTGGCAGCTCTCCAAAGACTATGTTAAACTAGAAGGTCTCGGGGCCATCTTCTTTTCAGACGCCTCAGAGGATTATCAGGGATTGTAGAGGAAGCAAGGATTGAAACAAGTGGATTAGAGTGGAAATGGAGTTTGTCATAAAAGGAGTGGTACCTGGTTCGCGCCAAGTCAGCAACATAGGGAACGTTAAAGTCTTTATGGATGAGTTTATTTGTGACAAAATAAGGAGCGTTGAGGATTTTTCAAAGGATTTTTTATTGCAAGGATTGGAGACGGAAAGAATTTGATGCTTTAGTAGAGCCCCGAATCTCTACTCCATTAAACCAATATGAATATAATCTTGTAATTTACACTGTTATCCAAAATTCATTCACCCAAAAGATACGCATAGTTAAAAGATTACACTTTTTGATTTTTGAAAATATTCTACTTTAACTGACTTCCTCATTTTAAACAGATTTTAACAATTTTTATTTATCTTCCTTTGAAATTCTAAATTTTAGAATTTTGTTAAATGGAAAGTTACTTAATTGCATTCTATCAAAACGGTATTTAGTTATTGAAGGAGTCTAAATTTCAACTTAAAAAATTAGAAGTTTTAGAGAAACTGTTTTAACACCATGAGAATTGTAATTTGGTTTCATAGGCCCCATCTCTTGATATAACAAGAATAGCAACTTTTTGTTTATTTATTTATTTTTTTAAATCATTTAATGCATTGATTTATTGTTTGTAATTTAATTCTTTATTAGATTTTGATATTTCACTATAAATATTAAACTTTTCCGTTGTTAAAATTAGGAACTGAATTACTCTCACTTAGGAAAGTTATGTATCATATTCTCCAGAAAAAATAAAATTCCTAGAAACATCATAAATTTATCTCGTTCATTAGTGAAGTTTCTAAAGATTTTCCTGTGACATTTTATACATTTTCTGAAGTACGAATTCCGCTTAAGCAAGGGATCGATCTTACTTTTAATATATTTTCCTTCAGAAAGGAACGGAATTAGTAATTTCGAACAGTAAATACAGAATACCTGCTTTAGGTCGGTTGGCTTTTCAGTTTATGAAATCTTTCCTTCCTTAATTAAATCCTGACTCTGTTTTCAATAAACGTATATTAAACGCATATAACTGTTGCTAATTAGATTTGTATTCATGTTCTCTGTCCATTTTCCTTTCTTGTTAATTGAAATGTATTTAATAAAATAAAATAGCAATAAATAAAGAAGGAAGAAACATTTTTGGATGTGATTAAAATCAAGCAAAATGTCTATTCGGCAATTCAAAGATATACACACATTAGTGTTGAATTGAGTGATTCAATTAAATAGTTTTTAAGTGGTGTCTATTTTAGTAAAGACATTTTAATTTTACATACTATTGGTACTTACATTATTATTATACGATAATATGTTATATCATTACGACACTTAATTTAAGAAGTAAGTAAACGAACAGAAACGGCTCCATTGTACACTGCTAAATAAATCAAGTGGCGCCAACTGTAATGAGCTGGAACAACTTAATTTTATTTTAGTCTCTTCATATTTTAAATAATATTTGTTTCTAATGGGAATAATTTTGTTTATCATTAGTTATTGTAAAATATATTTATATTTAAATATTTTTTCATATTCAGAAACAAAAAAAAACTTTAGATCGAAATACGAATATACGAAGCCGATATCTAATACATGAAACCAAGTTTCAGACAAGATGGCGGCCTACACAAAGCAGTATATGATGCCATCAGGTTTGTTATAATGGGTATGTAATTGAATGGTTTTCAATGATGTGTTATTGAAGAAGCTAAACAAATAGCACAAATAACATGTAATAACAAAGTCTGTTATAATAGTTATCTTTTAAATGAATATATTGGTGAATAATCACAAAAATACTAAATATACTCATCATCATTAATAATCAGTTCGACTATAAATTGAAAGTACCACGCCTTTTTTATATATATTTGCAAACCTATATAACCGGGAAGTCAAAATTGAATAAAATACATTTAAAATACTCACAGTTCGTAGATGTCGAATCGACGAATCTGACGGAGAAGAACGAGTGTGGTCCTTTTTATATTTTAAGTTTTCATGCTGAAGATAGTCAAACTTACTGTTTTTAATCATGTAAATATATATTTAAAATTGAAAGAATGTTTAGAAAAACTCGAAATGCCGAATTTTCAAAATTTCTTCTTTTAAAGTATCTTTAATTTTGATCATGTGAACTTATAACACACTTAAAACAGTCTGGGTTGTTTCGTCCAATTGTGCTTTAGTCTTGGCACAACTAAACTTTTTTTTTCTTCTTCACCCCTACTTCGCCTTTTTAGGCTATATGGGAAGTTCTCGAATCAGGGAGGGAAGTCGGAAGATTAATGCCAGATTTATATTATTTCAATTATCACTAATGAAGTAGCTATTTTTGTTTTTTATTTTTCTTCTAAGAGTCTGATTTGTAAATATTTTGTAAAATACCTTAATTAGTTTTTTTTTTAGTTTAGCAATTTGTTGTTTATAAGCTTATGACCACATTGTTCCGGTTATCATATCTGTATTTTTATTTTATTCTTAAGGGACTTAAGTCCCAGGATAATAAAGAAGTTTTTCATTTCATTTCACATTCAAATGATACCCGAACGAAGCAGGGGTCCATAATCCATAATTATGATTATTTTTATAAGTGTAAACTAATACGTACTTTTAATTTGTGTATTTCCTATTCCTATTTCTATAAACAAATTCTCCGAATTTCCACTAGATAATATTCCAGATATTGGGGATAAGGTGAAGCAGATAATCCGTTCTGCTAGAGTACGGCTTATCGAAGTTCACACATCCCTAACCCCTTTATCTTGGCCCCGCAGGAAGGCTGTTAATTGCGACCCTGCATATGGTCCTAGTAGCACTAATAGGTCTCCTCCTATCGCCGGCCAACTATCTGAGTTATGCCTTATTTCCTAGCCTCGATCCTAATCGAAACCGATGCCGATTTCAATTTCCATCCTGGATTAAGTCTCGATATACCTTCCCAGAACAGGGTCAGGACTGAGAACAGGTTAATGACGATGTTGGCAACTTGGGACTAATTTCCTACTGGCCTGTTTTAGAGATGCGATTTATCTCTGCATTTAAATCTGTCAAAGTATACACAAAGTTATGAGTATAGAGTTTGAGAGTTATTTAAACTTATGAGTAGTGGCTAACATAAAAGCCTTCTATGCTCAAGGTCACGGATTCAAACCAGTCAGATGTCCCAAGTTGGTTAAACGTCCTTCGGAGGGGACTTAAAGTGGTTGTCCTTAACCTCAGTGATGTCAGGTACTCGTTATAGATCCCTATATCACTGCAGCATCATCCGATGCCCTTAGTTATTAGCACCAAATAATATACAGGGTGAATCATAATGAACTTTCCTATTTTAAATAGATGCCTAATAAAAACAAAGCAAGATGGAAAGGAAATTATTTAATTATTTGAAAGACTATAGAATGCAGCTTTATTTTATTATGATTTGAAAATGATATCTTGTAAATGTCTACCTCCATTGTCCAAACACTGACGGAGCCTTTTCTGGAAGTTGTCCATGACTCTGTGAATCATATTCAGAGGGATAGCATTGATTTCTTCAGTGATGGCAGCCTTCAGTTCATCGATAGTTTGGAGACGATGCTTTATTTTACACCTTTTCCTTGAGGTAACCCCCAAACTAAAAAATCGCATGGGATTAAATCAGGCGATCTGGAGGGCCACCCAATATCATCCTGTATTTACTAAAATAGCGCACACAAATTTTTATTTATCTATCCTTTAAAAATTAATCTATTCCAATTTTTTTCCTATTTTGTTTTTTTCCCTTATAGATCCTGCAGCAGATGACATTCTTTGATGAACCTCAGTAGTAAACTAATTTCCTTATAGTCCTTCAAGCTCTCACTCAGAGATCTTGGTAGATTAAATTAATCCATTAGTACATGGAATTTGGGGCAGTTCTCAAGTCACACATTGCTTCCGGCTGCCTGAGGATGAGATGGACATGTGTGAGTCTGCTATGTCCGATGCGAAATCTCGCCAAAGCCTAGATTCGTTATGGAGTTAAGTGTTTAAATGGGACTGTAAATCAATCTATCGTGGAACTTTTATAAAATTCTGTAGCAGTACCTGAAACTATAAGTCCAAGTCCTTAAGGAGTAATTCGTTAGTCAGTAGCTTTGGGGCAGCTCTGTCCCGTATGTGGATAAGGGTTTGGTTAATACTTTGTAGATAGTAATTTTGTTGTTCAGAGATAATTTTGAACGTGTCCTAAGTCCAATGTAGTTCCTCTTACAGTCTTTGTCTAAATAAAGTCCCAGATATCGCACTTCTTCTGAAGTAGGTATCGATATATTATTGAAATATACTTCTGGACATACACAATGGTTAATCGTGAAGACAACACCCTCTTTGTTCCATTCAGGTTTACTTTCCATCTTGTTGCCCAAAAAACATAAGAGAATAAATTATTGGATTCTTGATTGGAATCCCACTGGTACCAGTGGTTCCTAACATGTGATCCGCGAGGTGTTATTGGAATATTTATTTAAAATTACCTCAATAACAAGTACTTCTGAATCCTTAACTTTGAATATGAATCATCTCTACACAGACAAACATTCAACAATTTTAAGTTATTGAATGGCTAATGATCGCTGACAGTCACAGTAGTCACACTACTGCAGAACCACAACGACCATTTTCTAACATTGCGAAAATAAAGATCTTAAAGGACAAATGTAACTTCGCATTATATAATGAACAATATTTTACTTCTTTATTAGTATTTGGATAAACACATGTCTTGTATTTGTTTAAAATTTTGTACTTTAATATTTCGCAAAAAGCAAACTCATTCGGTTTGGTTCTTTTTTCTTTATTTCCATTTCCTCATTTCTGTCATACAGAGTTCCAGATTAGCAGTGGTATTTCGCATAAAATGTAGGAGATATGGTATTGTACGCTATAAATCTAAAGATATATATATTTTAAAGAGGGATCACTAGTAGCTGGGTGGCTAGCGTAGCAGCCTCCCATGCTAAAGGTCACGGGTTCAAACCCGCAGGTGGTCCTAGGATTTTTTAATGGGAGTAAAAAATCCTTAGTTACGCCGTCCTTCGGAGGGGACGTCAAAAGGTGGTCCCGAGCCTGTGCGATGTCAGGTACTCGTTAAAGATCCCTATCCTAATAAAACCTGGATAGGCAAAATTTAGGACTCCCACTGTAGCATCGTCCGATTAGCCATAGTAGCATAAAGTGACGTTAAATAAATAAACAAATAAACAAACAATATTTTAAAGATTTTTAGGACTTGAGGAATCTTTGCCATTGAAATGATTGGCCAAAGGGGTCCGTGAAAAGTTTTTGTTAAGAACCACAGGGTTAGACCGAAGAGAAACATCAAAACTATTTAACTCACACATAGATGGAACATTACCCACATTAGCCATAAAGAAATTAATCGTCGAAAACGTTGTTCACTGACTCTCGTACCATGTGGTGATTTCAAGCCGAGGAGGCCCAGGATCGATCCTCGCCTCTTACGACCGACTCATATTGTGGAGCAAGTTGCAGGTGATATCCAAGTTGGGAAGTGGAGTTTAATATTGATGGAGAGTGGGTACAAGTTGGCTGGCAATGCATTATCAATGACCCGCGGCGCCTCAATTAGCTAAGCTAAACCAGATTGACTCTCCCAACTGCTCCGATCGCTATTTCTCCACCTATTAATTGGATAAATTATTCAGGAATAGTTTAGGGACTTTGGAAGCTGATCAAACGTCCATTACGGCGTCGTTTGACGGCTGGTATGTAACCATATCTGTCTCATCTCTCGGGAGGCGCAGTTTGGGAATTTCTCTTGAGCTTTGAACGCTAGATAAAATCAATTTCTTCACATGTTAATTTTTTTTATTATGGTGAGATAAAAGCCATCCGCCACTCAAACGGAACTCGTATATATTTTCTTCTAAGATTTAATGAAAAGTAATTTTATTCTGGGACGAGTAGTCCCCTAAGAATAACAAGAAAAGTACAATATACATGATAATTGTCTGGTCGTTTAAGACTTCAGTTTAACAATAAAAGATGGATTTTGAGACAATGATTAGTATCATCTATAGATTTTAAATATTACATATGTTGGGAAGATTGATACTTTAGGAGATGGAGAAAAAATAGGTTTTTGAAAGTGGATAATGATAAGGATTTACGAATGGATACAGGCAAGGAATTCCAAAATAGGGTAGCACGAATAACAAAGGATTTTTTGAAGGAGACGGATCTGTGTGAAGGCATATACAAGTTTATAGTTTGGGATCTAGTGTTTACTGAATGGAAAGAGGAAAGAGGAACAAGTGGTAAGCATGTCAAGAATATAAGGAGTTTTTTTAGTTTTGAAAAATCGGAAGAGACAGACACCTAGGAGGTACTGCCTACGGTTAGAGCCAATTTAACTCGGTATACCTTTTAGAAACATAGAAGCGTCTGGGGATTCCACGTGTGAATCTGATTAAACAATTCATAAGTCTGATATCGAATTTCTCAGACAGCCCGCCATATACGAGGCAACCGTAGTCTAACTGGGGTAAAAAGAGCGAAGAGACGAGTAGCATATGGGTTTTAGGTGGTATAGAATTAAGAAATCTTAGAAATTGTTTTGGGAAAGCGATGGATTATCGGATGATTTGAGAAATATGATTACTCCAAGATAGGTTCTGATCAATAATAACTCCAAGATTTCTTACAGAGGTGTGGAAGTAGATAGGTATGCTATTGAGGTAAAGGAGTGGATAATATGGAAGAGAATTTACAAGGTTCTTGGAACCGATGAGAATGGCTTTGGTTTTTCCAGCATTCAACTTCAAATCATTTGTCGTAGCCCATGCATTGATGTTGTCAATATCTTGTTGTAGTTTTTGGATTGCCTTTAGCATTTCGGAAGGATGGAAAGAAAGATATATTTGCAGATCATCTGCATATAGGTGGTATTGTGAGTGGCGGATGCAGTCAGGGAGATCATTAATGTAGATGGAAAAAAGAGTTGGTGAGAGTGAGGATCCCTGAAGAACACCACATTATTTAGGTCATCTAGATTCCTAGGTAAAGCCATTGTAAACGCAGAAACCGCTAAAGAATCGAATAATAGGTCTTTCTTTCCATTTGAATGCTCTTATATACACTGCCGGACAAAATTTAAGGATCACTTCAATATTTTGAAATTACTGAACTGTGTAGGGTATTTTTGAAAATATTCTTTTTTCTTTGGAAGTCACACTTTATTATAAGGGTAATAAAAAATAAAAAATTCTATTCTAGAAATTTTTAATTGGAAAACAAATCAAAAAAAAAATTTCCTACAGTCTCAAAATGAAAAAGTAAATCTTTGAAATGAAATGAAATAACAAAACTGAATAAAAAGAAAGAATTCGAGGAAAACGATCAATAATTGGTATTCCCACCTCTAGCTCTGATAATTGCTTCCATTCTCCTGCCCATTCCAGCGACCAGGGCTCTTACATGTTGTTCTGGGACGTTGTTCCACTCTTCTACTAACATTTCCCTTAAATCTGCCAAATTTTGTGGCTCTTGGGCGCGGACACGTCTTCTAAGCATGTCCCATACATGTTCTATTGGGTTCATATCTGGACTTCTGGGAGGCCAAACCATAACGTCAATTTCTTCTCGTCTGAGGAAATTTTGCACTGATCGAACAACATGAGGTCGGGCATTATCGTGCATAAAAATAAATTTACCTGCGATATTTCTGGCGAAAGGTATTACATGTGGCTCAAGTACCTCCCTAATGTACCTGTCAGCAGTTATAGAGCCACGGTTCACAAGAACCAACTCTGTACGGGAGTTTAAATTTATGTCCCCTACGTGAAACTATTAAAAAATTAATTAAATTGAATTTCTACAGAAACATGTGTTTTATTAAAAAATCTATTATATTATTATCTAAAACAATTACTTAGTTTTATCGGCTTTTTATCACTCTCTATTAACTTTTAAAAGCTTGTGTATAAGATAATATTTTTTCTAAAATCTTTAGCTTTCCAACGGTGTATCATACATGTATATTACTGTCCTTATGTCCAAAAACGAAAAATTGCATTAAAAATATGTTTTCTGTTTTCTCATTTAGTTAGGTATCGAATTCATTTAATTTATACATTTACCTGTTTTTAATCTGTGTTAACAAGATAATATAGTTATTTTTATAGAATCAACAAAATTAAAGGTACTTTAGAGAAAGAAAATTTAAAATATTGGAATTTAAGCCCTGTCAGACCATTTTAATCCGAATGAAGCCTGAATGATATTAAAGCCCATTAAATTTTACATCGATATAACGAGTTTAATCAAAATCGTCGGAACAGCTTTCGAGAAAATCGAATAAGGTGTACAATGCATGGTATAAAGTGGGCTCTTCTGGTAAACTGATTTTGATGAAAAAGATTTTGTAACATCCCTAGCGTATGGTGGTCTTAAATATGAAATTTCAGTTTCATAGGACTTACCGTTTCCGCCCGGTAGTTACCATACACACACAGACCTTTTTGCGGGACTTGGTTATTTGGACTCAGGGGACCCTAAAAAGTGTATATCCGATGAAAACTGGAAATCGGAAATTTTCACGATCGCAATACTTTTCCTTACTATATATAGTAAGTGAAAGTAAAAAGGGATAAAAATACAAGTTGAATCAATTTGATGTCTGGCTTGAGGAGAAAAGAGCAAAATAATTTATTTAGGTAAATGTTCTATTATAAGTTTGGTGTCAAAATTATCCTATTTTAAAGCGGAAAAAATTTAAAAAGTAAATGTTTAAGTATATGATTGGTATTTACTCTAAAAATATAAATAATTTTATCAAAAAAGTACTTTAAATAAATAATTTACTTAAAAAACTGTATTCCTCACTCCTAAAAAGAAATCTTAATCTGAGCACAGCTATTAAGAAATCTTATTAATAATACGTTTTTGAGGAGATTATTTATATTTTTAGAGTTATTACCAAGCATAAATTATATTTTATGAACCTGAATATGATATATTTTCCGAAATAGAACATAATCTTTCTGTTTCGCTATTATATCGACATCCAGGATGGTCTATCGATTCCACCTTGCCAGTAATCCTGTTTCCTGACAATATATATTGTGTTCCTCAGGGACTCCGAAACAAAATTACTCCCTGACCTTTTATTATAGGTTGGTCATTAGATAGAAAATGGTTATTTTTATTTCAGACTGTTTGAACAGTATAGTTTATTGTGAACTTATTGTTTATTAAAATAACTTACTGTTAATACTAAAATTATATTGAAATTTAAATAGTTGACTGTAAAATGAGTATGAAGGATGATATAGCTCAGGTGGCGCTCTAAAAAGATTAGAACATAATAAAAACAATCAGTCCGTGAGCCAGCAACGAAAAATGCAAACCATTTGACCAAAATTTTTAGTATAATTATGCAAAGCAACCATCCTGGTAAAGAAAAAAATAGGTCTGCCAACTCAAAACGGGTGGATTACAAAATGGCGGACATTTAAAAAGGTACAGAAAAGACGAAATTCTGACTCATTTGACTAAGAATTTATTTTTTATCTCAAAATACTAGGCGATAATACAAACCATATGATGCTAGTCTGGCGTTAACATGTGGTTGGGAAGCCGCGGCAGACGCGTTTTTAGGAACAGAAAATCTGTCTCTGTAACCATTGCACTGACATTATGTCGGCCAGTATTATACCTACGGATTTCTATTACTTCTCAAATTAAAGCTAATTTAATGCCTCCTAAAATAGTTTATAACCATTATGTTGTTAGGAACAGCCGTTTCCATATTTACCAAATTAATGACGAAAATAAGAGGTTTCACGAGTTCCGTTTTTTTTTTTTTTTTTTTTTTAAACATATCTATATAACTTCAAGCCATACAGGCGGGTTTTGCAATTAAAATTAAATGTGATTTAATTTTCTATAATAATTGTTATAACGATTATCGTCTTAGGATGAGCGTTTTTGTTTTGTTTTTTGTTATTTTAACCACATCTATAGGACTTTAAGCCATACAGGCGGCTTCCACAATTAAAATTAAAGGTTATTTAATTTTCTATATACTTTTTATAACGATTATCGTCTTAGGATGAGCCGCTTCCATGATAGTAACCAGAATGTTTTTGTTTTTTTTATTTATAGTAATTTACAACTGTATTAAAGAACACAATAAGTAAATATGAGGAATGGAAAAAAAAAGTCATGAAAATGCCTTGAGAAAGAACTACTAGTAGTAGCACTTCACTAACTATTTTAACTCAGTAGGTCCCGAGGCCACCTTCTTTTCAGTCACCTTGGAGGGTTATCAGGGATATCTAAGGAAGATAAATTACGGACAAGTGGATTGGTATGGGCAGGGAGTTTAGAATGAAAAGAGGAGTATCTATCACGGGCTATGTCTGCAACAAATGGAATGTTAAGGTCATTATGAATGAGTTGATTTGTAACAAAATAAGGAGCATTCAGGATTTTTCGAAGGGTTTTGGATTGTAAGGAATGGATGCGGGAGGAATTAGATGGTTTCATAGAGCCCCAAAGCTCGATTCCATACGTCCAAATATGTCTGATAATAGTGACCTAAATGAGTCTTTTGTAATATACTGGAAGTTTTGAACGTTTGTCTAGTAAGTGTTGTAGTAATAAATATCTTTGAGCAGTCTTGTGTGAGGATTCCAAGTAAGGCGCTTGTCAAGATGGAGACCTAGGTATCGGATTTGCTCAACAGGAGTAAGGGTAATGTTATTAAAGGATACTGGGGGCAGGAACTTATCGGTTTGCGACGAAGAGTAAAGGTGATTTGGTGGGGTTTATTTTAATCCTCCAATTTTGACACCATTCTTCAATGGCTGTGATGTGGGACTGGAGGGTTTAGGGTTTGGGATACAGTAGATGGATCATTATGGACGGCATAATTATTTTAGAATCGAAAAGTGATATCTCGTCGAGTATTGGACATACAAATGTCTTTTACCACCCAAATAAAAGCTTACTGAATACTTGACGATTTACTTCATAACGATTATCCTCATAACATGAGCCGTTTCCATGATAGTAATCTTAATTATTTTTGAAAAGAGTGATATTTAAAGCTATTCTCTTTCTGAATGGCCTCCATTTTGTAATCCACCCTTTTCTAGTTGGCAGACGTGTATTTTTTGCTTCACCATGATGGATACTTTGCATAAAACATACTAATAAATTTGGTAAAATGGTTTGCATTTTTCGTTGGTGGCTCACGTCTTTATCCACAAATCCTTGTAAAAAGTCAAATATACATCATTTTATATGTTATAAATTTATAAATTTATTATATCAAATAAAGACGAGTTTGCTTTCATGTGGTTAGAAATTTGATCATCTTTCAAATGAATAGTTATAACTTCCCTTATAATAAAGAATGTGTGTAAAAGTTTTTGAGTTATTCGAAAACCAATTTTGTCAAAAGTTTTAAAAACATATATTTTTTTCAACCCATTGTAGGTCGAATTTTTCTAAAACCTTCTGGAAAAAATCTGGTTCGCGCAACACACGACTTCCACTGACCTTCCTTGACATGCCGCCAGGTGGCAGCATGGTCAACATGAATTTCTTTTCAGGAACAAGAAACTGTTAGTTTTGTCGGCTTTTCATCACTCTCCATTACCCTTTACAATTCCGTGTATCAGATAATATTTTTTCTAAAATCTTTAGCTATCCAACAGTATATTATACATCTATTCTTGTGTTAAAAAACGAAAAAATTGAATAAAAAATATGTTTCCAATTTTCTGCTGTAGTTGTTTACCAAATTCGCTCAACTTATATTTAACTGATATTTAACCGTCCATCATCAGTGCCATTAGGATGATATGGTTAATCTTTTGAATGTACAAAATTAAAGGTAGTTTAGAATATCGCCATTTAAGCCCTGTCAGACTATTATTATATTATAATCAGAATTAAACTTGCATGAACTTTAAGCTTATTAAATTTTACATCGATATAGCGAGTTCAATCAAAATTGTTATAGCTGTTTTTGAGAAAATCGTAAAAAGATGCTAAATCTATAGGATAAAGTAGGACTTCCGGTCAGCCGATTTAGTTAAAAAGTTGCTGTAACATCTCGGGCGTATAGTTGTCTTAAATATCAAATTTCAGTTTCGTACGACTTATGGTTTTTGCGCTAGACTTACCACACACACAACACACACACACACACCACACACACACACACAGACCTTTTTTCGGGACTTGGTCATTTGGACTCAGAAGACCCTAAAACGTGTATTTCCGTCGAACTGAATTTGAAAATTCACGATCGAATACTTTCCTTACTAAATAGTAAGTGAAAGTAAAATTTAAGTTTCACAGCCAATATACTGCAACGACCAGAAAAATTGAGTGAAGTGGAACTTTCATTTATAAATATAGATTATTATTATTTATTTTATTGTTAAAATGAGTTGAAAATAAAATATTTTTATATATTTATGTATTAGATATTTCAGGAATCCCCAAAATAGTCTTCTAGAAATTTTAAAACGTGTCCTCACTCAACGAGTGGGCAAACACACGCGATTAAAAAGATTTGTTTTAAATAGAAATAATTTTAAGAATTAAATTATGAGAGATTGTCTATAAAATATTGTAATACCAAACAAATTAAACATTAATCATTTGCAAATAAGATCATAATTATCAATTATGATTAGGATCTTAGGAGTTATTATAATTCCTGAATAAATAGGACTTCTCGAGGCATATTTTACCTCTATTTTTTTTTTTTTTTTAATTCTTTTCTTCCCTTTTTCCCTCTTTTCTAGAATAAGGAGGTGGAGGATTTGAATTGAGAACCTAATAAAACTTTTTTAAAACTTAGGAATAAACCACTTACTTAACTTATTCAATTTGACACAATTATTTCCTTCCTACCAAAGCACGTTTTCTTCTACTCCCTTCCTTTCGTAATTTTTTTTTCTTTATTTTTCCAATCGTTCAAATTAGGTTTCTTTCAGGAAAGCATTAAGAAACTTTTTCTTTTCTTTCGAAATACTCTAAACTTTTTGACATTGCAAACTTCTCTTTTATTAAATTTCGGAATTGGACTTAAAATCCGTATTAGTATTCCACGGTTAAAATTTTAACATAGTTCGTTGACACTACATGATTCCGAAAATCATGATGTAATTGAGTGCATTTTTTTTTCGAATGTAGATTCTAAACGGTTGGTCCTATCCCCAAATGTTATATTCTACCCAGGAAATTGTTGTCAAAATCTTGATTTAAGACACACCAACAGAGATAGAGCGTGTAAAAAAAGTCCCAATACTAAAAACGTGGCTAAACCTGGCTTTTTTAAATTAAAACAACATAGCATCTAGTGACAAATGTTATTTAACAAAAAATATTCTTCACTAAAATTTGAAGAGAAAATTGGCTTCAAAACGTTGATTCAACAAATACCGACAGAGATGCAGCGTAACCAAAAAAGTGCCAACAGTAAACAAGTTTGGGGAAAACGTTACTTTTTGCGTTCAAAATAATATCTTAGCTACAAATAATATAAACGTAAATATCTTTAAACTCTCTGCTCTAAACATTTTGACATTGCGAACATCTCTTTAATGAAATTCGTAGTCTATGGTTAAAATGTGAAATGCGATCACCAGATTTTTTGTTTTTTTTAATATTTGGATCCTTAAGCGGAGCTCAAGACCGTAAATATGGAAATAAATCCCTCCAAAAGCAAATTTATGAGGATCTGAGAACGGAGTGATCGTGGGGACCGCATTGTCAGGTTGAACGGAATCCCTTTAGAACTGGTGACGGACTTTATGTCCTTAAGGACCCACCTCAATGAATACGGACAAATAAAAGAATACAGAAAGGGAGATTGAAAACGGTCAAAGGCCACTAAGAAGTTAGACTTCAAAACCACATTCTTCCCAATCCTCACATATGCAAGTATGTTTTGGACCCTAACTACCAAACACAAGAGCCAAATCGAAGCAATGGAAACACGCTACTTGCTCAACATCGGGGAGAGGGGAAGAAGGGATGGATTGAAGAACTCTACAATTATAGTAAACCTAAATCTGAGGCCAGCTGAGGATGTCATCGAGGAGCTTAGTTTGGTTTGGACACATCTCGCGAATAGCTAAAGGCAGAATTGCCAGGGCTACTATTGAAGCCAGAGTGGAGGAAAGGCGGCCAGAAGGAAGACTAAGAAAAATCTGGGAAAAAGGAGTGAAGGAGGCGTGTTGAAAAAACAAAAGCAATTGTAATAGGATCCCATTACTTCTTGAAAACTGTTCCACATATCCCAACCCTCTTCCTTAATGGTAACCCTATAAAGTTTTATCCGACCGTCAGGAATTTGATCAAACCCTCTCTTTCAAGAACCATATTTCCGAAATTTCCCGCCGAACCAAGCGACTGAATTCCCTTCGTCACCTCTTCCCGTATGAGACCCGGAAGCTCCTCGTTACCTCTCTAATATTCCCCCACTTCGACTGCTGCTGTACCGTATGCGGTTGTGTTTCTGGGGATCTCGAAGTAAAAATAAATCGCCTAATTAATTGCTTTGTTCGATTTATCTTCGGGGTTCCGAGGTTACCCTTCCTATCGTCGCCAGTATTTCCTTGCATCATTCCTGTACCAAGTTATCCAATCCCGCCGTCCATCATACATTTTCAACCTTTTACAGTTCAAATCCTCTGTCCATTCCCGCTGTACAAGCTCCTGTACAAATCCGTTATTACTTAAAATCTTTTAATCTTTACCTCGTCACTATTTCTTACAATTTTATCAAATACTCATAAGTAATAACTCAAGTACTCTCAAGTAATGACTTTTGGCTATTTTTTTAACAATCGAATCAGTAAACATAACTTAGCTTCTTGGAATTTTCCTAACGGACATTCTAGTTCTCATATTTTCCGTTCCACGCAATGAGCGTTTTTTTAAACAGAAAAACATCACTTCTGTAGGCAACGCTTGCACGTTCGTCATGTAAGTATTTTTTCTTATTGATAAGGGTCTTTTTTCATCGCCCATTTCTTTCTCCCCCTTTCCATACTCATATCTTTCTCCGTTACATATCCTGACATATAATTATTAGTTTAATATTACATTATTTTAAAATTTAAATTATTATTTTTTATTCATACTGTTTCTCTTTTGTAATGACTATATTTTTTTTATATATTACCTATACTCTTAACTATGTTTTTAATATATTACCGTCATATATCAACTCAAAATTGTTAATATTTAAAATTTTAATTGTTCACATATTTTTCCTTTATCATTTTTTTTTTTTTTTTTCATTTACTTAGTCTCTATTTATATATTCTCATTACAATATTATCATCTCAATTATGTCTACTTCCATACTTTATAACTATCATCTTAATTTTGTTTATTTCCATACTTTATAACTGTCACCTTATTTCCATACTTTACAATTGTCATCTTATTATCATTTTACATTTAATATTATTTATGTTCCCATAATTTATTACTGTCATATTATTATTATATACCTAACGCATTATTAAGTCTATAATTACATTGGTTGTTATCTTGTTTCTTTTAGCCCTGATGAAGGCCCACATTGTAGGCCGAAACGTCGGCACATAATTAAAATAACGCTTATTTTTAATTGTGTGTTTTTAATTTATGACCGCACCCCCAACCATCTTCCTCATCTAATTTCTCTACGGTCAACAAAACTCCATCATTATATTTGTTTTCGATTGGTTTTTGTTAACTTGTTTATAAATAAACTATTACTCTAAGACTCTGAAGCCCAATTTATATATTATGTAAATGTTATTCTAAAGGGACTTGTCCCAGAATAATAAACAATTTATTTATTAAAAAAAAAAAAGAAAAAAGTAGGCCTTCAACAATAGAGGGATGAATTGGAGGACGGGAAGGATCAGGCTCTATAAGATGGCACCTTAAACTGCTCACCGGAAAAAGAGGTCTCGATTAAGTAATTAATGAAAAAGTGGTCTGGGGATTTTTTAAAAATGGTATTGAGTTGACAAGCGGCTCTCCCTTTAAAAACTATACGAACTACCGTTGAACAGTGTATTATCATGCTAACCTTATCCCTTATACTGCTCTCGCCCTTGGGTTATACGAAAATCACGCTTTGACATCTAACTTCACAGGTAAATAATATTTCCTTTTAAAAGAGTATCAATAAGTATTGGCATTCATACAAATGAATATCCCATCAAACGTAAAGAGATTATTTTATAGAAGGGCATTTAGAAAAAATCCTTAAACTCCGGAGTAATCAAATCGAAGCCGGAGTAAGACGTTCCGAGAATCGTGGAGCATGTTGCCGCTGACAGGGTCAAATATGTTGCTGGAGTTATTATAAAATAAGTCAGCTTAAATAACCCTCAGCTTGTGTTCATCTCACCATCCACTCTTCGCTGCCTGTCTGACACTACTTTAAGGAAAAACCTTAAACATGTTGCTTTAAAATACACGCGATCCGCCCATACTTCACAGAGGTGTAAATTAGCTGTGGTGTCATTTATGTTTTATAATGTTCAGTTAGACCAATTCAGAGTTTATCACTTTGGGGTTTTGAGTTCATCTAATCGAAAAGTGCACCTAGCAAGAAAATATTTTAATTATACAACGTCAATTCAATATTATATTTAATCATCAGGAGAAATTAGAATCATAAATTGGTTGGGTTTATTTGTTTGTTATGTTAAACAGTTCGTATTTTATTCGATTTATTATTTTCAATAATGAGCCTTTGCAATCTCATTATGTAAAAATAAAAAATTAACCTCCTTCGAAATTTGAAGGCTTACGTTTTAAGATAAGTAGAAACCGAATAACCAATAAAACAAAATTTTTCACTTACCTATATATGAAATCGTATAAAGCAATCGTGAAAATTTTCGAATTCCAGTTTTCAACGGAAATACACGTTTTAGGGGCTCCTGAGTGTGTGTGTGTGTGTCTGTGAGTGGTAACTCCCGGGCGGAAACGGTAAGTCCTATGAAACTGAAATTTTATATTAAAGACAACTATACGTCCGAGATGTTACAAAAACGTTTTCATTTATACCTTATTTATACCATGTGTTAAGAATTGAAATAGTCTTATGTTTATATCTCTCCATTTGTAATTTTATTTGTTTTATTTTATGATTCATTATGTGCAAGCGCGACAGTCAATTGTTTTATTTTTTGAATCAGCTGTTAAGTGACCGCTGGGCAGAGAGCATTCTGGGATTGAGGAGAGAGTTAATGGAGTTATTCGCGAGTGTAAAATGTGTTTAATTAAGTTGGTGGTCGCAGATGTGTCTTAATGTTCTCAAACCGCACTTCATCGAGGAAAATCAAATGCCATAGAAAATAGTAGAGAATTGTCGCAAGGAGTAGGAGTCGCTAAAGGAAAGAAGGAACATCGCAGACGAGAGGGGGAAGGAAGTGATCAAGGATTCAAAGAATCACCGCTTGCACATTATAAGCAGTATTTGTTTTATTTTAATTAATATAAGATTGTTCATGTTCTCTCTTTTATTATTTCATTTATTTACCCTCAACAAAATTACACGGATCGGCAGATAATTCAGCGACTCATAATAACGAACGGGTTGAGGCTGTGAGCAAACGCGTTAGACGCCCCTCTTCCAACACCATGCATTATGCACCTTTTTACGATTTTTATTAAACTGGCTATATAGATGTGAAATTAGACGGGCTTTAATATCACGTAAGTTTGAATCTGATATCATCTTGTTAGCATCGCTATAAAACAGCTAAATATAGAAGTTGAACGAATTTGATGACCAACTAAAGAAGAGAGAAAAAAAATGTTGTCATACAATTTTTGTGCTTTTGCACATAAAAACAGTAATTTTGATGTATAATATACCGTTGGAAAGCTAAAGATTTTAGAAAAAATATTATCTTATACAAAAAATTGTAAAAGTTAACGGAGAGCGATGAGAAGCCGATAAAAGAAACTGATTGTTGTAGATAATAATATAATAGATTATTTAATAAAACACATGTTTGGGTTGAAATTCAATATAATTTATTTTAGATATAGGTTTATTTAAAAATTGTTAAAAACTATTTAAATTGATTTTAACAACGGAGGTAAGTGAAAGTCGTGTGATGCGAGCACCAGATTTTTGAATCTCGAATCAACCTTTTCCAAATTTCCTTTTCAAAGTGTAATTTAGATTATTAACAATGTTAGTTTATAGATTTATGACAACTTTCCATTTATTGAAGCTACTTACATTCAATTTTTTTTTTTTTTTTTTAAAGCTGGAATACTGTATGGAAGAATATAACCTGTACGGTGGAAACACTGATACACCATAGACTTCCTTATGACGACATTACAACTTTGTATTAACTTGTACGACTTATTTCATTGCATATTAAATACTGCATAGGTTACTGCTGATAATTCAGGAATAATTTATTTTTCAATTGATTACAGAAAATTTAAATTTTCCATTCAAAGGAAAACTTAATTGCAATGTATTTTTTTTATAAACCTTTGAGAAGCGGAGGATCACTCGTAGCTGGGTAGTTAGTATAACAGCCTCATATACCAAAGATCACGAGTTCAAACCCGCAGGTGGTTCTTGGATTTTTTAATGTGAGCGAAAAATCCTTAGTTATGCCGTCCTTCGGAGGGGGCATTAAAAGGTGGTCACGAGTCTGTGCGATGTAAGGTACTCGTTAAAGATTCTTATTCAAATAAAACCTGGATAGGCAAAATTTAGGACTCCAACTGTAGCATCGTCCGATTAGCCATAGTAGCATAAAGTGACGTTAAATAAAGAAACTAAAACCTTCAGGAAAGAATGTCTTTTCTGATAGTGAACACTTAATCAAAATCCGTTTAGGAGAAGTTCCTGGAAATCACATTTAATTCTTAACAATAATTACAAACCTTCGTTAAAAATAGCTAATTTATTCATCCTAAAATTAATTTAATTATCTGCTTATTTATTTATTTGTTTGCTTATTTTTTCAAATCCGGACCACCTTCATTAATATTAAGACTTATCACACAAAAAAAACTATTTATAATACTAAAATTAGAATAAGTAAAGATGAGAATTTTTATTTATTAATCCCTATATAAAATATTTAATTATGTGTATACTCATTACCATTTATTAGCATTACGAAATGAAAGACCATAAAAATGACATTGAAAGAATATTTAATTAAGAAGGCATAAAAATAATTTTTTATTATATTTTTTATTTTATTTTATTTATTTATTTTTTTTTTTAAAGATTAATATTTATTATCCAAATATTTTCCAGTTGATGATAAGATGATTGGTAAATGGAGGTAGCTTTGTTTCGCATCTTTTTAAAGCTGATTAAATGAAGAAGTTTTTTTGAGGTCAAGCAATTCTAGAGGAAAAAGGATAGGTATGAAATATAATTATACAAAGATAATTTGTATTAATTATTTAAAATATGAAAACGTGAATTCGAAACCGAAAATAGTTGAAATAAGCTGGGAAAAGTTAATAATTCTTGGAATTGAAATGCTAAATTTCACTTGTAAATTATCTAAACATAGTGGCGGATGCACAAAGTAGGAGCCACAGTCTGCAACATGAAGTTATATCTCTTACTCTTCTTGGTCATCCTGGCCGTGGTCGCAGGAGTATGGTCAACTCCTTTGGAAGAAGGACTCTATCCAAAAGGGAGGCGTCCAAAAGGCATTTGTTCGCCGGCTTTCGATTTATTTGGTGTGTTTATGTTTTCCCCTCTCTCTATTAGGAGAATATCATAGATTCGAAATTTATACATATGTTAAGGTTAAGTACAGTTAAATCGGTGAAGGGACTATTAACTATGATGAGGATAATGAAATTAGATATACTTCCAGATTTACAAACTTATTAAATATTCTCTGCTTAATTCAAACCTTATAGAGGTTCTGTGTGTTTTTTATTATTTATATATTACAAAACTTAAACGGTTATTTAACGGCTTCATTCGCTTCATCTTTGAGATATCCAGGGACACATCTGTTACCAGATTCTACGAAGAGTTAAAGTGGCTTTATCTTTCTTAACGTTGTAAATACTTCCTGGCTATCTTCCTCTTCCAAGTTCTCCAATCCAGCCGTCCATCGTACATCTAAGATATGTTTTCATTCAAATCCTCCGTACACTCCCGCAAGACTCGTTCGCGGCATTCAGACCTGTATATAGCGCCTCATCGAACCGCAGCTTTCCTCAGATCCTTCTTAATCCGCTCCTCTTTCGTATGCTAGCTTTATTCGGATTTTTAAAGTTAGCACCAAATTTTTAACGAAATTGTGTCCCTAGGTAAGCAGTCTTAAGTTCAATCCCTTAGCTAAACAAACCTATCTATGTATTAAGCATGTATGAGATCGGAATTATCTGATTTTTTTTTCTCTTGCTCCAGTCGTGGTTCAAAAATACTCCAAAATGATGTGCTGATTTGATCTGTGTCTACGGAAAGTTCAAGAGTAGTAAATAAGAAGAAACTATTATTCAATCATATCCATTATTGTGCTAAATATGTTAGATAAATATAAAATATATACAGAATAAAACTATAAAAGAATTTTGTTGGAACCAATTTATTAAATACACTTCAAACATCCTTTTTATCAAATATTGTATTACTTAATTTTTAAAAAAATAAGAGCTCACAGAGATTTATTGCAATTGACCGATTCATAACTCTTACCAAAAGCCAAGTAGAAATAGCATATGCTAAATATTGTTTGAAACATTTTAAACTGAATAATTATTATTTTATGGCTTCCCCCATAAGAGCTCTTTGTTGAAGATAAAACTGAATAACTGAATACTGAAGAAAATATATATTGAAATATCTGGAAATTAAGATATTAGACGAAAATACGGAAATCAATGAAAAACTAAATTTAAAATAAAAGAGTATAATGATAGTTATTTTCATTTGCTGCTAAGCATTTCGTCTAATATCTCTTTTAACACACGAATTAGGTAATCACTTTGGTTTATTTGAATATATAAACATATAAGATAAACAATAACCAATAGAGAACCAAAGTTTTATAAATAACCAGCGAGTCGCTCCTGCTTGTCTCATATCTTATTTGAATGTGGTGTCATTTATAGTTAAAAATGCACTGTTTGACCGCTTTAGGGTTTATCGTAGAAACCAAAAATCGTGAGATAATATTATATATAGAAGAGAAAAAGAAGCTTAAGAGCAGGAATATTCAATTCTAACTTTCATGGATAACCTTACATTTAAGAGAATCAAATGGGAAAAATACTATTAGGAAAAAATTATGCCTTCTCACTCCTGCGAGGATATACAGTGAATATGAAAAAAAAGTACAGCAATACTACGGTTCCTATTTTATTCTGTTAACACATTCACGCCCGCGCGGGCCACCGCTAATTCGCACTACTCTGTCTTATTAGGTAGCGTATACAACCGGTGGTATAAACTAGTCTGTCTTATAGTGCGGGTGCATTGCACCTTGCCCGCCGCATTCGTCCGGTCACCACATCCGTTCGGTCAGCCGCATCAGTCCTCCTCCTCTGGTGACTCGCCAACGTCGGGTTGTCTTAGCCTTCCCAGGGTAAAACGGTCAGAGCCTACTCTTCCCACCGTATACAAACTCCTTCAAGAAGGGGTAGGCATCCTCCTCCATCAGACGGTGGAAGTCCAACTCAGCAATCCTTGTTTGTCTAGACATTGCAGGATACTATCACATGCTCTGCCGTTCCGGGGGAAACTCCACGACGGTCGATGACAGGAAGGATATGCCCCGGTACCCCACCTGTGGAGTCCCTGAAATGGCAGAGCATGTGATAGTATCCTTCACCTAAGGGATATACTCATTTGGACTACCTGGGAAATAGAGTGGCCCTCGCCTTAGTCGTGTGGGAGGCGCTTTCTGGGGCCTCAGATACCCTGCTACCTTGACCATTTATAAAGTTGTGATTTCGCCTGCGAAGAAGGTTAGCCACGATTCAAAAGAAAAGCTCTGCTTCGGGCCACTCGGGAGTACCGGACCGTGTCGCATGAGGCGGTGCACGTCCTTTCAGTAGTACCTATCGACCTCGTCCTACGAGAAGATGGATTGAGGTACTCGTTAAAGAGAGAAGGTTTAGCAAACCTTCCAGTCAATGTTCAGGTGAGAATTGACGAGGATCCCACAAAATGGAAAAGAATTCTCCGGGAGGATACCATAGAAGAGTGGAACCGACGGTGGGAGACAACTCAAAAAGGCTCTACTCTAAGGAAGTACTTCCCCACCGTCCAGTCTCGTCTAAATGCAAAATGGGTCCTCCCGGACTATTGGGTCTCTCAATTTCTCACGGGACATGGGGCTTCAGGGCCAAGCTTTCCGGATTTGGGATAGATACAGAACCCGTATGTCCTAGCTGTGATGTCCCGGAGTCGGCTGAACATATTTTGTTAACGTGCACCGCCTTCGATGCTAAACGGTCCTAACTGCTGAGGGAAACCGGACTTTATTTCCTCTCACAGGACGATTTTCCTCAGCTGATGGCGGAAAACAACTACCCGTACTTCAAAGAATATGTATACGGGTGGAAATCGGCTGTGGGCCCAGTTCATTTCAACATAGGAAGGAGACCAGCCAGGAGGATTGCAGGAACTTAGTGGAAGATGTGAAATGGAAGATCTAATTAAACGAAGTTAATTGGCAACAGTAACTTGCTGGTCTAATCGGCAAGTTAATTATGCCATAACCCGTGTAAAAAAAATACAAAATAAAAATATCCTGTCATGGAGCGGCAGTGAAAGTAAAAAGTGTCCTTTTTAATGTGTTAATCCTACTAACTACTGAACTATTTCGATTTGTATAATTTTTAAAAGGGATTCCAGTCAAAAATGGTAGTTTTCTTCCATTTTTTAAATTTTTATTTACTCGAAATTCTATCCTTATTCATGAAATTTTACAGAGCTTAAGCATTTGTATATACTTCCGTATACAATATTATAATACTAACGTGGTTCACATTAATTTATTTAAATTTCAATTAATTAATTAAAAGTTAAAATTGGTTGGGAAAAAGTTATATTTACTTGAATAATGTTAAATATGACTTGCAAATGATGTGTGTACATATATATATAAAGATATAGCGGCGGTGCAACGTAGTAGTAGACATAGGCTGCAACATGAAGTTATATCTCTTACTCTTCTTGGTCATCCTGGTTGTGGCATGTGGCGTAATGGTTGCAGGACGAAAATGCGCAGATGAAGACCGTCTTGTAAGCACTAATTTATTTATCTACTTTTGTTTCATTTTGATAAATGTGAATGGTAATCGCCTGGTATCAAACTCGAACTTATTTCAAATATTGTGGATGTAATTAGTTGACCGTTGAGAATTACTGGAAGGAATAAGTCCGGGTGGCGGTCATTAAATGAAACAACTGAATAGTTTCAACTATTTATTGTTTGCCAACGTTTCGACCCCTTTTGTGGGTCATCATCAGGGCTAAAAAGAAACAAAAGAATACAATTTCAATGACATTACAAACAATATTATATAACCTATAAGGCTAGAGAACTCAATAATTTAACAATGAAATATGAAAAAACTTTTAAAACATGCTATAGTACATAATGAATGTTTATTTCTATAACAAATTACACTTCATAATTTACATGAAATACTGTGTAAATTTTGTTATGAATTTTTTTTTCTTTAACTAATATATACATGTAAATTTCATCTGTTATATATTTAATACCGACGTTCTTTAGCTAAATAGGTTATATAATATTGTATGTAATGTCATTGAAATTGTATTCCTTTATATCTTTTTAGCCCTGATGATGACCCACAAAGGGGGTCGAAACGTTGGCAAACAATAAATAGTTGAAACTATTTAGTTGTTTCATTTAATGACCGCCACCCAGACTAATTCCTTCCAATTATTTCAAATATATTCAAATAATTTTAGAAATATTATACAGCCCCTTCTTACACCCATTCACCAGGGCAGACGATTAGATTCAACATAAACCTTGGGGAAGTACTCCCTCAAGGTATCCAATGACTGACGATCCAGACGATCTGCTGATCCCTCTTACTTTTAATATTACTTCTCTTAGACGAGGGTAAGATTATCCCGCTAACACCTGCACCGCGCTTGGTTGATGTATCAAAGGCTAATAATTTATAGTAGAAGATAACAGGACAAAACAAAATATACATAAACTTTGATGTTTAACGAACAATAGTTAATAATTTATAATACTAGCTGGCCAGACAAACGTCGTTTTGCCATATAAATTATTTTAGTGTATAAAAGAAAACTTACTTATTGTAATTGTGTTAGGATGTGGTATATGAGTGAAAGGGGCATGGAGCGCTGTAAACGATGAAGGAATATAAAAATAAAAAAAAACACCATACATTAATTTTTAATTTATTATTATATATTCCTTAAAACTATACATATCATTAATTAATTACGACAGAACCACTAACAAACCATATCAATCCTTAATGCTATAGCGTGAACAATATTGTTTGTTAGCCCATCTTTAGCTAACACAAACTGGAAGATTTGCCCACACGAGAGCATGCAACGTATAATTCTCCGTGTGAAAAACATGAGTTACACTAAGATAGTAAAATGATAATTGTAAACGTAACTACTTCGGCATCGAACCTTCGGTTCGTTAAGCCTATTATTATTAAAGGTTACTTCTACGATCGATGCATAAACAATAATAATGGCCCAAAACTGTAGAAGGAGTGAAAATTCTTATTGTCCAAGTGAAAACGTTTGAATTCCAGTTTTTAACGGAAATACACGTTTTAGAGTCTCCTGAGCCCAAATGACTAAGTCCCGCAAAAATTTATGTGTGTGTGTGTGTGTGTGTGTCTGAGTGTGTTTTTTTTTTATTTACGAGGTTAGCTGGAAATCTACAAAATACGTGTGTGGGATTTCTACCCACTAAAAACAACCTCGCTGTCCCTGTTTCTCACTCTCCACGGGAACACCGTTAGGCATTACTTCGTGGATGTGTGTGTCTGGTAACTCCCGCGCGTAAACGAAAAGTCCTATGGACAATTCGCCCGAGATGCTACAAAAACTTCTTCATTTGAACCAGCTAACTAGAAGAGCTACCATGCATTTTGCACCTTTTTACGATTTTCTCAAAATGGCTCTAACGATTTTGATAAACCTCGCTATATCAATGTAAAATCATGTAGGTTTGATTCTGATTGAAATAGTCTGATGGGGCTTAAATGCAGACATTAAATTTTCTTCCTCTAAAGTACCTTAAATTTTGTATATTTTATAAAAATAACCATATCATCTTATTTTATAACAAAAAAACAGGTAAATATATAAGTTGAACGAATTCGATATCCAACTAAAGGAGAAAACTTTAAAAAAATGTTTTAATGCAATTGTTTCACCGCTTGGCCACTGGATGGTGCTGTCATCGCCGGATGTTCCAAGTAGTATTAACACAGAGTGATGAATAAAAAACTTGAATTAATTTCGTAGATAATATTATAACATATTATTTAATAAAACACATATTACTGAAAAAATTAAATGTAAATAATTCTTTGACTATTTATTTTCGTTTCTAAATTTGTTTGAAAATTCTGAAAATTGCTATTAATAACAGAGGTATGTGACAGTCGTGTGTTGTGTACACCAGATGTCTCCTCCAGCACCACTCATCTACAATGACATCGATTCCTAAGACACACACACAAACACTTTTCACTTGATCATCATTTTCTAAAAGTTTTCCTTTGACGAAGTTGTCTATAGTCCTGAACAGGTGGTAATCTGTTGGAGACAAGTCGGGAGAATATGGTGGGTGCGGAAGAACTTCGTAGCCCAGTTCATTAACACTCATTCCCCAAACGCCTTGCAAATATTTCTAGCGTGCTCAGCTGCTGAATGGCCGAGTTTAAACTCGTACAAAAATTTTACTAGAAAATGGGGTTTTTAATGTACATATTAAGGTATACTAATAAAAGTAAGTAAATGATTAGGGAGCTAATGTTTAAAATACAAAGGTAGAGGATTAGTAACTGTTTACTTTAAATATGTAAACATTCAGAAGAAAACAACAGAGACCTGCAAAATCCTTTATGTATTTCAGAAACTATCTAATGCGTTTGTTTTACATGTTTCAGTGTGGATTACGTGACAACCTTTACTGCTGTGATGGTTTGACCTGTGTGAGGTATAGATGTACGAAAGTATAATAGGAAGATAATATTGATCAATTATATTTGTCATGTAAGAAGCATGTTAGATAATGATAAAATGTATATATATATATATATATATATATATATATATATATATATATATATATATATATATATATATATAATTAACAATAAAAGGAATTTTTATAGCGAGTTTCTCAATTACATTTCAAACCACCCTTTCAATAAAGTAACGTAAAACAAAATAATTAGTACTCATTGATAACTAGTACAAAGACTGATTTATAAATTTTACCAAAAATCAATCATATATAAAATATACTAAATTATCGTAGGTAGAAATAATCGAGAGTCAGTCTTTTTAATATTTTAATTTTGCCGACGTTTCGGCTCAAACTTCTGAGCCATAATCAACCTACAAACGTCAGATCAAAAGAGATACATGTCAATATGATAATGAAAATTTTTTCGAACGTAGTGACTATGATAACATTTAAAATAAAACACAAAATATACCAATATACATAAATATTATCGATACAAATAATGATAATATGATAAACAATACGATGATGATAGGTATGAAATCAAAGCTTTAGACTTTAATATAGAGGTTTAAAAATATATATTGCGTCAAGCATAAACTGGGGAAAACCGAAAACATCAACAGCTGCTATGGAGGGGCTCATGTAAAAACCTCTGACGGTTGTTGTTGTTGTTGTTTGGGGTTTTGAGGCGTAAAACCCTGGGGTCATCAACGCCTATAGTTCTCTTTAAGTATAAATAAATAAATAAATCAAAACTAATAAACTAGGCGTATAATAATTAGGTAAAATAGTAAAAAAAAAAAATAAATAATTAAAAAATAAATTAAATAAAGATAAGTTAAATTAAAAGACTATATTTTATTAAATAGCAGGTGACTCTTAAGAAACCTGAACAGCGCCGAGATGTTGTTTTCATTATCGGAAAGTATGAAGGATATATTAGGTATAAGCCCAAATTTGTTTAAACCTGTCCTATAAGAAAGGCATTCTTCTAAAATGTGGCTGATAGTCAGGATACTGTTACAATGTGGGCACTTAGGAGGTGGCTGCTTGGTAATGAGATGAAGATGGGTCATGTTAGTGTGACCAATCCTCAATCTGGCCAGGACAACCTCCTCTCTGCGGCTTGAGCGACATGATGAGGACCAAGGCCCCACATTTGTTTTGACGACTTTCAGTTTGCTAGCAGGACTCTCGTCCCACATGGACTGCCAGGCAGCCGATATTTCCTTTCGAAGCGGCTGAGACATATCTCGCGGTGTTAGGATAGCTACACCTTGACCCGGAAGGGTGAGCGCCTGTTTGGCGGCCCTATCCGCCAGCTCATTACCCACTATCCCCACATGGCTTGGGATCCAAATAAAGCATACTGTCTTTTCCAATTCTTGGAGCATATGGATATATCGGTGTATCTTTAGGACGAGAGGTTGGGGAGAGTACATGCTATTTAAACCTTTTAAGGCACTCAGTGAGTCGGTAACTATGGTGATTGAGTGTGAGGGAACTGACATAGCGTAGTGTAAAGCTGAAACTATTGCTTGAAGCTCTGCAGTATAAATGTTACATAGTTTATGTAATTTTATTTTGTGTGTCGAGTTGTGTGTAACGAATGAGCAGGCTGTAGATTCTTCTGATTTTGATCCATCTGTATAGATTAAAAAGGTATCCGGAAGAGTATGGAGCAGAGTGGTAAATTCATTTTTGTATTCGGAAGGGGAGGTATTGGTTTTGAGTAATCGTGACAAGTCAAGCATAATATTGGGGGGTTTGTGAAGCCACGGAGGGTTTAGAGGTTCTGGTTTGCAGATAGGTAAGCTTTTAAGGAAATCGATGGCGGAAGACATTCTTTCTGTTAAAGGGAGGGTTGAGTTAGGTTTGTTTCTAAAAGCATTTGTGAATTTTGGTTTAAATATGGAGCTATGGGTAGGATGATCAGGTTGGAGAATTAATTTCGATATATAGTTCACAGCTAGTTTTTTTCTTCTAAATAAAAGCGGAGGTATACCTGCTTCGGCGCATAAACTAAGAACTGGGCTTGTTCGGAAGGCCCCGGTTGCGTTTCTGATGCCCATATGGTGCACTGTATCTAGCTTATTTAGAGTACGAAAACGAGCCGATCCATAAACAAAGCATGCATGATCTAATTTGGAACAAACTAAATGTTGGTAGATCTTAAACATCGTAGAGCGATCGGATCCCCAGGAAGTATTGCTAAGGTATCTTAATATAGTAAGTTTTTTTGTTGTAGCCGATTTAAGTGCTGAAACATGTGGTTCCCATAGTCTTTTATCGAACGTCAACCCCAAAAATTTATGACTATTTGTATAAAGAATGGGAGAATTTCCGAGGTAAAGTGTAGGGGAGGCGGGAGTATTTCTTTTCCTGCTGAAATGTAGAGCTCTGGTTTTTTCGGAGGAGAATTCGAGATCAATGGAATGTGACCAGTTGTTGATGCGATTAATAGCGTCTTGTAGCTTGTGCTGTATAGTAGTAACGTTTCCAGAACGGCAGGCAATGGCGAAATCATCTGCGAACAGCATCGGTTTGACACCTCGAGGTAGGTTGAGCCCCAGTTCGTTGATAGCGAGGCAAAACAAAGTCGGACTAAGCACACAGCCTTGTGGGACTCCGTTCATCTGTTCTTGGTTCGCAGATAGTTCGCACCCTATCCTAATTCTAAAGAAACGATGTTGAAGGAATTCCTGTATGTAATGGAATAGATGACCGTGTATCCCATTGGACGAGAGTTTGCTGAGGATCGCTGAATGGTTAATGTTATCAAAAGCTTTTGTCATGTCAAAGAATATGGCTATTAGTTGCTGGGAATTGATAAAGGCGTATTGGATTTCGGTTTCTAGTGTGACTAGGTGATCAACTGTGCAGCGGCCTTTGCGGAATCCCGATTGAAATGGTTGAAGCAAATTGTTGTTTTCTATCGTCCACATCAGTCTTTTGTTTACCATACGCTCCATAATTTTGCTCAAACAACTAGTGAGGAATATGGGGCGATAGCTGTTGAGTAAACGCTTATCTTTTTCATTTTTTGGAATAGGGATGACAAATGAGTGACGCCAGAAATTCGGAAATTGTCCCGTGGACCAAACATGATTATAATAATTAAGCAGCCATGTAAGCGTATCGCTAGGTAGATGTTTAATCATGTCATAATGGACCAGATCGGGGCCAGGAGTGGATCCTTTAACGGAGGACAAAGTATTTTTTAGTTCCCACTTTGAGAACGGGATATTATAATCGGTGGAGTTATCATGTACACCTCTAGTTACATAATCTATGACTTCACAATCGTTATTGCTTGAGCCAGAGGTGTAGATTTCAGAAAAGAAATTGCCAAAAGCATCTGCGAAGGTTTTAGGATCGTCGGAGAGTTGTCCATTGATGAGGGTGGTGTAGCGTGTTGACGAAGAGGATTTAGTGATCTTACGAATTTTTTTCCAGATTTGAGTTGACGTCGTTGACGAATTTATGGAGCTTATATATTTTTTCCATGATTCGCTTTTGCTCAGATTGATTATTCTTCGGCAAAGAGCTCTCTGCCTCTTATATTCTACTAGATTTTCTGAGGTCATACATTTTTGGAATTTTTTGTACGCTTTTCGACGATCTCTGATTCCCTGCAATTTTGCGATTTCGACGATTCCCTGCAAGCATCGTTAAACCAAGGTACGGGTGGTCTTCTTGGTGAGTCAGAAGACATTGGTATCGATTCTTTAGCTGCACGAATGATCGTATTAGTGATAGTTGAACAACCCTCATCAATGGTCAATTCATGAGGAGGGGTTCGAGGTGCCGAAGCTAAGGAGGTAAAGAGATCCCAGTCCGCTCTATGGAGCATCCATTTCGGAGTTATACGAGTAGGTTTAACATGTTTCATTTTAATCAGCAAGGGAAAATGGTCACTACCATGTAGATCGGGCAAGACGGTCCAGTCTACGTCGTTATATAGGGAAGAGGAACAGAGGGACAGATCAAGAGCTGAATATGTCCCATAGCTGGAACTTAGGAAGGTAGGGTCACCGGAGTTGAGAAGTAGGAGATTGGAAGTGTCTAGAAAGTTTTCTACTATTTTACCCCGGATATTCATATTTGGAGAACCCCAAAGAGGATTGTGTCCGTTCATGTCTCCAACAAAAAGAACAGGACGAGGTAATTGGGTATAAATATCCAAGAGTTGATTAGTGTCTATTGTAGGATCCTGTGGGAGGTATATAGTACATATGGTTAACGGAAAGTCTCGATGTACTCTAACGGCTACGGTTTGTAGCCGGGAGTTGAGAGGGATCGATTCGGAGTAAACGGATTTGTGCGCTGCTATGAGGACACCGTGGTGACCATGGTTCTGATTTGGTCCGTCTTTTCGGTATATTTCGAAATTTTTTAGAGAAAAGGGGTCCGTTGTTTTGAGCATTGTCTCTTGAAGAGCAATGACAGTTGCCTCACTATCGTGAATTAAAATTTTTAAGTCATTGAAATGAGATCTTAAGCCATTGCAGTTCCATTGAAGTATCGCCATTTTGAGGGATATGATCGAAAGAGATTAAAAGGTCAGGAGGCAATATAAACATAAAGAGAAGTGCAAAAGAAGAATGAAATAAAACAAAATACGACGGGTAACTAAAAAAAGAATTATTTATAGTAATTAGAATTAGATAAATAAACAGATAAGAGAAAGTAGAATTAAACAAAAAAGTAGCAGTGGTAATGGTAAATTTAAATATATGAAAATGAAAGCAACATATGAGAGAGGAAATTAAAAATATATCTTCATATGTTAATAAGGGGACTAAAAAATAAATTAGAAAAGATAAAAGAAGATGTGTAATAATTGTATTTTGTGCTGGAATATAGTTACTTTTGAAAGATAATTTGATAGATTGGTCAGACTCATCGGAACGGATGCACTTCCGGTCGGAAAGAATTGTTGATAGGCAACTAACAGTTAAAAAGTCAGGAGGCAATATGACCATAATGATAAGTGGAAGAGAAAAATTAATAAAACAAAATATGACGAGTAATTAAAAAAATAATAGCATACTTCATACTTAGATATACAAATATATACAGAGATAAACACATACATACGCACATATTTACATACACACATATAGGTGATACACCCATTATCACATATATACATGTACAAACAGATATACATGTCATGTATAATCATTATACTTATAGACATCAATATTCAAAGAGGGCGTTTATCTATATTAGCTATTATTAGATTCATTTTTCTTTTTGGTCTTTCTGTTGCCTTTAACTTTAATAAAACCGTCCTCATCAGCAGACCGGAACCCATCGTCAAGGATGGGATCACCTAAGGAGCCATCCGTAGATGTTCCAGCTTCGACGAGAGGACTAGAAATGAAGTTGCTCGAGGGAGGGGGGGATAGTGGTGGGGACAGGTTGGGCGGAGGTGGAGGGGATGGGACAGGAGTTTGAGGGAACAGGGCGATGGCATGAGGCGGACCTGCCACGACGGAGGCGGTATTCTCTCTGGCTTAGTGGAGGAGCGGGAGTGGGGGGCGGAGGCGGCGGAGTGGGGAGCGGAGGCGGCGTAGTAGGGAGCAGCGCGTTGATGTTATTGTTTACTGCGCTGCTTGTATTAATACCTACTGTTACATTATTATCGCTAGCCTTAGGATTGTTATTTTCGGTATTATCTGTAGATATGACGTTATTATTTTTAATTTCTCCAAATAAATATGGTATTTCGACTTCCGTGCCGATTTCTCTTTTACTAAATATATTTGTATTTTCTTTCGTGATATCCGCGAAAGATTTGAAAAAGGTTGTAGGGTGACGTTGTTGATATATTTTTCTAGCGTCTATTAGCGATATCTTATTATTTACCTGTATCGATTTAATTTCTTTTTGCATTTTAAATACTGGACAGGACCGGTCAAGTGCAATGATGGGGTCCACTGCAGTTTACGCAGCTAGGAGCATTTTCGCACCTCGAATTTTCACCGTGTTTATTTTTGCCGCATTGTATGCAGATTGCTTGTTTCTTACACTGTGCCGTGGGGTGGTAAAAACCTAGGCAATTAAAACAACGTAAAGGGTTTGGCGTGTATGAAAATACGGGTATAGTTTCATATCCCACTTTAATAGTTTTAGGCGCTATTGGAGTTGGGAACGTAACTATATAGCTATGAGTTGCTATTTCGACTCCGTTTTTTTAAATTTTGATTCTAACTATATCTTTTATAACGTTCGTCAATTCCCTCTTAATTTCCTCTATGTCCAAGTATTGAAAATCATATACTTTTATAATTCCTTTGCTGTAGTTCAGCGTGTTATGTGGCGTTACTTCGACGGGAAATTGACCCCCAAAGTCTGTAATTTTTAAAAGGGTATTTGATTGTGTGTCCTTAAAAGTTTCCACGAGGAGAGAACCTTCTCGAAGTTTTTTAATGTTTTTAGCTTCACCAATGATACCTGTAATAAACTTATTAATAAAGAATGGGGACACTTTTTTAAAATCTTCCTCATCTGTACGTCTAACTATGAGAAATGTGGGGGTTAAATCAATTTTTTCTGTCAAAGAAAATTTGTCGGAAGGATTTTTTATTCTACCCCGAGGTCTTTATTCGTCAGGGTCGTCCATTATGTAGGAAACCCAACAACGAAGAAAACAAAAGGTAATAAAATAGATTTAAAAAATAAAAATAAAATAACAAATCGAATAATAAAGAAGATAAATAAATAAGGAAACTTATATGCAAAAAATAAAGGAACTAAAGTCTTCTAATTCTAAATACAATGCGAGAAAAATATAAAATATGAGAAAGTAGTATGTAGATAAAAAACTTAATGCTAAACTTAGCTTGTACTGGGAGATCCTTCACGTCCGGAGTCCAAACTAACAATGAACCTCTGACGGTTTTCTCCTTTAAATATAAATACTACAGCTTGTTTTTGTAATAGTTTTTCAAAATTATACAAAGGAAAAACAAAACAAAATAGTACAATAAGGCTCAACATTTCTAACAGAGATTCACAACGAACACTAGGATCTAAGGTATGTAAAAGAACCATGAGGCATATAAAAAAACAACAACAAGAAGTTACATAAACGAAAGGAAAAATACACAGGAAATAAAATATAAATTATACAATAAAGTAAGAAAGTGTATTAAAAAAAAAATTACATTAACAAAATATCATTGCTCTTTTCTCCTTAAGTTGATTATCAAAGTCGTTGAACTTGTATATTTAGCCGTGTTATATCAATGCTAATAAGATAATATGTTTTATTATTTCAAATCCTCAAAATTAAAGATACTTTAGTGTGTGTGTGTGTGTGTGTGTGTGTGTGTGTGATAAGTGGCACGAATTGCCGTAAGAAACTGAAATTTCATATTTAAGACAACTTACACCTGGAATAGAACACGGCTGAACATACAAGTTGAACGACTATGATAATAAACTAAAGGGGAAAAGAAGGAAAATATTTTGTTAATGTAATTTTTGGTTTTTCAAATATAAGAACAGCAACATAGAAGTGTAACATAACGTTGGAAAGAGTTTACAATATTTACAATAGTTTGTTTCTTAAACATTTTTTACCAAGCTAAAGATTATTTCTATTTTACCTAGCCTTGAAACCATTCACATACACAACAATAATATAGCAGGAGTTAGACCAAACAACTTTTATTTATCTGTTTTGAATATTTTTAAGGATTTTTTTTAAATTTTCCAAAAACCACTAACCATCATTATATTTTCTTTGAAAATAGAATCAGTTAGTAACCTGATAGCACAATAGATCCATTATTCCAAATACAGTCCACAATCATTAAAAACAATCAGCACTCAGAATGAATTAATAATGTTTAGGAATACCCAGGAACTTCCCAGCTCTCACCATCAGGTAGGTTAAAAGCAGAAATTTTAGTAATGAATAATTATTATAATAAATAAATTATAATTACAATAATATCTAACATTAAATAATAATGAATCAATACATTTTAAATCGTGCTCATCATGCTGCTTAACAGTTTTTATTTTCATGATTTTTTTTTAAACAAGTTATTCTCTATCCGTTCCTATGCTGACTTTGAACACCTATCTCTATACTTATTTATTTATTTTTTAGATGAACTCTTGTTTTTCCATCGCATTGTTTTATATTTTATGTGTTTGGGTAACTAGTTTTATTCTATCCATTATTCATTAATGTGAAAGTCATAAAATAATAATTATTCATTATTAACTATTTCATAATGTGATTAAAATAATATAGGAAGGGATTAGTCCGCATGGCGGTCAGTAAAAGAAACATTTGAGTAGTTTTAACTATTTATTATGTGCCAACGTTTCGATCCCCATTGTGGATCATTATCAGGGCTAAAAAGATACAAAAGAAATTCAATCAGTGTAAGTAATCAGTGTTATAAGTGAAAAAGCAATGAAAGAGAATATAGGAAAACGGGGATTATATATACATTATTAAATATCATAATAACATTAAAAACATAATTTTGTATACTATTAACTTAGAGGATGTCAACATGTAAAACATAAAATTTCTAGGGCCATTTTCAAGCAGCATGCATATCTATATATATTCTTACACCGCTTCATCAGCAGTGCCGTCCTAATTTGCTTGCTTTGTCAAATCAACATTTCATCGGCCGTCCTGCAGGTGTTCTAAAAATAGAACTTCAAGGAATCTAGTAATTAAATTACAATGACCTTTGTATACTAATGAAATTTAACTATTTATTAATTCTTTAACTATTTATTTTCGTTTCTAAATTTGTTTGAAAATTCTGAAATTAATATTAATAACAGAGGTATGTGAAAGTCGTGTGATGCGCGCACCAGATGTTTAAATCTCGAATCAACCTTTTCCTTTTTAAAGTGTAATTTAGGATCAATGGGTCTGAGGATCAAGTCTGATTTAGATTACAGTGAGATATCTGATTTTATGAAATAATGTAAAAGGAGAAACGATTATTAACAATGTTAGTTTACGGATTTATAACAACTTTCTATTTATTTTAGCAACTTACATACATTTTTTTTTTAAATCTGGAATACTGTATCGAAGAATATAACCTGATAAAACTGATTCACTGTAGACTTCCGCATTACAACATTACAAATAACATATGTTCATAAGTTTATGAGCTTATAACTACTTTCTATTAACTTATGCGACTTATTTCATTGCATATTAAGTACTACATATGTAACTAATGATAGTACAGGAATAATTTGTTTTCAATTGATTACAGAAAATTTAACTTTTCCATTCAAAGGAAAACGTAATTGCAATGTATTTTATTTATAAACCTTCAGGAAGTGGGGGATCACTTGTAGCTGGGTGGTTAGCATAACAGCATCCTATGCCAAAGGTCACGGGTTCAAACCCGCAGGTGGTTCTTGGATTTTTTAATGTGACTCTTCTATACCCGTGTAAAGGTTGAAAAACCTTACACAAAGAAAGACATTGTTCAGTGCCATAACTGTCAGGCATATGGTCATACCAAAAGTTATTGCCATCACATACCACGCTGTGTGAAATGCGGTGAACAGCATAAAACAGAAGAATGTACAAGATCAAGATCTACACCCGCTGTATGTGCTCTGTGCCTCAAGGACCACCCGGCTAACTACAAGGGATGTGAAATCTACAAGAAACTCCGAACCAGATACCAAAAACCTCAGGATACGAATGAAACAGCTGCACCAACCAGAAGCAGAAGAGAACAATCTAAACTTGTAAATTCAAACGTGTCATTTGCCCCTTGCTTAGAGGTGGAAACCAGAATCATGAAGTCGAGGCACTGCCGGAACAACGTTTTCCTCAACAATCTCAATCTATTGTACAACAATCTACTTCTCAAAGTTTACCTAATCTTCAAAAAACTCCTCAACATCAAATTTCTCATATCCCTTCACCATCAAACGTCACAGATCTTACCAGTCTAATGACATCGTTCATCTCCGAAATCAAATCTCTTGTTATGCCGCTTATATCACTCCTTACAAATCTAGTATCAAATTTAATCCCTGCCTTAAAAAATCCTTAAATGAATTCACCTAACTCCTTATCCATTCTCCTTTGGAATGCGAATGGTGTTAGAAATCATACTGACGAACTGACAGCGTTGTTGCTAGACAAAACAATCTATGTTGCACTTATATCTGAAACAAGACTAACGACTAAACAGTACTTCAAAATACCGCAATACATGACATACCGTACTGACCACCCAAACGGAAAAGCCCATGCCGGTTCTGCTATCATTGTCCACCAATCCCTCTCATCATTTACTCCCACTTCATACCTATGATTTCCTACAAGCCACAGCCATAGTAATCAAGACTTTTTCCTTTCCGGTAACCCTCACATCTGCATATTTCCCTCCTAAACATTCCATTTCCAATTCCAAATTTGTATCCTTCCTGGACTCCTTGGGAAATTGCTTCATTCTGGGTGCAGACTTAAACGCCAAGCATCAGCAGTGGGGTTCCAGAACCACGAATTCTCGGGACGAAATTTGCTGTCTGCACTCAACTCCCGAAATTTTAATATCCTGCCTCCTGACTCCCCTACCTACTGGCCAACCGATCCTAACCGCAATCCTGACATCCTCGACTTCTTTATCCACAGCGGATTAGGCTCCCTCAACTTGTCTGTAACTCGCCTTGATGAACTATCCTCAGACCATAGTCCACTGATCCTAAAAGTATCTCTCACTCCAATTCCAAAACCCATTCCACCTTCATTCATCCGAGGCCCTGTCAACTGGAACCTTTTCCGCCAAATCCTGACCGATAATATTGACCTCAGAGTAACCCTCAAAACCCCAGATGACCTAGATAATTCCGTCTATTCCTTTACCACCGCCATCCAACAAGCTGTCTGGACTGCCTCCTCTCCTAAACACTCCAATATAAATCCTCACCAAAATCATTTTCCACAACATATTATAGACCTCATCCATACCAAACGCCGAGTAAGATCATTATGGCAGCGCACCCGACACCCAACAAATCGCCGCTCCTATAACTTCTATTGTAGACAATTGAAGAGGGAGTTGGCGACCCTCCGTTCCCAGTCCTTTAATTCCTACCTCTCCTCTTTATCAGCTCGTGATAATTCCCTGTGGAATATCACGAAAAAGATCCTAAAATACCATCAAGTTTCCCATCCTCTCCGACGTGGTGATGACTCCTGGGCTGCGTCTGATAAAGATAAAGCCGAGGAATTCTCCACACACCTCTCCAAAGTTTTCACTCCTCACCCGGAATCCCACGCCAATCACACCGCAACAGTGCAAGACTTTCTTATGTCACCAATTCCACTTTCCCTACCTCCTAAAGCTATTAATCCCTCTGAGGTCAAATATCTTCTCCAAAAACTGACCCTCCGTAAATATCCTGGACACGATCTCCTTACTCCCCAGATCCTCCGACAACTTCCGCAGAAAGCTATTATATTCCTTACTTATATTTACAACTGCATCCTACGCACCACCTATTTTCCTCTGTTATGGAAACATTCCACTATCATTCTTTTTCTAAAACCAAGCAAACCTTCCAACAACACTTCATCCTACAGGCCTATTAGTCTACTCCCCATCCTCTCAAAAATCTTCGAAAGGCTTCTTCTTAAACGTATCCTACCCATATTAGAAATCTTCCTTCCCATCAGTTTGGATTCCGTCCTCAGCATTCCACGGTTCAACAGGGGCTCCGAGTTGTAGACCATATTTCCTCAGCTCTTGAATGCAAAGAGTATTGTTCTGGTGCGTTTCTGGACATTGCGCAAGCTTTTGACCGGTATGGCACACCGGATTACTCTTCAAGCTGAAAACCCATTTACCCCAGTCTCTATACCTCATTCTCCGATCCTATCTCTCAAACCGTTCCTTCCGCGTTCGCTATGGTGTAGAATTTTCTATCCTTTATCCCGTTGAGGTCGGTGTTCCTCAAGGCAGCGTCTTGGGACCCGTCCTCTACAACCTTTACACTGCTGATATTCCTACACATCCTGATACCTTTCTGGCAACTTTTGCAGACGACACCGCCATCTTATCATCCAGTTCCAATCCTGAAACAGCATCCTTAAACCTGCAAAGACACCTTTCTCTTATCGAAGACTGGTGTAATGCTTGGCGCATAAAGGTGAACGAAGCCAAATGCAAACACGTAACCTTCACTCTTCGACGAAACTCCTGTCCGCCAGTTTATTTCAACTCATTACCAATTCCTCTCTCAGATACAGTCCGGTATCTTGGCTTACTGTTAGACAAAAGATTGACTTGGAACCCACATACAAGACTTAAAAGAACTCAACCGACGATTCGGACAGTTATACCGACTACTCAACAGAAAATCTGAACTTACAGTTGACAACAAATTATTAATCTACAAGACAATACTGAAGCCCATTTGGACCTACGGACTTGAACTGTGGGGGACAGCTAAACGTACTAACATCAAACGCATTCAATCCTTTCATTACAAAGTCCTCCGTACAATAGTAAATGCTCCTTATTATGTCTCCAACTATACCTTGCACCACGACCTTAATGTTCCATTTATTTCAGACCTAATTCCATCCAAATTTTCCAAATTCCACCAGAACCTATTTCATCATCCTAATCCTCTAGCTCAATCCCTATCCAGCTCCACTCATCCATACAACCCACCTAGAAGGTTGAAACGGCAGTGGCCCCGCGACCTGTTGTAAATATATTGGAGTTCTAGCACTGGCTAGATTCTCCACTCAATGTGATGTACGTATGAGTGTGTGTATGTGTATATAGGTATAAGTGAATTCTTGACTATTGTATTGATTCATTTTTGTGTATATATTTTATTGTAATTTTATGCCTTGTAAATATTGTATGAATGTAGTATGTATGATATCTTTCAGCACTACTATTAATGTCCAAATTGGGACAGATTTCAATTTTACTCAATAAAAATTGTTATCTAAAAAACAAAAAAAATTGTATTTCATCAACATCAATCCGGCGCTACAACGAGTCCTGGCCTCCTCCACCAGCCCTCTCCAGTTATTTCTATCTTGTGCAGCCGTCATCCAGTTCCTCACTCTCAGGACATCCCTTGCATCCCCTGTCACACCATCCCACCATCTAAGTTTTGGTCTTCCTCTTCTTCTGATGCCGAGGAGAGGTTCAGTCAAAATAGCCTTAGGGATCGCCTCATCTAGCCACGTTATTTTATTTATTTATTGGAATTTACAACTGTATAATGTAATACATCAAGTAAATTGGAATGAAATGTAAAAAGGCATGAAACACATGGGGAGAAGCTTCCCAATGAAAGCACTCTAAAAATGTTCTAAACTAGAAGGTCTCGGGGCCATCTCCTTTTCAGCGCCTCGGAGGATTGTCAGGAATCGAAGAGGAAGAAAGGATTGTAACTAAAGAATTAGGGTGGGAATGGAGTTTGCCATGAAAGGAATGGTATTTAGATCGGGCCAAATCAGCAACATACGGAACATTAAGGTCTTTATAGATTAGTGTATTCGTGACAAAGTAAGGAGCATTGAGGATTTTACGAAGGATTTTGGATTGTAGGGATTGGATACGGGAAGAATTCGATGGTTTAGTAGAGCCCCAAAGCTCTACTCCGTAAGTCCATATCGGCCTTATGATAGTCATGTACACACCAGTGTCATCAGCGTAGGTAGAAAGGAAAGTGTTAGGATGGGATGGGATATCAGCTGTATAAACTGTGAAAAGAATAGGTCCTAGGATACTGCCTTGAGGAACACCAGCAAACTGATTAAAAATGGATGAATAGGAATTATTATGATTTACTTTGAAGGATCTGTCACTGAGGTAGGACTTGACGATAAGGAAGTATGTAGGGGGAAGAAAATTGCGGAGTTTGTAAAGCAATCCCGGGTGCCAGACTCGGTCAAAGGCTTGTTCTACGTCGAGGAATGCTCCCATGCAATACAAACCTAATGCAGACGAGACAACGTCCACCACACGATGACATTGCTGAATAGTGGAGTGGGAGGTTCTGAATCCAAACTGATAATCAGGAATTATAGAATTAGTATCTAGGATGGGATATAGGCGTTTCAGTATAAGATTTTACCCGTGATTGAAGTGAGATGGGACGGTAAGAAGATGGATTTTCAGGCGGTTTCTTAGGTTTTGGTATCATTTTGTCAATGGATAATTTTCAGGAAGCAGGAAAGTATGTGGAACGGAGTACGGAATTATATATGTAAGTGAGATATAGGATAGCTTTTCGAGGAAGTAGTTTTAAAATATGGGAAGTTATAAGATCATGTCCAGGAGCTTTACGGGGTAGTAAACTCTGGATGATGTTAGATATTTCAGTCAGTTCTGCGCATGCGCATGAGTATAGAGGTCCATCTTTCCAGTCGGCTCTTGAATTTCTTGCTTTTTCAGTTGGATATCACTTCAGAACAGTCTTGAAAACATCACCTGGCTTCAGGATAACAACAACAATAAATATTGGATCAAACAACGGTAAGTTGGGTTTCAATTTACACTGTAAAGTGAATGCTGAGTCACCTCATCATATCAGCTGATTGCCGATAGCTAGGCAAGAATGGTCTTGCTTAACTTTTCTTAAGTTATTTTTTTCCCCACATCTAGTTATTATTTAATTATTTTCCTTACATGAAATGCGATATTTTCATCAATTAATGCTCTCCGAAGCTTCAACTGAAAGATCTAGATCTAGTGGTTCAATCCCGTCTCCTACGAAACAAAGACCCCGCCGTGATACTAATAAAATATTACAAGCAACCCCTTCTGGTACTAATTCAGAATCTGAACCACAACCTGGCACATCGTCACAAGGGATGACTAAAGAATCACCGTTTTTCACCCCAAATCCTTTTCAGATTTTACATAATGAAAAAGAAAACATGGAATCTGCTCCTATACCTAGTAAACCACGGCCTCCTCCAATATTTGTCAAAAATATTAAAAATTTCCAGTTGTTGTGTGCACAATTGAACAAAATTACCGATTCTACCAGCTACTACTGTAGGAGTAGAATTAATGACACCAAAATATCTCCTACTACTGCCGAGACATATAGAAAAATAGTGAAATATCTGACTGATACCAAAGCGGATTTCCATACCTATCAGCTACGCCAAAAGAGAGCTTTAAGGGTTGTAATCAAAAACTTACACCCCTCGACACCAGTTGAAGCTATTAAAGAAGAACTAACGGAGAATAGGCTATAAAGTGCGGCAAGTCACAAATGTCCTAAAGGATAAAATTCCACTACCTTTCTTTTTCGTGGACTTGGAGCCTTCGGAAGGAGTTGAACAAATCTATGACCTCAATAGATTGTACTATACCAGTGTAAGAGTTGAAAAACCTTACATAAAGAAAGAGATAGTTCAGTGCCATAACTGTCAAGCATATGGTCATACTAAAAGTTATTGTCATCACATAAATGTACAATGAAATAAATGTACAAAACCAAAAACAACACTCGCTGTATGTGCTCATTGCCTCAAGGACCACCCGGCCAACTATAAAGGATGCCAAATCTATAAGGAACTAAGGACCAGGTTTCAAAAACCTCAAGTACTGGATTAAACAGCTAGACAAGCAAGAAACAGAAGAGAACCCTCAAAAATCATTGATGTCAATTTATCATTTGCCCACTTACTTGGACGTGGGAATCAAAGTACTGAAGCCGTGGCCCTACCGGAACTACAGAATGTACCTCAATCCATTCCACATATACCTCTTCCTCAAAATGTAACCAATCCTAAAAATCCTAATCAACCATAAATCTCTCTTATCCCTTCTCCTTCAAATGCCACAGATCTTACCAGTTAGATGACATCCTTTATCTCCGAAATTAAATCCCTTGTTATCCCCTAATATCACTCCTTACGAATATCGTATCAAATCTCATTCCTGCCTTAAAAAATCCATAAATGACCTCACCTAATTCCTTATCCATTCTCCTTTGGAACGCGAATGGTGTTAGAACTCACACTGACCAACCTACAGCCGTACTGTAAGACAAAAACATTGATGTTGCACTCATTACTGAAACTAGACTAACCACTAAACAGTACTTTAAAATACCAAGATGCACGACATACCGGACAGACCATCCAAACGGTAAAGCCCATGCCGGTACTGCAGTCATAGTCCGCCGATCCCTCACCCACTTTCCGCCCACGATTACCTACAAGCAACTTCCATTGTAATCAAAACCTTTTCCTTTCCGCTTATCATCGCATCCAGCATACTGCCCTCCTAAACATCACATTTCCTCTGCCCAATTTGGATCCTTCCTCAACTCCTTGGGAAATCACTTCATTTTGGGTGCAGACTTAAACGCTAAGAATCAACAGTTCCAGAACCACCAATTCTCGTGGACGGACATTGCGGTCTGCACTCAACTCCCGACGTTTTCATCTCCTTTCTCCCGATTCTCCTACCTACTGGCCAACAGATCCTAACCGTAATCCTGACATCCTCGACTTCTTCATCCACAGCGGATTAGGCTCTCTGAATTTTTCCATAGCTCGCCTTGATCATATTCCTCTGATCATAGTCCATTGATCCTAAATGTATCCATAACACCTATTCCTAAACCTATCCCACCGTCATTCATTAGAGGCCCTGTCAACTGGAACCTCTTCCGCGAAATCCTCGCCAAAGATATTGACCTCAGAGTGATTCACAAAATCCCAAATGTCCTTAACGACGCCGTATATTCCTTTACAACCGCTATTCAACAAGCCGCCTGGACTGCCTCCTCAACCACGCACTCCCAAATAATTCCTTATAAAAGCCATTTACCACAACAACTGACAGACCTCATCAACAGCAAACACCGAGCCAGAACATTATGGCAACGCACCCGCCACCCAGAAGATCGCCACTCCAATAACTTTTTTTTAGAAAATTAAAGCGGGAATCGGTGATCTTCCGTTCCCAATCCTACAATACCTACCTCTCGTCTCTCTCGACTCATGACAAGAAGAGTTTCTTACGTCACCATTACCACTCTCCTTACCACCTAAAGCAGTTAATCCCTCTGAGGTTAGATATCTTCTTAAAAAGCTTCCTCTACGTAAATCCTATGGGTACGATCTCCTTACTCCTCAAATCTTAAGACAACTTCCACCTAAAGCCATTACATTCCTTACATCTCTATAACTGTATCCTACGCAATACCTATTTTCCTCTCTTATGGATCTCATTACCGCGTATGGGGAGCGTCCCACGGGTGGCGGATGTGGGGATGGTCGGTGGAATTTCCTCGGAAGCTCCTCCCGGCTAAGTCCGATGGACTCGCTGACCAACAATGAGAGCGGCCCCCCAGGCTTGCTGGAGGGTGTGACGTAGGTTCGAACGCCCTACTCACATATTTTAGTTCACAAAATATCACCAAAAGTCATGGATTCCTCTGAGGTAAAACGCTCATAATCCGGAGGTAAACTAGTCCCCCGTTCGGGTCTCCGGGTGGAGACTGCTTCAGGGGAATCATGGCGCAAGATGAAAATTAGAGATCTAACAATAGGGACGTGGAACGTTAGAAGTTTAAATACGGCAGGTGGGTTAAAGTCGGTCGCGAATGAAGTTAAGGGGTACCACTTAGATATCGTTGCATTACAAGAGGTTCGCTGGCCAGGGGAGGGTTCGTTAACAGAAGGAAAGTATACTATTTGGTACGGGGGGAGCGTTAATTATTGTCTAGGTACCGGGTTTCTGATTAGGAATAGATTTCTTTCCGCTTTACGGGACGTACAGTTCTTTAGTGAAAGAATATCGGTTGCTATATTTCAAGGGCGTTGGTATAAAATCGCGTTTATAAACATTCATTCTCCCACCGAAGACAGTGATGATGAAGTAAAATGCGAATTTTATGATAAACTAGAGTCGGTTTACGATAAGTTACCGCGAAATTACATTAAGATAATACTAGGCGACGCGAACGCAAAGGTTGGAAGGGAAGAAGTATATCGTCCTACAATGGGCAGTACAAGAAAGTTTGCACGAATATAGTAATGATAATGGGACCCGACTAATAAACTTTGCAATTTCGAATAACCTAGTAATAAAAAGTACTACATTTAAACATAAGGACATTCATAAGTATACGTGGACATCGCCGGATGGACAAACACGGAATCAAATCGATCATGTTTTAGTACAAAACAGATGGCAAAGTAGCATAATCAACGTGAGATCGTATCGTGGTGCAGAATGCGGTTCTGATCATGAATTAGTAATCGCGAAACTTCGACAAAAACTAAATACAAAAAAGAGAACACCGAACTATATTCGTCCCGAGAATTTAGATTTAGTTAAATTGAACAACCTCGAAATTAGAAAACAATTCGCGATAGAAGTAAAAAATAGGTTCGAAGCCTTGGAATCATCAGACGAGGAACGCAAAGATGTAAACAAATTATGGGAAGGGATTAGGGATAATATTAAAGAGGTCGGTAATTTATGTCTTGGGAAAATCGAAAATAAAAAGAACAAACCTTGGTTCGACAGGATTGTCAAAATATGTGCGAAAAAATTAAAACCGCTAAACTGAATTTCTTAAATAATCCAAGCGATAATAATGTGGCTTACTTTCGGTTAGTAAAGAATGAAACTTTAAAATTCTTAAAAAATAAGAAAAGAGAGTATCTTAAAGGCAAAATAATAGAAATAGAAAAAAGAAACGAAAATAACGTAAGAGAGATGTACAAAGGTATAAACAAATCGCGTAAAAGATTTGAACCGCTATTGAATGCGGTTAAAGATGCATATAACAATATAATTGCGGATCCTTCTGAGATATTAAATAAATTTAAACAACACTTTGACGGCATCTTAAATACGGAAAATAATAATCAATCTCCATTCTCTGAAATCAGAGCGCTGAACCATGGATAGACGCACCGAGTAAAGAGGAAGTCGAAATGGCGATAGGAAAATTAAAACGTTATAAAGCTGCAGGAAATGATAATATCACGAGTGAATTAATCAAGGCGTGTGGAGAAGCGGGCATTTCCAAAATACATTTTTTAGTTGAAAAGATCTGGGAAAATGAAAAAATGCCCGAAGAATGGAAAGAATCAATACTTATTCCGATTCACAAAAAAGGACCGAGGTCGGATTGTAGCAACTATCGTGGGATCTCTTTTCTCCCAGTATGCTATAAAATATTCTCGTCAATTCTAACTAGTCGAATCACGGAATACACTGAGGAAATTATCGGAGATTACCAATGTGGTTTTAGGCGGAATCGCTCGACTATTGACCAAATATTTTCCTTACGTCAAATATTAGAGAAAAAATTGGAATACAACGGTGTAGTCCATCAACTTTATATCGATTTTAAAAAGGCTTATGATTCAATAGACAGTCAGAATCTATATGTAACATCATGATTGAACAGGGAATACCTAGAAAGTTAGTAACCTAGTAGAGATGTGTTTGTCGGAAACATTCCATAAAGTTAGAATCGGTCATAATTACTCCGAGAGATTTGAGGTGCGATCGGGTTTAAAACAGGGTGACTCCCTTTCACCTGTGTTATTTAATATAGCTTTAGAATATGTCATAGAAAAGGTGATGTGTACCGAGAAAGGCTTAAATATGGGACCGGTAAAGAAATAGGACTCGAATTAAATACCGATAAAACGAAATATATGATTAGTAGCAGAAACGGTGGCGATTTTGGTGATATTGATGTATCAGGGCATACTGTTGAACACGTAGAGAAATTCAAGTATTTAGGTTCAATTATAACTATAATATAATAATAATAATAATAATAATAGGCTTAGCGAACCCGAAGGTTCGATGCCGATACCACCAAATTCCGCCTACACAGACTCGTCCAATGCTCACCATTCAAGCCCAAGCTCCCGAGATCAGCCTTAACGCAATCCTCCCATCTCCGCTTCGGCCTACCTTTCGGACGCCTACCAGTCGGATCAGCAAATACCAACTTTCTCGGAATCCGTTCGTCATCGAGCCCAACAACTTTACTCCCCCATTTGAGTCTCCGCGATGCAATCAGCTCAATTATATTCACAGGATGCAAGTTCCGCAATTCCGCGTTATGCAACCTTCTAAACTCCCCAGTGGCCTCATCTCTCTTTGGACCAAATATTTTACGCAATACTTTATTTTCGAAAACCTTAAGCCGCTGTTCATCCTTTAAAGTAAGCGGCCACGTTTCACATCCGTAAAGAACCGTTGGAAGAATAATAGTTTTATAAATTCTAATCTTTAAGTTTTTAGATAGAAGCCGCGAACTAAGTAACTTAGCAACTGAATAATAACACGCATTTCCCACCTTTAACCGGGACTTTATTTCTTCCTGGATTTCATTTTTTCTAGTTATAATTGAACCTAAATACTTGAATTTCTCTACGTGTTCAAAAGTATGACCTGATACATCAATATCTCCAAGATCGACACCGTTTCTGCTACTAATCATATACTTCGTTTTATCGGTATTTAATTCGAGTCCTATTTCTTTACCGGTTTTTATTAACACACTTGCATTTAGTTGTATGGTTTCCGTGTCTTCACCTAGCAGTACTAGATCATCGGCATACCCCAAAACCGGAATCTTGTCACCCATATTTAAGCCTTTCTCGGTACACATCACCTTTTCTATGACATATTCTAAAGCTATATTAAATAACACAGGTGAAAGGGAGTCACCCTGTTTTAAACCCGATCGCACCTCAAATCTCTCGGAGTAATTATGACCGATTCTAACTTTATGGAATGTTTCCGACAAACACATCTCTACTAGGTTACTAACTTTCTAGGTATTCCCTGTTCAATCATGATGTTACATATAGATTCTGACTGTCTATTGAATCATAAGCCTTTTTAAAATCGATATAAAGTTGATGGACTACACCGTTGTATTCCAATTTTTTCTCTAATATTTGACGTAAGGAAAATATTTGGTCAATAGTCGAGCGATTCCGCCTAAAACCACATTGGTAATCTCCGATAATTTCCTCAGCGTATTCCGTGATTCGACTAGTTAGAATTGACGAGAATATTTTATAGCATACTGGGAGAAAAGAGATCCCACGATAGTTGCTACAATCCGACCTCGGTCCTTTTTTGTGAATCGGAATAAGTATTGATTCTTTCCATTCTTCGGGCATTTTTTCATTTTCCCAGATCTTTTCAACTAAAAAATGTATTTTGGAAACGCCCGCTTCTCCACACGCCTTGATTAATTCACTCGTGATATTATCATTTCCTGCAGCTTTATAACGTTTTAATTTTCCTATCGCCATTTCGACTTCCTCTTTACTCGGTGCGTCTATCCATGGTTCAGCGCTCTGATTTCAGAGAATGGAGATTGATTATTATTTTCCGTATTTAAGATGCCGTCAAAGTGTTGTTTAAATTTATTTAATATCTCAGAAGGATCCGCAATTATATTGTTATATGCATCTTTAACCGCATTCAATAGCGGTTCAAATCTTTTACGCGATTTGTTTATACCTTTGTACATCTCTCTTACGTTATTTTCGTTTCTTTTTTCTATTTCTATTATTTTGCCTTTAAGATACTCTCTTTTCTTATTTTTTAAGAGTTTGAAGTTTATTCTTTACTAACCGAAAATAAGCCACATTATTATCGCTTGGATTATTTAAGGAATTCAGTTTAGCGGTTTTTCTTTTTCGCACATATTTGACAATCCCTGTCGAACCAAGGTTTGTTCTTTTTATTTCAATTTTTGCAAGACATGAATTACCGACCTCTTTAATATTATCCCTGATCCCTTCCCATAGTTTGTTTACATCTTTGTGTTCCTCGTCTGAAGATTCCAAAGCTTCGAACCGATTTTTTACTTCTATCGCGAATTGTTTTCTAATTTCGAGGTTGTTCAATTTAACTAAATCAAAATTCTCGGGACTAATATAGTTCGGTGTTCTCTTTTTTGTATTTAGTTTTTGTCGAAGTTTCGCGATTACTAATTCATGATCAGAACCGCATTCTGCACCCCGATACGATCTCACGTTAATTATGCTACTTTGCCATCTGTTTTGTATTAAAACATGATCGATTTGATTCCGTGTTTGTCCATCCGGCGATGTCCACGTATACTTATGAATATCCTTATGTTTAAATGTAGTACTTTTGATTACTAGGTTTTTCGAAATGGCAAAGTTTATTAGTCGGGTCCCATTATCATTACTATATTCGTGCAAACTTTCTTTACCGATTGTAGGACGATATACTTCTTCCCTTCCAACCTTTGCGTTCGCGTCGCCTAGTATTATCTTAATGTAATTTCGTGGTAACTTATCGTAAACCGACTCTAGTTTATCATAAAATTCGCATTTTACTTCATCATCACTGTCTTCGGTGGGAGAATGAATGTTTATAAACGCGATTTTATACCAACGCCCTTGAAATATAGCAACCGATATTCTTTCACTAAAGAACTGTACGTCCCGTAAAGCGGAAAGAAATCTATTCCTAATCAGAAACCCGGTACCTAGACAATAATTAACGCTCCCCCCGTACCAAATAGTATACTTTCCTTCTGTTAACGAACCCTCCCCTGGCCAGCGAACCTCTTGTAATGCAACGATATCTAAATGGTACCCCTTAACTTCATTCGCGACCGACTTTAACCCACCTGCCGTATTTAAACTTCTAACGTTCCACGTCCCTATTGTTAGATCTCTAATTTTCATCTTGCGCCATGATTCCCCTGAAGCAGTCTCCACCCGGAGACCCGAACGGGGGACTAGTTTACCTCCGGATTATGAGCGTTTTACCTCAGAGGAATCCATGACTTTTGGTGATATTTTGTGAACTAAAATATGTGAGTAGGGCGTTCGAACCTACGTCACACCCTCCAGCAAGCCTGGGGGGCCGCTCTCATTGTTGGTCAGCGAGTCCATCGGACTTAGCCGGGAGGAGCTTCCGAGGAAATTCCACCGACCATCCCCACATCCGCCACCCGTGGGACGCTCCCCATACGCGGTAATGAGATCCGCGCGAGGCAATTATAACTAGAAAAAATGAAATCCAGGAAGAAATAAAGTCCCGGTTAAAGGTGGGAAATGCGTGTTATTATTCAGTTGCTAAGTTACTTAGTTCGCGGCTTCTATCTAAAAACTTAAAGGTTAGAATTTATAAAACTATTATTCTTCCAACGGTTCTTTACGGATGTGAAACGTGGCCGCTTACTTTGAAGGATGAACAACGGCTTAAGGTCTTCGAAGATAAGGTATTGAGTAAAATATTTGGTCCGAAGAGAGATGAGAACACTGGGGAGTTTAGAAGGTTGCACAACGCGGAATTGCGGAACTTGCATCCTGTGAATATAATTGAACTGATTGCATCGCGGAGACTCAAATGGGCGAGTAAAGTTGTTGGGCCCGATAACGAGCGGATTCCGAGAAAGTTGGTACTTGCTGATCCGACTGGTAGGCGTCCGAAATGTAGGCCGAAGCGTAGATGGGAGGATTGCGCTAAGGCAGATCTCGGGAGCTTGGGCTTGATTGGTGAACATTTGACGAGTCTGTGTAGGCAGAATTTGGTGGTATCGGCATCGAACCTTCGGGTTCGCTAAGCCTATTATTATTATTATTATGGAAACATTCAACTATCATCATATTCCTAAAACCAGGCAAACCTTCTATCAACACGTCATCTTACAGACCTATCAGCCTACTTCCGATCCTCTCAGAAATTTTCGAAAAGCTCCTACTAAAACGAATCCTAGCCAAATTTCAAAATTTTCCTTCACATCAGTTCGGGTTTCGTCCTCAACATTCCACGGTTCAGTAAGGACTCCGAGTTGTGGACCACATTTCCTCCGCCCTTGAGTGCAAGGAGTATTGTTCGGGTGCCTTTCTCGACATAGCTCAAGCTTTTGACCGGGTGTGGCACCCGGGATTGCTCTTTAAGCTCAAAACCCATCTACCCCAATCCTTTTACCTAGTCCTCCGATACTATCTATCAAACCGCTCCTTCCGAGTTCGCTGTGGTTCAGAATTTTCCAAACATTATATTGTTGAGGCTGATGTTCCTCAAGGCAGCGTCTTGGGACACGTCCTCTACACCGCCGATATCCCTACCGATCCCGATAACTTTCTGGCAACATTTGCTAATGATACCGCCATTTTATCATCCAACTCCGATCCTGAAGCAGCATCGCTTAATTTACAAAAGCACCTTTCCCTTGTCGAAGACTGGTGTAACGCTTGGCGTATTAAGGTGAACGAAAACAAGTGCTCACACGTCACATTCACTCTTCGACGTAAATCCTGTCCAACGGTTTATTTCAATTCCCTACCGCTTCCTTCCTCTGACACGGTCCGGTATCTTGGCTTTTTACTAGACAAAAGACTGAGGTGGAACCCACACACAAGACTTGAAAGAAAAGAACTCAACCGCAGATTCGGCCAGTTATACAGACTACTAAACAGAAAATCTCATCTTACAGTTGACAACAAATTACTAATATACAAGACAGTACTGAAACCAATATGGACCTACGGACTTGAACTGTGGGGGACAGCTAAACATTCTAACATCAAACGCATCCAATCCTTCCAATCCAAAGTCCTCCGAACAATAGTTAATGCTCCTTATTACGTTACCAACCGTGCCCTACACCACGACCTTAAAAGTCCGTTTATTTTAGACCTGGTACCATCCAAATTTTCCAAATTTCATCAGAACCTTAGTCATCATCCTAGCCCTCTAGCACAATCCCTATCCAGTACCACCCTTCCCTACAATCATCACTGAAGATTGTAACACCAGTGGCCGCGAGACGTATTGTAAACGTTTAAATTGGAGTTCTGACACTGGTCAGATCCTCCACTCATGTAATGAATGTTTGAGGCTATTGCGCCCTAGTTCGGCCTCCACTGAGTCACGCCAGTGACGAGGCTGAGAGCGAGGGTCTAGGATCTCTTGGATTCCGCTTTTTCATCCACAAGTGGAGGGAAAAGCCCAGTCTGGGGTCCCTATAGCACTTGTATATTTTGTATATAATTATGTTTGTTTGTATGATGTTTGTTTATTTGCAAACTTTTATTTATCTCAATTATAGGTTAATGTTTTTTTTTTTTTTTTTTTTTTTTTTTTTTTTTTTTTTTTTTTTTTTTTTTTGTTTTCCGCCTCTACCCTACAGGGTCATTAGCGTCATCACATTACATTATACTCTATTGTAGTACCCTACAATCTTTAAATATTCAAATAGTTTGGATATATGCTTTTCTTCGTCTCCGAGTATTTGGTTAAGCGTCAGTGGCAATCCAATAGCTTTTCTCAATTTTTTGTATTTTTTACATTCTAATAACAAATGGTTCACACTCTGTATGACGTTGTCACATTCCGTGCAAGTGGGTGCTTCTAACCGTTTTAGGACGTACCCATGGGTAAATTGGCAATGACCGATTCTCAATCTGCATAGTAGGATTTCTTCCCTCCTAGACTTTCTGGAGCTAGTTAACCATTTATTGCAATCAGATTTCACTGCTCTTAATTTTGTCTGCCCTCTTTTCCACTTTTCCGTCCAATCCGCTAGCAACCCTTTTTTCGATTGGAGCATCCAATCTTCCACAGTTACTTCATTAATTTGGACAATTCCACTCTCTTCTCCTATTCTGGCGGTGTTGGCTGCTCGGTCAGCTTTTTCATTGCCCGGAATTCCTCGATGGGCTGGTACCCATAGCAACACAACATGTGTATGTTCGAGTTTTATTTTCCAACTCTCGTTAATTATTTCCCGTATTATCGCGTTGGTTGGTGTTTGGCTGTCGATGGCAGCTAGCACACTCCAAGAGTCCGTCGCAACAATCCACGAATTTTGTTAGAGTTATCTATACATTTCAGAGCCTTTAGTATAGCAGTGGCTTCTCCTGTGAAGACAGAGCTCCCTTTAGGCAGCTTGAACATGAGTTGATTATCTTTATTGTAGACAGCACAGCCAACGCTATCTTCCATTTTTGAAGCATCAGTGTATAGAACTTCAGAGTTATGGTACTTTTCCAATATTTCCAAAAACGAGTTCTGTATTTCTATTGAAAGCATGTTTTTTACTCTGGCCATCGATCTGTCTATGTGAGGTCTTTCTTTGTATCTGCGAGGGATTTTAAATTCAGGAACGGATTTTATATTATGTAGGCTCATATCTATTTGAGTCAGTGCTTGGTAAATTTGCCTTTGGATGGGTTTCTCGGTACTCTTGACACCACGACTTTCGGGCTCTTCAGCAAATAGAGAAGAGGCTAATGGGTGATGATAAGAAGCCTTTAATCTGGAAACATATTTGAGTGTCAAGTATTCTCGTCTGAGCTGCAAGGATGGTTCGCCAGATTCTGCGTAGATGCTTTCTATTGGTGAAGATCGGAAAGCTCCAGTGCAAATTCTTAGTGCCGCATTATGTACAGAATCTAACATTTTCAACGCTGTTTTTTTTGGCTATTCCATATATTTGGGATCCATATTCGAATTTAGTTTTTATTACGGACTTATAAATTTTTATAAGAGACTGTCTGTCGGCTCCCCAGTTGGAATTTGAGATACATTTCAAAATCCCTAGTCTTTTGGTGGCTCCATCTTTTAAATGCTTGATATGTGGAATCCAGCTCATTCTCTTATCGAATATAACTCCTAAATACAACTGCGTTTCAACGTACTCTATCGTAGAGCCATTTAGCGATAGACGTGGGTTATAATCACCTGTTCGTCGTTGACAAATATGTAAACACTTTGTTTTCGCAGATGAAATTTTAAAGCCGGTCGTTAATGACCATTGTTCAATTTTATTTAGCGCCTCCTGAAGCTTCCATTCGATGAATGGCAAAGATTTGCTTCGTGTCATAATGACTATGTCGTCAGCGAAAAGTAGGCACTTCACAGGAGGCCGAATTGTGGACGTTATTCCGTTAATAGCTAAAAGGAAAAGTGTCGCACTAAGAGGAGATCCTTGTGGAGTGCCACCTTCCATACGATAGTCCGAGGAAAAGTTATTTCCTACTCTGACGCAGAATCCTCTATCCGTCAAAAAATTGTTAATGTATGTCAACATACACCCTCCTATTCCTGTACCCTCTAGAATTTTTTTAACCCTTTCTCTTTTCATTGTGTCGTATGCTTTTTCGAGGTCTAGAAATATCACTATTAAATGTTCTTTGCGTGATATTGCTTCTTGCGCTTCTAAACTCAATGATAATAGAGAGTCAGTTGTTGATCTTCGAGCCCTGAATCCAAATTGGTTTGGTGAGAGTAATTTATTTTCTTCTAAGGCATCGCTCAATCTCACGTTGATCATTTTTTCTTGAATTATGGACATGTTTGAGATTAATGAAATAGGACGGAATTCTTTAGGTTGACGACTATTATCCTTCTTAGGAATAGGGACGATGGTGGATTTTTTCCAGACATCTGGAAATTTTCCGGCATTCCATATCTCATTGTAAATACCTAGTAAATATTGTATTCCTTCTTCTGGTAGTTTTTTAAGAAACTCTCCCGTCACACCGTCTATACCAGGAGCCGACCTTCCTTTGCACCTTTGTAGTGAGTATTTTAACTCTTCAATACTAAAGGCTTCGCTACATATTCCAAAACCATTCCCCAACAACCTGCTGTTCTGTTGTACTTCGTCTTCTTGGGAACCTGCCAGGCTATTGGTAGAAATTGTGGAAGACACATTTCTAAAATGTTTCGCCAACTCTTCAGCAATTTCTGTAGGGTCTGTTATAAGTCCGTTATTTACTATAAGTCCAGGAATTACTTGTCGTTTCCTGATGCCTCTGATACTTCGCAACTTACTCCATACTTCACCTGAAGGAGTTAGGTGGTTTATTGAAGAGACGAACTCTTTCCAAGACGCTTTCCTGCTTTGCTTGACGATTCTGTTAGCTATAGCCCTGAGCTTCTTGAACTCAACAGCATCCTGAACTGTTCTTGTTCTCCTGAATCTATTAAGGGCTCGCTTCTTGGCTCGGATTGCGTCATTACACTCCTTGTTCCACCATGGAACGTTCCCGCGCTGAGCTTGACTTTTGACAATAGGTATTGTTTCTTTTGCTACTTCTAGGACTAGCTCTGTGAAGAAAGCAACTTTTTCATCTAAACTATGATGATTTGGTAGGGCTTGCAGCCTTTCTACAATTAATGCGCCAAACCTGTCCCAGTTTGCTTTTTCATAATTCCATCTAGTACTTGGAGGTTCACTTCTTGTCATCTCCCATGCTTCTATAACGATTGGGAAGTGGTCGCTACCGTATAAGTGGCTCTTTGTGAACCAATTACATACTTTTGGTGCGTATCTAGCGTCACAGAAGCTTAAATCTATCGCTGAAAAATTATTGCTTTTAGCGTTGAAATGAGTATGATCTCCAGAATTCAGCAATACTACTGTAGAGGTACTTTCTAGAAATTTCAAAATGCTTCTTCCTCTATGTTTGAAATCGGGAAGATTGGAACCCCACAAGCTACTATGTGCATTAAAGTCACCCAGGAGAAGGAAAGGCCTTGGCAGCTGGTCAACTATATCTTCTAGGTCTTCTTTTGAAAAGTCCTGTGAAGACGGAATGTAAATATTACAAACTATCAAAGGTTCATTAAGTTGTATTTTAATAGCTAAAACTTCTAGTCGAGTTTGTAGGTTTATTTCTTCACTATAAACTTCTTCTGACACAAATGTTGCCACCCCTCCCCAAGTTCTTTCAGTTTCCCTATCCTTCCTGTATATTTATATTTTTTAAGTTGCAATGTATGTTTCTCGTTGAGGTGTGTTTCTTGTATGCAACAAACTACGGGCTTTTCCTCTGTCATTAGTTTCCTAAAGAATTCTACATGGCGGTAGAACCCGTTACAGTTCCATTGTATAATTTTTACCATAATTGGAAACGGTTTTTGAATGAGACTTGTTCCTTATGGTAGAGACTTTCGTAACATTCGAGGTTGCTTGGAGTTCGCTTTCGCTCAGAATATTCAGAATTTTCGTAGTCCATATTTTAATGCTTCTTTTGACTATCGATTCCTTAATATCAGTCAGCAGTTTCGTTAAACCACGTTTGTCCTCTGTAAATCCTTCTAGTAAATTTATTGTGTTTGGTGAAATTTTTTCAATTTGTATAGTTTCATAGAGTAAACATATTTCTTTGAAGTTAAGGGGGTATCTATTTTCTTTCATTAAATCTCTTATAGGTTCGAGAATTTCTTCTGTAGTTGGTTTAGTTTGTTTATGTTTTTCTATTTTGATTTCAACATGTTTACCCATTTTCTTTGCATCTGATATTTTACCCTCAGATACTTTAGCTCTATTTTGATTATTTGTAGCAGGCTTATTTGCGACAGTTTTTTGCTCATTAATATTTTGTATTGGAGTAGACGAACATGTGTTACTTATCATTGATTTTATATTAATTTTATCATCTTTATTTTTTTTAATAAAGGTCGAGTTTAGTCCCTCATTGATATTAGAGTCTTTTTCGTTTTGTTTCTTCACTTTGTCATTGTTTGCTGTTCCTGTATCAACAGCGACATTGTTAGTATCTAATGGAATTGTATGTTGGGTGGTGTTCGGCCTTAGTTCTTCATCAGTAGCGTCCGATTCAGGGCAGTTAGCTGCAAAGTGACCCGGCTTTCTGCAAATATAGCATATTAAGATATCCTCTGCTAGGAAGAGACGGTGAGAGACTTCTTCATTTTGTACAACAATGGACGCTTTTAGCTGTTTAATGTCTTCCGGATGTATATACACCTGGCGCCGAAAGCTCAGTATGTTGCTCGTTTTATGAGATTGATAACCGGCCCTAAAAAATGACATCGGGGAAAGTAATCTGATTCCCATATAGATTAATTCTTTTTCGATAACGTAATTAGGTATACTAGGGCAAGCGTTAGATATTATGATTCTCTTTGCCGTGTTTATTAATCTCCGCATTGGAACTACGTTGTTATCTATAGTTATTGTACTGTGTTCTGCTAACAATTTGTCTACCTGTTCTCTACTAGAAAGGTGTATGCAAAACCGGTCGTTAGATATACGAGAAGCAAATTTGATAGCTTGCGGTTCTACTAAGTCTGCTACCGCTTCTACGTATCGTTTTTGCTTTATAACTTTAATAGTTTTTAGTACAATAGCGTACTCACGTCTACTCGCTGGTTTCTCTTTAGATATGACTTGGGCATATGTTGAGCAACTTGGTTTTTGGGTTTCTAATGTACCTACAATAATATCACTGTTACTTTCAGTTGTGGCTCCGTCATTCAACACCTTACACTCCAACATGTTGTTTACTTCCTGTACTACTCCTTCCATGCTCTTCATTTTTTCCTAGAGGTGCTCACTAAGAGCACACGGAGGTAACTCCGTCGAAAAGATGCTAGCGAACTACTCTTGATGTAAAGGTAGCTATACTCTTATCAATCAGTCAAAGAGAAATTCCTCTTCTTAGGCTGATAATCTGAGTATCGGCTATTTAGTACGACAAAAGTTTTCCTAAACCTATTTGTAAAAATAGTTCCAGCTGTTTTTTTTTTGTTTTTTGTTTGTTTTTTTTTATAATTATTGTTATTTAATTATATATATATCATTTATTTGTATTTATCTCAATTATAGGTTGTTTGTTTTTTTATTTTGTATATATATTATATTATATTATATGTGAATAGGATCTTATATCACTTTTACTAATATATTTCAGTAGGATGGAACGCTTTTGGAGGAAGGACCACTTGGAGTGGGATATCAAGTTCAGCTTCTATAAACTTAATGTGACCGGAATTATGAATATCTGGATGTGGATTAAAGGTTTTATAGTAAGGAAACATCTTGACAAAAAGATCTTCACAAGAAGAGTAGGAAACCCAAGCTCAGTTGGACTGATGGAGTGGAAGCAGATGCCCAGACATACTTGGTAACCACAACTATCCATTATGATTAAAAGAATAATTTTAAGTGCGAGGAATTCGTTAAAACATCATTATTTTAATGTTAATTATGTATATATTTTATACTTATCTAACAATAATATACTTGATCTATTAATATATATAAAATTGATTAATATAATATTCCTTCTCGTCTACACCTAAACCTCTCACAGGTCAAATCCCCACAGCATGGAGGTGCAAATACGGATCCGCACTGAAACATGTAAAACAAAACCCATTACATAGTAAATAGATGCATAGTTATAGAGGTATAGTATACATAGTTAATACAGTACGTATATAGCACATACATAGTAAACATATGCTAGAAACACTACAGCTAGGCATGGGTCCTAAGATTGATTGATGTTTTGACCATTTCCATTGTAGACACCGGCCTTAATTGCCCTAAAAAGAGACCTCTAAAACTGCGTAGAGAAGTATCTAGTGTCTATTATGTACAAAATACCCTTTTGTGCCGATTGTGCTACAGCAGAAGTAGTTGAGCATAGAGCCTTCAAAGAATCCGTGGTAACTTGAATAAAGCCCGAGGAGGAGGAACTAAAGAGATCTTAATCGGTCCAAAACATCGTTTTCATGCAACTGCCTGTCTTTAATCATGACTTGGGAATCGGCGAATTCTAGACGAGTAGTGCAAAAAGGAAAAAAATGTGAATAACTTTTGCGAAAACCCGGGCTATCCTCATATAAGTTGGATTGCAAGGGCTCACTCCAAAACTATGAATATTCAAGGAATAAGGTCATCCTATAGGGTAACCTTCGCTTGGTGTAAAGTTACACAAAGTGTTCAATGTAACACCTCACGTGGATAACATAAAACGTAAGATGATTCTAGTTCTCGATGGATGAGATGATATTGGGAGCCCGTTCAGAATCGGGAAAATGGCGTGGGGCCTGTTATCTGTTAGCGGTAGGACCTTATCGTTCTCCAACCTTGAGAGAGTACTTCCCCAAGGTTTATTCAATGTTCAATCTAATTGTCTGCGCTGACGATTGGGTGTAACAAGAAGTCGTATAATATTTTCATTAAGCTGAGAAAGTAAATCTATAAGTATATCTCTGAAAATCATTTGGAGTTCGATTTTGAACCAGGCGATTTCCTTACACGTTTTATATTTTTTTCACATCGGCATATGAAAAACGTACACATATAATTTCAAAAAACACAATAAATGTAGACAAATAAAGTGCTTACAAGGCGTCTTTCTGGTGAGCATATCCCTTCTACAACCACGACCCCTGAGACAACGACCAGGATGAACAAGAAGATTAAGAGGTAGAACTTCATAGTGGAGACTGTGTCCACTACATTATACAGCCACTACCATATATACCTCATGCATAACGATATGGATATCATTAGCAAGTCTTTTTTTTTTTCTATACTATTATCATCTCAAACAATCAATTATCAATGTTAATAAATACAAAGTAATGCTTTAATAAACAATCGCATCTCTAAAAAATTAAAATGGTTCCTTTGCAGATTAACGGGTAATGAAGCATCTGGTATTTAAGGGATTCAAACCATCTTATTAAAACAATCACCTAAGGAAGGATTCATTCACGTACTGGATGTTTATATTTTAATTATACAGAAAAACTATGCGAAGAAAAAGCTCTCAAGGTCCATTGACGTACCTTCCGTGGAAGAATTGATTAAAAGACGCAATATAAAGTTTTTTTACACCATAAGCCTAATTGAAAATCCAATATTTTCCAGCATGGATCCTCCACCAACCCCACGTTGGCAAGATGCTGTTGGGTCCAGTTATCTTAGTAAATATTATTATATTACATACTACATACTTATATAACATATTACGCCCCATCGAACCGCAGCTTTCCGTATGACTCTTCCATATGGAACTCTATTCCTTCTGATATTCGTAATTCTACTACCCTTCCGACTTTCAAATCTCGTCTATTCCATTACTTTCTGTCCATTCAATTTACAAACAATCCTGACTGATCCTGTTTCTATGAAAAATATGTATATAGAAATAATTTATAGACATTTTTCTTAATTTTTTAATTGTTTATTATTATTTTTAACTAAGTAAGAAGTTTATTTTATTTATTTAGGTCTAGGTTATATATGGGAGCCTGATAATTATTTATTTATTATATTCTTAATTCATCAGTTATATTTTTTACAAATATTTTCACAGCCATTAGTTTTCGAAGTTATATATATTGGTTTATAATATTTTTATTTTCGTCATATGACTTATTATTTTCCTTATTATTATGCACTGTATATTTCTTTTTTTTAATCTTACTCTAAAACAGTAAATACCACATTTTTTTATTTTATATTATTCTAAAGAGACTTGTCCAGGAATAAATAAATAAATATTATTATTAAATAGGTTAAGTTAGACGTAAGATATATCTACAAGGATTGAACGCAATAGATGAGCTCCGTCACTAATGTCATTATAGGTATGAATGTGACATGTTTTGTTTATTTATTTGTTAACTTCATTTATTTGTATTTATTTTGTCTATGAATTTTGTTATTGTATACGTTTATTTATTTTGATTTTATTTTATTTAATTTGACTTTCCTTTTGTTTATATTGTAAATATTGTATGAATGAGATCCTGTAGCACTATTATTATTGTCTATTATGACAAATTGTAATATATACGAATAAAAAAAAAATAAATAAATAAAAATGTCATTATACTATTTCAAATATTATCTTAAAAATCTAATTCACATACAGTTTTCGACGGAAATACACATTTTAGGGTTCCCTGAGTCTAAATAACCAAGTCCCGCAAAAAGGTCTGTGTATGTATGTGTGTGTGTGTGTGTGTGTGTGTGTGTGTGTGTGTGTGTGTGGTAACTCCCGGGCGGAAACGGTAAGTCCTATGAAACTGAAATTTTATATTTAAGAAAAATATACGCCGTTACAAAACCTTTTTCATCAAATTGAGTTTTCCGAGGAGCCACTTTATACCATGCATTTTGCACCTTTTTTCGATTTTCTCATGGTCAAAATGGTCTGACAGGACTTAAATGCCGATATTTTAAATTTTTGTTCTCTAAAGTACCTTCAACTTTGTTGATTCTATAAATATAACTATATTATCTTGTTATCTTATATTATAAAAACAGGGAAATATAAAAATTTAATTAATTTAATACCTAATTTTTGGTTTTTGAACATAAGAACAGTAATATACATGTATGATATACTGTTGGAGAGCTAACGATTTTAGAAAAAATATTATCTCATACACAAGCTTTTAAAAGTTAATAGAGAGTGATAAAAAGCCGATAAAACTATCTGATTATTTTGGATAATAATATAATAGATTTTTTAATAAACACATGTTTCTATAGAAATTCAATTTAATTAATTCTTTAATAGTTTCACGTATTTTTATCTCTAACTGTTTTTGAAAATTCTTTCCTAGATTTTAAAAATGAAGGTAAGTGAAAGTCGTGTGTTGCCCGCACCAGATTTTTTTATTTTGAACATAGCAACAGTAATATACACGTATAATATACCGTTGGAAAGCTAAAGCTTTAAGAATAAATATTATCTAATGCACAAATTTGTAAAAGTTAATAAAGAGTGATGAAAAGCCGATAAAACTGATTATTTTAGATAATAATATAATAGATTTTTTAATAAAACACATGTTTCTATATTAATTCAATTTAATTAATTATTTAATTGTTTCACGTATTTTAATCTCTAACTGTATTAGAAAATCCTTTCATTGATATTAAAAATGAAGGTAAGTGAAAGTCGTGTGTTACCCGCACCAGATTTTTTTAATAAAACACATGTTTCTATAGAAATTCAATTAATTTAATTCTTTATTAGTTTCATTAATTTTTATCTCTAACTGTATTTGAAAATTCTTTAATCGATTTTAAAAATGGATTTATGTGAAAATCGTGTGTTAACGGCACCAGATTTTTTAATTATATTAACCAAACAATATCTATATACATTAGTTGATCTTAACTAGCCATTTTAACATAATGAAATAATTGATATTGATATAAGAAAATTCGTTTTTATACATTTTATGTTTAAAAAAAAAAAAATTATCTTAGTCAAAATCAGATTGTAATATTGTTTCTGATATGTGAATTCTATGTGAGAAAATAATTGAAACATAGGTTATACTCAATAAATAAGCATTAAGAACTATTTCAGTTTTTCTTTCAGAAACAAATATTAAAATTCTTGCCCAAAAAAATTATGATAACAAATGTTTATAGTATAGATCTTAAAGATAATTTACTGTGATTAATATGGTACTAAAACTGTTATAAATCATCAAACAGTGATTATCATCAATAACATTCACAAATAATTACAGTAATACGTAAACAATAATTAATTGAAAGCATAATTTATTTTTCTAAAATACATTTCAATTATGTACTATTGTTTTTCCTTCCGACTCTGTGCCCCTTTAATTAAATGTTAATATCATGGCTAATCTCAATAAGAAATATTTTATAATATTAAAATTATAAGTAGTAAAAATACGATTTTTCTTTACTAATCCCAAAATTATGGCCATAGATATAAGCATGTATTAACATAACGAAATGGAAGCCCCTGAAAACAGATGCATAATTTATAAATAAGGCAATTCATCATTGATCCAAATATATAAGATCATGGCACTTCCTATTATTTTTCAGTACCCTTATTTATTGTCTATAGGCCTGTTCCTTCAGTTAAATGTATTTCAGCCAATGATTTTATGTTTTGGAATTAACCATTGGGTCGATAATCCTGCAACAGTTGAAAGCAGTAACTTATACTTCAATTTTATCTTACCTATAGTATTATATTAGCAGTTCAGTGCACACATCGACTAACTCAACTTTTTGAATAAACCTAAATTTTAGTATCAAAGCACTTGGTATAATCATAAAAATTTTTTATTTATAATAAATATCCGTAATAATAAAGATTAACACCATCGAACGGCAATTTTTTTTTTTCGGCCACTGAAGAATAAGTCATTTAATTCAGAAGCCATTTCAATTAACTCCATAATGTAATGTACATGTTCCGGCTCTGCTTGAACGCTGTTTTTTTTTCAAACAGCCGAAGATGCCTTCCCCCTCTCAATAATTTTCGTAACAAAATCGCATCGTTAAACAGACAAATAAAAGCGCAATGCAATCAGTGCTTGTAATAACAGTGATCTCGCACGCATAATATTAGGTTATACTTCACAATATTACACGGACTACATATTTTCTTGGTCTTTTAACATTACTCACAGATTGTTTTAAAAAAATTAATATTATACCGGTATAATTAAGTCGAGTGAGACTAATAACGCTGTGAATAAAAAAAACAGCGATGATTCTTCAACACAATTTATCAAGAGAAAGGTTGGTCCAAGAAGACGTTTATTGTTTTCCTCGGATTCATCTGATTGCAGCAGTACAAAGTTCCCAACAAACACATTGAATAGGTGAAAAATAAGTCGTAATCCTGATGAATTCCTGATCCTGATCCTGAATGAATGATGAAAAGGCTTATGATTCAATAGACCGTCAGAAGCTGTATAACATCATGATTGAACTGGGAATACCTAGAAAGTTAGTAAACCTAGTAGAGATGTGTTTGTCGGAAACATTCCATAAAGTTAGAATAGGTCATAATTACTCCGAGAGATTTGAGGTGCGATCGGGTTTGAAACAGGGTGACTCCCTTTCACCTGTGTTATTTAATATAGCTTTAGAATATGTCATAGAAAAGGTGATGTGTACCGAGAAAGGCTTAAATATGGGTGACAAGATTCCGGTTTTGGGGTATGCCGATGATCTGGCACTGCTAGGTGAAGACACGGAAACCATACAACTAAATACAAGTTTGTTAATAAAAACCGGTAAAGAAATAGGACTCGAATTAAATGCCGATAAGACGAAATATATGATTAGTAGCAGAAACGGTGTCGATCTTGGTGATATTGATGTATCTGGGCATACTTTTGAACACGTAGAGAAATTCAAGTATTTAGGTTCAATTATAACTAGAAAAAATGAAATCCAGGAAGAAATAAAGTCCCGGTTAAAGGTGGGAAATACGTGTTATTATTCAGTTGCTAAGTTACTTAGTTCGCGGCTTCTATCTAAAAACTTAAAGATTAGAATTTATAAAACTATTATTCTTCCAACGGTTCTTTACGGATGTGAAACGTGGCCGCTTACTTTGAAGGATGAACAACGGCTTAAGGTTTTCGAAAATAAGGTATTGCGTAAAATATTTGGTCCGAAGAGAGATGAGGCCACTGGGAAGTTCAGAAGGTTGCACAACGCGGAATTGCGGAACTTGTATCCTGTGAATATAATTGAGCTGATTGCATCGCGGAGACTCAAATGGGCGAGTGAAGTTGTTGGGCTCGATGACGAGCGGATTCCGAGAAAGTTGGTATTTGCTGTTACGACTGGTAGGCGTCCGAAAGGTAGGTCGAAGCGGAGATGGGAGGATTGCGTTAAGGCTGATCTCGGGAGCTTGGGCCTGAATGGTGAACATTGGACGAGTCTGTGTAGGCGGAATTTGGTGGTATCGGCATCGAACCTTCGGGTTCGCTAAGCCTATTATTATTATTATTATTATTATTATTTTTATTATTAATCCTGATGAATAGACACGAAATGTACAAAAGTATAACATTACAATAGGTTTGGCATACAGGAATGGGGAAGGAAAGTTAATTCCTGCAAAAACATTTGTCGATATAGCATGCAGATGTCACCAAAAGTGCAACCGAAAAATTCTTTAAGTTATAATATATTATAACAGAATTGTCCATATTCATTTTTATGGAAAAGCTGTTATACGAATATATAAAAACTAACTTTTTTATAATAAAAAATTTAAATACTGAATTTAACTTTATTACTTTTTTCAGTTGCCAAATCGATTAACTCCAACAGCCACTTCAAAACTGTAACATTACAGACGATAATTTTTTCACTATTCTTTGTTATCAACTTTATATACCCTTACATGAAAGATATATATGTATTTATGCATTCTACATTATATGTTTAAATTTATATTATAACAGGAATTTTAAAAAACAATATACATTACTCCATCGCATTTCTCCACATTTTGTTTTTTGGAGATAGTCGGTGTGTGCACTGAACGGCTCATATTTTCCATCTCGTTGTACACTTTACCTAATCAATTCTCAATGACCTTATTGAGTTGTTGAGTTTACTTAGGCATCGTTCTAATGATCAATGAGTACTTATCACTTTTTATCTACTATTAAACTTATAGATGAAAAGGAAGATTTGAAATGTAATTGAGAAATGTGTTGCTACAAAGTTCTTTATTGTTAATTCTTCATCTCTGTTAAGTTTATCTTACATACTTCCTACATCAACAAGTATATTTTTTTTTTAACATCATTTATTGAAATTTACAACTATAATTCAAGGTACAACAAGTAAATGTGACAAAAGTTAAATGGCGTGATACAAACTTGAATAAGAACTACCCAATGGCAGCCCTCCTCTAACTTTTCTACACTAGAAGGTCTCGAGGCCATCTTCTTTTCAGACGCCTCGGAGGATTGTCAGGAATTGAAGAGGAAGAAAGTATTGAAACAAGAGGATTAGGGTGGGAATGGAGTTTGTCATGAAAGGAATGGTATCTAGATCGGGCCAAATCAGCAACATACGGAACGTTGAGGTCTTTATGGATAAGTTTGTTCGTGACAAAATAAGGAGCATTTAGGATTTTACGAAGGATTTTGGATTGTAGGGATTGGATACGGGAAGAATTCGATGGTTTAGTAGAGCCCCAAAGCTCCACTCCGTAAGTCCATATCGGCCTTATGATAGTCATGTAGATGAGTCTTTTGTAGTTAAGTGGAAGATTAGAACGTTTGTCTAGTAAGTGTTGAAGAAGTCGAAAACGTCGTGCAGTTTCTTGTCGTTTCAGTCTTATGTGAGGGTAGTATAATTAAATAATAATTTCTTCTCATTTTCTATCACGACATCTGTTGGAGACGCATTTTAAATGTTCACAGCATGGTAGTAGAGTTGTGGCGATCCCGCACTGGAACAGGCGAAAAAAAATGTTATTAGACAACATATGATACTAACATAGTTCATACGTAGATGAGTAGGCTGGAAATGCTACGAACGCGTAAGAATGGATCGCTGTATGAAGAGCACCACACGGTAGTAATCTTAGCCTCCTTTTGTTCTCATGCTTTATAAATGATGTACGTAAAGGTGTAGAAAAGTGTAACTTCTTGATCATAAATGGGACCTGTCTGAGTTAGGGCAACTTACGAGATAGAGCTGCGATGATGCTCTACTTTAATATGTTACTAAGTGCTTTGTCAAAAGTGTCAACATGCACGAAAAGTATAATCATTTGGTAAGATAATAAACTCATAAAATAAGATAATAATAAGAATAATAAGATAAGAAACTCCTGCACCACGGTCTGGAGATCCAAACTCGGAGAATTCATCTCGTCGCACAGTGGTTCCAAACGCACTTTTTCGGGACAAAAGTCTGCACTGGTCGTTCTATTTAAGATATATCAGCCATTTTAACATCATTTTTTTCCTTATTAAATTCACTTTCAATAGTGTGATTGGCATATTTTTTGCTCATTTTTATATCATGAAAAAATATAGTTTTTTTTTCGATAATTTCAGAGAAATGTCTCTTTATCTAATTATTCTCATATACATCTTTATATATCTATATTTCCTGCATTTAACTTTGTTTAGAATTGTTATTAGATAACTTTAAGTAAACGTTGGGTTTCATATAACGACTTGGTGATTTTTAAGTATTTAATTATTTTAAATATCTGAATATATGCCTAAGATAACGAAGTGCAAATTATTTTGTAAATTTTAGTTTTGTTATTGTTTTTTACGGACAAAATTTGAAAACCGTAAATTGATTTCCACGCTTTTGGTAAAGTATAACGCACTGTTGGCTATAGAAATTTCTTCAATGGAAAAAAATTGACATATAAAATTATTTTGATTTCTAACTTAATTTTTTCAAATGATAAACCATAGTGAAGTACTGCCCCGAAGCGAAATACAATCATACATATGTTTTTGTAGAGTATTTTTGTTATTTCTTTCCCTTAAATTAAATATATACAATTTACCTATTGTAATTTATACAATTTGTTTGTTTGTTTATTCGTTTAACGTCACTTTATGCTGCTGTGGCTAATCGGACGATGCTAAAGTGGGAGTCCTAAATTTTCCCTATCCAGGTTTTATTAGGATAGGGATCTTTAACGAGTACCTGACATCGCACAGGCTCGGAACCACCTTTTAACGTCCCCTCCGAAGGACGGCATAACTGAGGATTTTTTACTGCCATTAAAAAATCCTAGGGCCACCCGCAGGTTTGAACCCGCGAACTTTGGCATAGAAAGCTGTTATGCTAGCAACTACGCTATGGGTGACCCCAATTTATACAATTTAAATGGTAAATTAGCATTTCCGATTAGATAGAATCTATATAAAAAAAAAAAGAAAGAGTAATTCTGCTTGGAAACAGAATACAATGTTAAGAAATGAAATTGGTGGGAAAATCCAAGAGGTAGACACCGCTGCATCCCTGGTGTTCCATGCCAGTTTTGCCAGGCGACATTGTTTTGCGTTTCCATAAAATAAATAAAAACAGGCCTACCGTACCCGAAGTTCGATGCTGATACCCACACAGACTCATCCAATAGTCACCGTTCAAGCCCAAGCTCCCGAGATCAGCCTTAACGCAATCCTTTCGGAGCATAAATTTTGTTAACTATTATTTATATAGATTCTATCTAATCTGAATTGCTAAAGTATCATTTTTTTTTTCTTTATATCTATATTCACGCCTGTCAGAATGTATCAGACATTTAAATTGTATAAATACAACATGTATATGTGATACAATAAATTTAAGAAAAAAAATAACAAAAATACTCTACACAAACATATTTATAATTATATTTTGCTTCGGGGCAGTACTTCACCATGGTTTACCACTTGGGAAAATTAAGTTAGACATCAAAATAATTTTATAAGTCAATTTATTTCTGGTCTTTCTATTAAAGAAATTTCTACAACCAACAATTATTATTATATACTCGTATACACCATACAAATCATTTACAACTCATTGTCTAAGAAAACTTAACTTTTTCCCAAGCTACTTAATACTTTTTCGAATTAACATTTCATTATTATAATAAATTAATATAAATTATCTTAATATAACTTAAAATAACAACAAAGAAAATTACTCCTAAATATATAACTGAATTTTTCTCTCAGTATTTTTTTGGATATCTCATCCTCTTCGATTCTACATGGTCAATAGACCTTAATCTTCCCAGCTCTATATGCTTCAATATGTCAGGTTCGCCAAAAAGGTTATATATTTCTTGATTACCTCTCCTGAGGTATCCTCCCCTCCGAAGGACGGCATAACTAAGGATTTTTTACTCCCATTAAAAAATCCTAGGACCACCTGCGGGTTTGAACCCGTAACCTTTGGCATAGAAGGTTTTAGATTATTATCTACGACAATCAGTTAGTTTTATCAGGTTTCATTACTCTCCATTAACGTTAACAATTGTGTGAATAAAAATAATATAAAAATAAAAATTCTTTAGCTTTCAAACGGTATATCATACGTCTATATTACTGTTCTTATCATACAAAATCTAAAAATTGCATAAAGAATTATTTACATTTGATTTTTATTGAAGGATGTGTTTTAATAAATAATATGTTATAATATTATCTACAGAATTCAGTAAGTTTTTTTTCATCACTCCGTGTTAGAACTACTTGGATCGTTCGACGATGACAACGCCACCAGTGGCCGAGCGGTGAAACAGTTGCACTAAAAAATTATCTTTTCAGTTTTATACTTTAGTTGGATATCGAATTCGTTCAACTTATATATTTACCTGTTTTTTATCAATAATAATCAGATGATATGGACAATTTTATAAAATCTACGAAATAGGTACATTAGAGGAAGTAATTTTGAAATATCGGCTTTAAAGCCATGTCAGACTATTTCAATCAGAAGGAAACCTACATTATTTTAAAGGCCGTCCAATTTTACTTCGATATAGCAACATAAATCAAAATCGTTAGAGCCGTTTTTCAGAAAATCGTACATAGGTGCAAAATGCACAGTATAAAGTTGCTCTTCTGGTCAGCCGATTTTGATGAAAAGTTGCTATAACATCTTGGGCGTATAGTTCTCTTAAATATAAAATTTCAGTTTAATAGGACTTTATGATGAATAGGCGTTAAAAAAAGCATATTTTCTTGCTAACTACGAAAAGTGCCGTTATGATGAACAAAACTTAAAAAAGCTAAATTCTAAATTGGTCAGAGATTTTTTTAAAACTAATGACCCATCATTCAAATTGCACCCATGCGAAGCAGAGGCTGTCTGCTAGCCTCTTCTATTCTTCTCTATCTCATAAAAGATAAATATATAATGATAACGCGGCTTTGGTTTCCGTGAACTCCTTCTAAACCACTTATTTAATTCTAATTCATGAAACAGATGTTTCACTGTAAACTAAATGGGATTCCTATGGAAACTAAGTTAACCCTTAGCCTTAGCCGTTAGGGGTACTGTCTTGTCTATTTATAGTCAGATGATCATAAACTTTAATTAAAATTAATACGAGTTCGCGTCTCGGTGAAAGGGTCTATTATCTCGAAATTTATGTCCCGCCTTTCTATATTATTCCCGTCCGTCTGATTTCCAGAAATACAGCCGAAGTTGCTGAAGTTCTTCGGGACTGTATTTTGTAAAATAAAACCAGTTGCTATCAGATGCACTAATACCGGGTAAGGGCAGCCATCTCCCCATGTCCAAGTTCCAAAAGAGAAAGAAAGTAATCGGAAACTTTTTCAGCACTTGCTGAAATTTTAATTTAAAGAGAATTCTTACACATAGACAAGCACAAAAAAGAATATTTATTCATAAATAAATTTTTCTTCGACAGCCCGTGCTTATTTTTAAATAATTTTTAGTATCACTGAGATCAGCTGATGCGCTCGATGATAACAGTCATACGTTACATCGTCTCTCAGATTTTTGCTTTTTTCGGTAGGAATTCGCTTGAATTCAGTCTGGAGAACATCACTAGACCTCAGGAATACTACGGCAGTGAATATTGGAGAAATTTCGGTAAGCAAAGTTATAATTTACTTTGTACAATCACGAAAAAGTGAAAGGAGGGTCACTGATCAGCTGATTGCCGCTAGCTCGGCAAGCTCGGGCTTGCTTTTCGTTAACTTATCTTTCTTTTATCTTTAATTCTTATCTCATTATTTATTTATTATTATTATTTTCTTAATCAATGAGATATTTTCACCAAGTCATGTCCTCAAAGTCTGCAAGTAAAAGATCTAGATCTGCAGGTTCTAACTCGTCTCCTACAAAACAGAGACCCCGCCGTGAACAAAATAAAAAAATAATTCCACCAGCGACCGCGTCAGCTACCTCATTAGGATCTGAACCACAGCCCAGCACATCATCACAAGGAATAACTGATGAATCCCCGTTTTTTACACCGAATCCATTTGAGATCCTCCAAAATGAAAAAGAACCATGGAATCTTCTCCTATACCCAGGGAACCACTACCTCCACCAATATTTGTTAAAAATATTAAAAATTTTAAACTGATGTGTGCGCATTTAAACAAAGTAACTGATCCTAATAGTTATTATTGTATAAGTAGAACCAATGATACTAAAATATCTCCGACTACTGCTGAAACCTACAGAAAGATTGTAAAATATCTGACTGAGACCAAAGCTGACTTTCATACTTATCAGCTGCGCCAGGAGAGAGCATTAAGGGTCGTAATCAGAAACCTACATTCCTCAACACACCCGTTGAAGCTATCAAAGAAGAACTGACAGAATTAGGATTCCAAGTGAGGCAAGTCACCAACGTTCTAAAAGATAAAAGTCCACTGCCTCTATTCTTTGTGGACTTGGAACCATCAGCAGGAGTCGAAAAAATCTATGACCTCAGTAGACTGTACTATACCCGTGTAAAAGTTGAAAAACCTTACACAAAGAGGGAAATAGTTCAGTGTCATAACTGTCAGGCATATGGTCATACCAAAAGTTATTGCCATCACATACCACGCTGTGTGAAATGCGGTGAACAGCATAAAACAGAAGAATGTACAAGATCAAGATCTACACCCGCTGTATGTGCTCTGTGCCTCAAGGACCACCCGGCTAACTACAAGGGATGTGAAATCTACAAGAAACTCAGAACCAGATACCAAAAACCTCAGGATCCGAATGAAACAGCTGTACCAACCAGAAGCAGAAGAGAACCATCTAAACTTGTAAATTCAAACGTATCATTTGCACACTTGCTTGGAGGTGGAAACCAGAATCATGAAGTCGAGGCACTGCCGGAACAACTTTTTCCTCAACTTTCTCAATCTATTGTACAACAATCTATCCCTCAAAGTTTACCTAATCTTCAAAAAACTCCTCAACATCAAATTTCTCATATCCCTCCACCATCAAACGTCACAGATCTTACCAGTCTAATGACATCGTTCATCTCCGAAATCAAATCTCTTGTTATGCCGCTTATATCACTCCTTACAAATCTAGTATCAAATCTAATCCCTGCCTTGAAAAATCCTTAAATGAATTCACCTAACTCCTTATCCATTCTCCTTTGGAATGCGAATGGTGTTAGAAATCATACTGACGAACTGACAGCGTTGTTGCAAGACAAAACAATCGATGTTGCACTTATAACTGAAACAAGACTAACGACTAAACAGTACTTCAAAATACCGCAATACATGACATACCGTACTGACCACCCAGACGGCAAAGCCCATGCCGGTTCTGCTATCATTGTCCACCAATCCCTCTCTCATCATTTACTCCCACTTCCCACCTATGATTTCCTACAAGCCACAGCCATAGTAATCAAGACTTTTTCCTTTCCGGTAACCCTCACATCTGCATACTGTCCTCCTAAACATTCCATTTCCAATTCCGAATTTGTATCCTTCCTGGATTCCTTAGGAAATCGTTTCATTCTGGGTGCAGACTTAAACGCCAAGCATCAGCAGTGGGGTTCCAGAACCACGAACTCTCGGGGACGAAATTTGCAGTCTGCACTCAACTCCCGAAATTTTAATATCCTGCCTCCTGACTCCCCTACCTACTGGCCAACCGATCCTAACCGCAATCCTGACATCCTCGACTTCTTTATCCACAGCGGATTAGGCTCCCTCAACTTTTCTGTAACTCGCCTTGATGAACTATCCTCAGACCATAGTCCACTGATCCTAAAAGTATCTCTCACTCCAATTCCAAAACCCATTCCACCATCATTCATCCGAGGCCCAGTCAACTGGAACCTTTTCCCGCCAAATCCTGACCGATAATATTGACCTCAGAGTAACCCTCAAAACCCCAGATGACCTAGATAATTCCGTCTATTCCTTTACCACCGCCATCCAACAAGCTGTCTGGACTGCCTCCTCTCCTAAACACCCCAATATAAATCCTCACCAAAATCATTTTCCACAACATATTATAGACCTCATCCATACCAAACGCCGAGCAAGATCATTATGGCAGCGCACCCGACACCCAACAGATCGCCGCTCCTATAACTTCTATTGTAGACAATTGAAGAGGGAGTTGGCGACCTTCCGTTCCCAGTCCTTTAATTCCTACCTCTCCTCTCTGTCAGCTCGTGATAATTCCCTGTGGAATGTCACGAAAAAGATCCTAAAATACCATCAAGTTTCCCATCCTCTCCGACGTGGTGATGACTCCTGGGCTGCGTCTGATGAAGATAAAGCCGAGGAATTCGCCACACACCTCTCCAAAGTTTTCACTCCTCACCCGGAATCCCACGCCAATCACACCGCAACAGTGCAAGACTTTCTTATGTCACCAATTCCACTTTCCCTACCTCCTAAAGCTATTAATCCCTCTGAGGTCAAATATCTTCTCCAAAAACTTACCCTCCGTAAATCTCCTGGATACGATCTCCTTACTCCCCAGATCCTCCGACAACTTCCGCAGAAAGCTATTATATTCCTTACTTATATTTACAACTGCATCCTACGCACCACCTATTTTCCTCTGTTATGGAAACATTCCACTATCATTCTTTTTCTAAAACCAGGCAAACCTTCCAACAACACTTCATCCTACAGGCCTATTAGTCTACTCCCCATCCTCTCAAAAATCTTCGAAAGGCTTCTTCTTAAACGTATCCTACCCATATTAGAATCTCAAAATCTTCCTTCCCATCAGTTTGGATTCCGTCCTCAGCATTCCACGTTCAACAGGGGCTCCGAGTTGTAGACCATATTTCCTCAGCTCTTGAATGCAAAGAGGTATTGTTCTGGTGCGTTTCTGGACATTCCGCAAGCTTTTGACCGGGTATGGCACACTGGATTACTCTTCAAGCTGAAAACCCATTTACCCCAGTCTCTATACCTCATTCTCCGATCCTATCTCTCAAACCGTTCCTTCCGCGTTCGCTGTGGTGTAGAATTTTCTAGCCTTTATCCCGTTGAGGCCGGTGTTCCTCAAGGCAGCGTCTTGGGACCCGTCCTCTACATCCTTTACACTGCTGATATTCCTACACATCCTGATACCTTTCTGGCAACTTTTGCAGACGACACCGCCATCTATCATCCAGTTCCAATCCTGAAACAGCATCCTTAAACCTGCAAAGACACCTTTCTCTTATCGAAGACTGGTGTAATGCTTGGCGCATAAAGGTGAACGAAGCCAAATGCAAACACGTAACCTTCACTCTTCGACGAAATTCCTGTCCGCCAGTTTATTTCAATTCATTCCAATTCCTCCTTCAGATACAGTCCGGTATCTTGGCTTACTATTAGACAAAAGATTGATCTTGGAACCCACATACAAGACTTAAAAGACAAGAACTCAACCGACGATTCGGACAGTTATACCGACTACTCAACAGAAAATCTGAACTTACAGTTGACAACAAATTATTAATCTACAGGACAATACTGAAGCCCATCTGGACCTACGGACTTGAACTGTGGGGGACAGCTAAACGTACTAACATCAAACGCATTCAATCCTTTCAATCCAAAGTCCTCCGTACAATAGTAAATGCTCCTTATTATGTTTCCAACAATACCTTGCACCACGACCTTAATGTTCCTTTTATTTCAGACCTGATTCCATCCAAATTTTCCAAATTCCACCAGAATCTCATTCATCATCCTAATCCTCTAGCTCAATCCCTATCCAGCCCCACCCATCCATACAACCCACCTAGAAGGTTGAAACGGCAGTGGCCTCGTGACCTCTTATAACATGTATATTGGAGTTCTAGCATTGGCTAGATTCTCCACTCACGTGCTGTATGCTTGTGAATTGTATATAGGTATGAGTGACTATTGTATATATTTTTATTGATTTTATTTTGTATATATGTATATTTTATTATTATTATTATATAAATTTATAGTTTTGTATATATCGTGTGAATGTAGTATGAATGTTGTACTTTATCACTACTAAAAATGTCCTGAATTGGACAGATTGTAATATTGCTCAATATAATAAAAAAAAAAAAAAAAAAAAAAAAAAAAAAAAAAAAAAAAAAAAAAAAAAAAGTATCACTGAACTTTAGTGCGTATAACTATTGGCTTTTCTAAAGGCTTGTTTTAATGTTATACATGAAGGTCTGTCATCCGATTCCTCCTCAGCCTTCTATGTGTGTTTTCAACTATGCTTTTCTTGGCCATATCTTAAATGAGTTTATTGGGATGTCCTTGAGGCTGTGAAATGTGAAGAGTCGGAATGTGTTATTGGAGGGTTGTTACGTGTGATTCTTTGTGTAGGATCATGTTACTTTTATATCAGAGGGCTTGTATGATTTTCCTAAATGGCCTCAAATATATGTAATTTTGTAATTGAAGCCAAAGATTTTATGACAAGCTGTTTTGGAATTAACCATTGGGTCGAAAATACTGCTACAGCTAAAAGCAGCACCTTATATTTCAATTTTGTCTTATATTTCTATATTGTGCTGCACATTACTTACTTATCAATTCATTACACTAATTGATGAAAAGGAAGGTTTGAAATGTAATTGAGAAATCTGTTGCTACGTAATTCCTTTATTGGTAATTATGTATAAACTTAACATGGATTAACAAGTATAATTGAATAATAATTTCTTCTCAGTTTTTAGTAGTACACTTGTTGGAGATGCATTCTAAACCTGAACAGCATTGTAGAGTATAGACGTGGCCGCACTGGAACAGGCGAAAACAAAATGTTATTAGACAATATATAATACTAACATAATCCATACATAGATGACTATATTATAAATACTACAGACGGCTAAGCATGGATCGCTGTACCGTCAAGAGCACTATAGAGTAGTAATCAGCCTTCTTTTGTCTATATGCTTTATAAATGATGCACGTAAAGTTGTTGAAAAGTGTAACTTCTTATTCATAAATGGGACCGGTAAAGCTGAGAATATCGAGTCTGAGTTGGGACAACTTCCGAAATAGAGCAGCGATAATGCACTACTATAATATGTTAATAAGTTCTTTGTCCAATGTGTCAACATGCACGATAAATATGATCATTTGCTAAGATACTAACTCCTGCAACACGTTCTGGAGATCCAATCACACAGATGGAAGCGCATAATTCATCTCGTCGAACGACTTTTCGTTCTCTGGTGGAAATTCTAAAGT